>JAWRVZ010000060.1:0-592500 GCA_037043235.1 Rhodeus uyekii
TAACAAACACATGACTTTAGTGCTGTCAGCAATGGTTTACCCAATTGAAAGCAAACTTTGCATGTGTCAATGTCACCACACTCTCAATGTACCACACACTACAATTTGGTTACAGCGCTGCCTGTTGGTTGAATGCGATAAACCATTAAATCGAATTGCTAAAGACCGTATTGTTGGTTTTTCAGCCATTTAGACTTAAGTCATATTGAAATGTCTTTAGATTCTTACTGCCGTTGGTCTGATGATGCCAGTCATGTCGGCATGACATTTAATGCCCTCCTTGCGCTTGGCCCCGTGATGGCTGCTAGCAGCTATATTTATTATTATTATTCTTCTTCTGCCATTGAAGTCTATGACAGCCCATAGAACCGTAAGCGGGAAAATGAAAAAAAGTTGGCACACTCATAAAGGAGAGTCTAATCATTGACCATAGCAAAATTGAAGTCTCTAACTCAATCTCTCTACCGCCACCAACTGTCCAAAGTTGCACTCACGTTTACGTAAATAACTTTTGAACCGTATGTCCTAGAAACAAAATTCTTTTGTCCACTGATTCCTTGGCTCAAGACGATTCGATTGCACCCTATGACGTCATTTTCCGTCATGAAAATTTTCCCGCCATTTTGAATTTTATGAAAAACCTACTTTGTCGAACTCCTCCTAGGCCGTTCGTCCGATGTTCACGAAAATTGAACCACATCATCTCCTGACAATGTTGACAAAACGATATATAAACAAAGTTGATTCGTCAAACCGTTTACGAATAACTCGTGAAAGAATCTGAGGTAAAAGTCGCCAAAATGAAATTGAGGCTTTATCTCCCCAATGCATTAGCCTTTTCTGACCAAACTAGGTGTGTGTTATGTCAATCATGGTTTGAGGCTACCTGCAGAGTTTTGGCGCTCTGCCCCCTAGTGGTCAGGAGATATTAAAAAACTGACTTTTATTGCTTATAACTCCTGAACCCTTTGGCCAAAAATCATGAAACTGGTCTCTTTAGATCCAATGGGTCATGCCGAGTCCTGTGATACCAAATTTTCCCATATCGGCCATTTTGAGCGTCTGCCATTTCGATTTTTCTTATAAGATTCTATGTTTAACAAACACATGACTTTAGTGCTCTGTCAGCAATGGTTTACCCAATTGAAAGCAAACTTTGCATGTGTCAATGTCACCACACTCTCAATGTACCACATGAATTGACACTACAATTTGGTTACAGCGCTGCCTGCTGGTTGAATGTGATAAACCATTAAATCGAATTACTAAAGACCGTATTGTTGATTTTTCAGCCATTTAGACTTAAGTCATATTGAAATGTCTTTAGATTCTTACTGCCATTGGTCTGATGATGCCAGCCATGTCGGCATGACATTTAATGCCCTCCTTGCGCTTGGCCCCGTGATGGCTGCTAGCAGCTATTTAGGGGCCAAGCACCGAAGGTGCGGAGGCACCTATTGTTTTTGTTCCGGTTCTTATTATTTAGCAGCTATTTAGGGGCCAAGCACCGAAGGTGCGGAGGCACCTATTGTTTTTGTTCCGGTTCTTATTAGGGGCCAAGCACCGAAGGTGCGGAGGCACCTATTGTTTTTGTTCCGGTTCTTATTATTATTATTAGGGGCCAAGCACCGAAGGTGCGGAGGCACCTATTGTTTTTGTTCCGGTTCTTATTATTATTAGGGGCCAAGCACCGAAGGTGCGGAGGCACCTATTGTTTTTGTTCCGGTTCTTATTATTATTATTATTATTCTTTTTCTTCTGCCATTGAAGTCTATGACAGCCCATAGAACCGTAAGCGGGAAAATGAAAAAAAGTTGGCACACTCATAAAGGACAGTCCAATCATTGACCATAGCAAAATTGAAGTCTCTAACTCAATGTCTCTAGCGCCACCAACTGTCCAAAGTTGCACTCACGTTTACGTAAATAAACTTTTGAACCGTATGTCCTAGAAACAAAATTCTTTTGTCCAATTCCTTGGCTCAAGAATTCGATTGCAATATGACGTCATTTCCTAAAACAAAACCTACTTTTTGACCTCCTCCAGGCGTCTTCGTCCGATTTTCTCGAAAATTGAATTCCATTGCACCCATATCTCCAGACAATGTGGACAAAACGTAAAGAAAGTTTCCGTCACCGTTTACGAATAACTTTTCCCGTTGCCAAAATGAAATTGAGGCTTTTCTCCGCAATTTTTCTGACCAAAAACCTATGTTTTTCGTTTTGGCGCTGTGTCCCCTCCTCCTAGGCCGTTCGTCCGATTTTCACGAAAATTGAACCACATCATCTCCAGACAATGTGGACAAAACGATATATAAAGAAAGTTGATTCGTCAAACCGTTTACGAATAACTCGCGAAAGAATCCGAGGTAAAAGTTGCCAAAATGAAATTGAGGCTTTATCTCCGCAATGCATTAGCCTTTTCTGACCAAACTAGGTGAGTATTATGTCAATCATTGTCTGAGGCTACCTGCAGAGTTTTGGCGCTGTGTCCCCTAGTGGTCAGGAGTTATGAAAAACTGACTGCTTATAACTTCTGAACCCTTTTGCCAAAAATCATGAAACTGGTCTCTTTAGATCCAGTGGGGACAGTTATGAAAATGGTTACAGCGCTTTTTTGAGTCCTGTTGGTTGAATTGATAAACCATTAAATCGAATTACTAAAGACCGTATTGTTGATTTTTCAGCCATTTAGACTTTCCCATATCGGCCATTTTGAGCGTCTGCCAAATCGATTTTTCTTATAAGATGCTATGTTTATCAAACACATGACTTTAGTTCTCTGTCAGCAATGGTTTACCCAATTGAAAGCAAACTTTGCATGTGTCAATGTCACCACACTCTCAATGTACCACATGAATTGACACTACAATTTGGTTACAGCGCTGCCTGTTGGTTGAATGTGATAAACCATTAAATCGAATTACTAAAGACCGTATTGTTGATTTTTCAGCCATTTAGACTTAAGTCATATTGAAATGTCTTTAGATTCTTACTGCCGTTGGTCTGATGATGCCAGCCATGTCGGCATGACATTTAATGCCCTCCTTGCGCTTGGCCCCGTGATGGCTGCTAGCAGCTATATTTATTAGGGGCCAA
Organism: Rhodeus uyekii; assembly: GCA_037043235.1. Lineage (NCBI taxonomy): Eukaryota > Metazoa > Chordata > Actinopteri > Cypriniformes > Acheilognathidae > Rhodeus > Rhodeus uyekii. The sequence goes on from JAWRVZ010000060.1 coordinate 3,099, forward strand.
GCACCGAAGGTGCGGAGGCACCTATTGTTTTTGTTCCGGTTCTTATTATTATTATTATTATTATTCTTCTTCTGCCATTGAAGTCTATGACAGCCCATAGAACCGTAAGCGGGAAAATGAAAAAAAGTTGGCACACTCATAAAGGAGAGTCCAATCATTGACCATAGCAAAATTGAAGTCTCTAACTCAATCTCTCTAGCGCCACCAACTGTCCAAAGTTGCACTCACGTTTACGTAAATAACTTTTGCACCGTATGTCCTAGAAACAGAATTCTTTTGTCCACTGATTCCTTGGCTCAAGACGATTCGATTGCACCCTATGACGTCATTTTCCGTCATGAAAATTTTCCCGCCATTTTGAATTTTATGAAAAACCTACTTTGTCGAACTCCTCCTAGGCCGTTCGTCCGATGTTCACGAAAATTGAACCACATCATCTCCCGACAATGTGGACATAACGATATATAAAGAAAGTTGATTCGACAAACCGTTTACGAATAACTCGCGAAAGAATCTGAGGTAAAAGTCGCCAAAATGAAATTGAGGCTTTATCTCCCCATTTCGATGCATTAGCCTTTTCTGACCAAACTAGGTGTGTGTTATGTCAATCATGGTTTGAGGCTACCTGCAGAGTTTTGGCGCTGTGCCCCCTAGTGGTCAGGAGTTATCAAAAACTGACTTTTTTGCTTATAACTTCTGAACCCTTTGGCCAAAAATCATGAAACTGGTCTCTTTAGATCCAGTGGGTCATGCCGAGTCCTGTGATAGCAAATATTCCCATATCGGGCATTTTGAGCGTCTGCCATTTCGATTTTTCTTATAAGATGCTATGTTTAACAAACACATGACTTTAGTGCTCTGTACCCAAGCCATGGTTGACACTACCCAATTTTGTACCACATGAATTGACACTACAATTTGGTTACAGCGCTGCCTGTTGGTCGAACGTGATAAACCATTAAATCGAACTACTAAAGACCGTATTGTTGATTTTTCAGCCATTTAGACTTAAGTCATATTGAAATGTCTTTAGATTCTTACTGCCGTTGGTCTGATGATGCCAGCCATGTCGGCATGACATTTAATGCCCTCCTTGCGCTTGGCCCCGTGATGGCTGCTAGCAGCTATATTTATTATTATTCTTCTTCTGCCATTGAAGTCTATGACAGCCCATAGAACCGTAAGCGGGAAAATGAAAAAAAGTTGGCACACTCATAAAGGAGAGTCTAATCATTGACCATAGCAAAATTGAAGTCTCTAACTCAATCTCTCTACCGCCACCAACTGTCCAAAGTTGCACTCACGTTTACGTAAATAACTTTTGAACCGTATGTCCTAGAAACAAAATTCTTTTGTCCACTGATTCCTTGGCTCAAGACGATTCGATTGCACCCTATGACGTCATTTTCCGTCATGAAAATTTTCCCGCCATTTTGAATTTTATGAAAAACCTACTTTGTCGAACTCCTCCTAGGCCGTTCGTCCGATGTTCACGAAAATTGAACCACATCATCTCCTGACAATGTTGACAAAACGATATATAAACAAAGTTGATTCGTCAAACCGTTTACGAATAACTCGTGAAAGAATCTGAGGTAAAAGTCGCCAAAATGAAATTGAGGCTTTATCTCCCCAATGCATTAGCCTTTTCTGACCAAACTAGGTGTGTGTTATGTCAATCATGGTTTGAGGCTACCTGCAGAGTTTTGGCGCTCTGCCCCCTAGTGGTCAGGAGATATGAAAAAGTGACATTTTTCCTTACAACTCCTGAACCCTTTGGCCAAAAATCATAAAACTGGTCTCGTTAGATTCAGTGCATCATGCCGAGTCGTGCGATACCAAATTTTCCCATATCGGCCATTTAGAGCGTCGGCCATTTTGATGTGTCTTCGGCACCAAAATTGAACCACATCATTGTCATAAATTGCTATATTTAACAAATGGATTGGCGTATCGTTACGAAACTCAATATGTGTCTTCGGCACCTAATCTTGATACGGCACAAAAAGTTTGGGGGCAGCGCCACCTTGTGGTCAAAAGTTATAACCAAATTTACAAATATGCTAATAACTTTTGATGACGTTAACCTATTGTAAAACAAATGGTCTTAATGTGTTCATTGGGTCAAGCCGAGACCATAGATACCAAATATGTTATATTCGGCCAAACCTCCGATTTGCCATGTTATTTTTCTTTAAAAACCTACTTTTTCGAACTCCTCCCAGACCGTTTGTCCATTTTTCACCAAAATTAAACCACATCATCTCCAGACCATCATGACAAAAAGTTATCCAAAGAAAGTTGATATGTCAAACCGTTTACGAATAACTCGCGAAAGAATCCGACGTAATGGTCGCAAAAATGAAATTGAGGCTTTATCTCCGCAACGCATTAGCGTCGTATTTCTGTCCAAATGTGTGTCATGTCAATCATGATCTGACTACCTGCAGAGTTTTGGCGCTCTGCCCCCTAGTGGTCAGGAGATATAAAATACTGACATTTTTGATTATAACTCCTGAACGCTTTGTCCAAAAATCATGAAACTGCTGTCTTTAGATTCAGTGCATCATGCCGAGTCCTGCGATACCAAATTTTCCCATATCGGCCATTTTCAGCGTCAGCTATTTAGAATTTTGTCATGAAATGCTATGCTTAACAAACACATGACTTTAAAGCTGGATGTCAGCAATGCTTTACCCTATTGACACCAAACTTTGCATGTGTCATTGTCACCTCACTCTGGATAAACCACGTGATTTGACATATCAGTTTGGTTACAGCGCTGCCTGTTGGTCAAATGTGATAAACCTTTAAATCGAATTACTAAAGACCGTATTGATGATTTTTCAGCCATTTAGACTGAAGTCATATTGAAATGTCTTTAGATGCTTCCTGCCGTTGGTCTGATGCTGCCAGCCATGTCGGCATGACATTTAATGCCTTCTTTGTGCTTGGCCCCGTCATGGCTGCTTGCAGCTATATTTATTATTATTATTATTCTTCTTCTGCCATTGAAGTCTATGACAGCCCATAGAACCGTAAGCGGGAAAATGAAAAAAAGTTGGCACACTGATAAAGGAGAGTCCAATCATTGACCATAGCAAAATTGAAGTCTCTAACTCAATCTCTCTAGCGCCACCAACTGTCCAAAGTTGCACTCACGTTTACGTAAATAACTTTTGAACCGTATGTCCTAGAAACAAAATTCTTTTGTCCACTGATTCCTTGGCTCAAGACGATTCGATTGCACCCTATGACGTCATTTTCCGTCATGAAGATTTTCCCGCCATTTTGAATTTTATGAAAAACCTACTTTGTCGAACTCCTCCTAGGCCGTTCGTCCGATGTTCACGAAAATTGAACCACATCATCTCCCGACAATGTGGACAAAACGATATATAAAGAAAGTTGATTCGTCAAACCGTTTACGAATAACTCGCGAAAGAATCTGAGGTAAAAGTCGCCAAAATGAAATTGAGGCTTTATCTCCCCAATGCATTAGCCTTTTCTGACCAAACTAGGTGTGTGTTATGTCAATCATGGTTTGAGGCTACCTGCAGAGTTTTGGCGCTGTGCCCCCTAGTGGTCAGGAGTTATCAAAAACTGACTTTTTTGCTTATAACTTCTGAACCCTTTGGCCAAAAATCATGAAACTGGTCTCTTTAGATCCAGTGGGTCATGCCGAGTCCTGTGATAGCAAATATTCCCATATCGGGCATTTTGAGCGTCTGCCATTTCGATTTTTCTTATAAGATGCTATGTTTAACAAACACATGACTTTAGTGCTCTGTCAGCCATGGTTTACCCAATTTACCCAATGTACCACATGATTGACACTACAATTTGGTTACAGCGCTGCCTGTTGGTCGAACGTGATAAACCATTAAATCGAACTACTAAAGACCGTATTGTTGATTTTTCAGCCATTTAGACTTAAGTCATATTGAAATGTCTTTAGATTCTTACTGCCGTTGGTCTGATGATGCCAGCCATGTCGGCATGACATTTAATGCCCTCCTTGCGCTTGGCCCCGTGATGGCTGCTAGCAGCTATATTTATTAGGGGCCAAGCACCGAAGGTGCGGAGGCACCTATTGTTTTTGTTCCGGTTCTTATTATTAGGGGCCAAGCACCGAAGGTGCGGAGGCACCTATTGTTTTTGTTCCGGTTCTTATTATTATTATTATTATTATTCTTCTTCTGCCATTGAAGTCTATGACAGCCCATAGAACCGTAAGCGGGAAAATGAAAAAAAGTTGGCACACTGATAAAGGAGAGTCCAATCATTGACCATAGCAAAATTGAAGTCTCTAACTCAATCTCTCTAGCGCCACCAACTGTCCAAAGTTGCACTCACGTTTACGTAAATAACTTTTGAACCGTATGTCCTAGAAACAAAATTCTTTTGTCCACTGATTCCTTGGCTCAAGACGATTCGATTGCACCCTATGACGTCATTTTCCGTCATGAAGATTTTCCCGCCATTTTGAATTTTATGAAAAACCTACTTTGTCGAACTCCTCCTAGGCCGTTCGTCCGATGTTCACGAAAATTGAACCACATCATCTCCCGACAATGTGGACAAAACGATATATAAAGAAAGTTGATTCGTCAAACCGTTTACGAATAACTCGCGAAAGAATCTGAGGTAAAAGTCGCCAAAATGAAATTGAGGCTTTATCTCCCCAATGCATTAGCCTTTTCTGACCAAACTAGGTGTGTGTTATGTCAATCATGGTTTGAGGCTACCTGCAGAGTTTTGGCGCTGTGCCCCCTAGTGGTCAGGAGTTATCAAAAACTGACTTTTTTGCTTATAACTTCTGAACCCTTTGGCCAAAAATCATGAAACTGGTCTCTTTAGATCCAGTGGGTCATGCCGAGTCCTGTGATAGCAAATATTCCCATATCGGGCATTTTGAGCGTCTGCCATTTCGATTTTTCTTATAAGATGCTATGTTTAACAAACACATGACTTTAGTGCTCTGTCAGCCATGGTTTACCCAATTTACCCAATGTACCACATGAATTGACACTACAATTTGGTTACAGCGCTGCCTGTTGGTCGAACGTGATAAACCATTAAATCGAACTACTAAAGACCGTATTGTTGATTTTTCAGCCATTTAGACTTAAGTCATATTGAAATGTCTTTAGATTCTTACTGCCGTTGGTCTGATGATGCCAGCCATGTCGGCATGACATTTAATGCCCTCCTTGCGCTTGGCCCCGTGATGGCTGCTAGCAGCTATATTTAGGGGCCAAGCACCGAAGGTGCGGAGGCACCTATTGTTTTTGTTCCGGTTCTTATTATTATTATTATTATTATTATTCTTCTGCCATTGAAGTCTATGACAGCCCATAGAACCGTAAGCGGGAAAATGAAAAAAAGTTGGCACACTGATAAAGGAGAGTCCAATCATTGACCATAGCAAAATTGAAGTCTCTAACTCAATCTCTCTAGCGCCACCAACTGTCCAAAGTTGCACTCACGTTTACGTAAATAACTTTTGAACCGTATGTCCTAGAAACAAAATTCTTTTGTCCACTGATTCCTTGGCTCAAGACGATTCGATTGCACCCTATGACGTCATTTTCCGTCATGAAGATTTTCCCGCCATTTTGAATTTTATGAAAAACCTACTTTGTCGAACTCCTCCTAGGCCGTTCGTCCGATGTTCACGAAAATTGAACCACATCATCTCCCGACAATGTGGACAAAACGATATATAAAGAAAGTTGATTCGTCAAACCGTTTACGAATAACTCGCGAAAGAATCTGAGGTAAAAGTCGCCAAAATGAAATTGAGGCTTTATCTCCCCAATGCATTAGCCTTTTCTGACCAAACTAGGTGTGTGTTATGTCAATCATGGTTTGAGGCTACCTGCAGAGTTTTGGCGCTGTGCCCCCTAGTGGTCAGGAGTTATCAAAAACTGACTTTTTTGCTTATAACTTCTGAACCCTTTGGCCAAAAATCATGAAACTGGTCTCTTTAGATCCAGTGGGTCATGCCGAGTCCTGTGATAGCAAATATTCCCATATCGGGCATTTTGAGCGTCTGCCATTTCGATTTTTCTTATAAGATGCTATGTTTAACAAACACATGACTTTAGTGCTCTGTCAGCCATGGTTTACCCAATTTACCCAATGTACCACATGAATTGACACTACAATTTGGTTACAGCGCTGCCTGTTGGTCGAACGTGATAAACCATTAAATCGAACTACTAAAGACCGTATTGTTGATTTTTCAGCCATTTAGACTTAAGTCATATTGAAATGTCTTTAGATTCTTACTGCCGTTGGTCTGATGATGCCAGCCATGTCGGCATGACATTTAATGCCCTCCTTGCGCTTGGCCCCGTGATGGCTGCTAGCAGCTATATTTATTAGGGGCCAAGCACCGAAGGTGCGGAGGCACCTATTGTTTTTGTTCCGGTTCTTATTATTAGGGGCCAAGCACCGAAGGTGCGGAGGCACCTATTGTTTTTGTTCCGGTTCTTATTATTATTAGGGGCCAAGCACCGAAGGTGCGGAGGCACCTATTGTTTTTGTTCCGGTTCTTTATTATTATTCTTCTTCTTCTTCCGTCATTGAAGTCTATGACAGCCCATAGAACCGTAAGCGGGAAAATGATGAAAGTTGGCACACTCATAAAGGACAGTCCAATCATTGACCATAGCAAAATTGAAGTCTCTAACTAAATATCTGTAGCGCCACCAACTGTCCAAAGTTGCGCTAACGTTTATGCTAATAACTTTTGAACCGTATGACCTAGAAACAAAATTCTTATGTCCCCTGATTCCTTGGCTCAAGACGATTCGATTGCACCCTATGACGTCATTTTCCGTCATGAAAGTTTTCCCGCCATTTTGAATTTTATGAAAAACCTACTTTTTCAAACTCCTCCGAGGCCGTTTTTCCGATTTCAACGAAAATTGAACCACATCATCTCCAGACCATGTGGACAAAAAGTTATCCAAAGAAAGTTGATATGTCAAACCGTTTACGAATAACTTGCGAAAGAATCCGACGTAATGGTCGCAAAAATGAAATTGAGGCTTTATCTCCGCAACGCATTAGCATTTTCTGACCAAACTAGGTGTGTGTTATGTCAATCATGATTTGAGGCTACCTGCAGAGTTTTGGCGCTGTGCCCCCTAGTGGTCAGGAGATATGAAAAAGTTAAATATTTGCTTATAACTTCTGAACGCTTTGGCTAAAAATAATAAAACTGGTCTCTTTAGATTCAGTGCATCATGCCGAGTCGTGCGATACCAAATTTTCCCATATCGGCCATTTTGAGCGTCGGCCATTTTGAATATTGTCATAAATTGCTATATTTAACAAAGATATTGACGTATCGTTACGAAACTCAATATGTGTCTTCGGCACCTAACCTTGATACGACTCAAAAAGTTTCGAGGCAGCACCCCCTTGTGGTCAAAAATTATAACCAAATTTACAAATATGCTAATAACTTTTGAGCGCGTTAACCTATGGTAAAACAAATTATCTTTATACGTTCCTTGGGTCAAACCGAGAACACAGATACCAAATTTGTCATAGTCGGCCAAACTTCTTGTCCACCATGTTGTTTTTCTTTAAAAACCTACTTTTTCGAACTCCTCCCAGACCGTTTGTCCAATTTTCACCAAAATTAAACCACATCATCTCCAGACCATCATGACAAAAAGTTATCCAAAGAAAGTTGATATGTCAAACCGTTTACGAATAACTCGCGAAAGAATTCGACGTAATGGTCGCAAAAATGAAATTGAGGCTTTATCTCCGCAACGCATTAGCGTTTTCTGACCAAACTAGGTGTGTGTTATGTCAATCATGGTCTGAGGCTACCTGCAGAGTTTTGGCGCTCTGCCCCCTAGTGGTCAGGAGATATTAAAAAACTGACATTTTTGATTATAACTCCTGAACGCTTTGTCTAAAAATCATGAAACTGCTGTCTTTAGATCCAGTGGGTCATGCCGAGTCCTGTGATACCAAATATTCCCATATCGGCCATTTTGAGCATCTGCCATTTCGATTTTTCTTATAAGATGCTATGTTTAACAAACACATGAATTTAGTGCTCTCTCAGCAATGGTTTACCCAATTGAAAGCAAACTTTGCATGTGTCAATGTCACCACACTCTCAATGTACCACATGAATTGACACTACAATTTGGTTACAGCGCTGCCTGTTGGTTGAATGTGATAAACCATCAAATCGAATTACCAAAGACCGTCTTGTTGATTTTTCAGCCATTTAGACTTAAGTCATATTGAAATGTCTTTAGATTCTTACTGCCGTTGGTCTGATGATGCCAGCCATGTCGGCATGACATTTAATGCCCTCCTTGCGCTTGGCCCCGTGATGGCTGCTAGCAGCTATATTTATTATTATTATTCTTCTTCTGCCATTGAAGTCTATGACAGCCCATAGAACCGTAAGCGGGAAAATGAAAAAAAGTTGGCACACTGATAAAGGAGAGTCCAATCATTGACCATAGCAAAATTGAAGTCTCTAACTCAATCTCTCTAGCGCCACCAACTGTCCAAAGTTGCACTCACGTTTACGTAAATAACTTTTGAACCGTATGTCCTAGAAACAAAATTCTTTTGTCCACTGATTCCTTGGCTCAAGACGATTCGATTGCACCCTATGACGTCATTTTCCGTCATGAAGATTTTCCCGCCATTTTGAATTTTATGAAAAACCTACTTTGTCGAACTCCTCCTAGGCCGTTCGTCCGATGTTCACGAAAATTGAACCACATCATCTCCCGACAATGTGGACAAAACGATATATAAAGAAAGTTGATTCGTCAAACCGTTTACGAATAACTCGCGAAAGAATCTGAGGTAAAAGTCGCCAAAATGAAATTGAGGCTTTATCTCCCCAATGCATTAGCCTTTTCTGACCAAACTAGGTGTGTGTTATGTCAATCATGGTTTGAGGCTACCTGCAGAGTTTTGGCGCTGTGCCCCCTAGTGGTCAGGAGTTATCAAAAACTGACTTTTTTGCTTATAACTTCTGAACCCTTTGGCCAAAAATCATGAAACTGGTCTCTTTAGATCCAGTGGGTCATGCCGAGTCCTGTGATAGCAAATATTCCCATATCGGGCATTTTGAGCGTCTGCCATTTCGATTTTTCTTATAAGATGCTATGTTTAACAAACACATGACTTTAGTGCTCTGTCAGCCATGGTTTACCCAATTTACCCAATGTACCACATGAATTGACACTACAATTTGGTTACAGCGCTGCCTGTTGGTCGAACGTGATAAACCATTAAATCGAACTACTAAAGACCGTATTGTTGATTTTTCAGCCATTTAGACTTAAGTCATATTGAAATGTCTTTAGATTCTTACTGCCGTTGGTCTGATGATGCCAGCCATGTCGGCATGACATTTAATGCCCTCCTTGCGCTTGGCCCCGTGATGGCTGCTAGCAGCTATATTTATTATTATTATTCTTCTTCTGCCATTGAAGTCTATGACAGCCCATAGAACCGTAAGCGGGAAAATGAAAAAAAGTTGGCACACTCATAAAGGAGAGTCTAATCATTGACCATAGCAAAATTGAAGTCTCTAACTCAATCTCTCTACCGCCACCAACTGTCCAAAGTTGCACTCACGTTTACGTAAATAACTTTTGAACCGTATGTCCTAGAAACAAAATTCTTTTGTCCACTGATTCCTTGGCTCAAGACGATTCGATTGCACCCTATGACGTCATTTTCCGTCATGAAAATTTTCCCGCCATTTTGAATTTTATGAAAAACCTACTTTGTCGAACTCCTCCTAGGCCGTTCGTCCGATGTTCACGAAAATTGAACCACATCATCTCCTGACAATGTTGACAAAACGATATATAAACAAAGTTGATTCGTCAAACCGTTTACGAATAACTCGTGAAAGAATCTGAGGTAAAAGTCGCCAAAATGAAATTGAGGCTTTATCTCCCCAATGCATTAGCCTTTTCTGACCAAACTAGGTGTGTGTTATGTCAATCATGGTTTGAGGCTACCTGCAGAGTTTTGGCGCTCTGCCCCCTAGTGGTCAGGAGATATGAAAAAGTGACATTTTTCCTTACAACTCCTGAACCCTTTGGCCAAAAATCATAAAACTGGTCTCGTTAGATTCAGTGCATCATGCCGAGTCGTGCGATACCAAATTTTCCCATATCGGCCATTTAGAGCGTCGGCCATTTTGAATATTGTCATAAATTGCTATATTTAACAAATGGATTGGCGTATCGTTACGAAACTCAATATGTGTCTTCGGCACCTAATCTTGATACGGCACAAAAAGTTTGGGGGCAGCGCCACCTTGTGGTCAAAAGTTATAACCAAATTTACAAATATGCTAATAACTTTTGATGACGTTAACCTATTGTAAAACAAATGGTCTTAATGTGTTCATTGGGTCAAGCCGAGACCATAGATACCAAATATGTTATATTCGGCCAAACCTCCGATTTGCCATGTTATTTTTCTTTAAAAACCTACTTTTTCGAACTCCTCCCAGACCGTTTGTCCAATTTTCACCAAAATTGAACCACATCATCTCCAGACCATCATGACAAAAAGTTATCCAAAGAAAGTTGATATGTCAAACCGTTTACGAATAACTCGCGAAAGAATCCGACGTAATGGTCGCAAAATTGAAATTGAGGCTTTATCTCCGCAATGCATTAGCCTTTTCTGACCAAACTAGGTGTGTGTTATGTCAATCATGGTCTGAGGCTACCTGCAGAGTTTTGGCGCTCTGCCCCCTAGTGGTCAGGAGATATTAAAAAACTGACATTTTTGATTATAACTCCTGAACGCTTTGTCTAAAAATCATGAAACTGCTGTCTTTAGATCCAGTTGGTCATGCCGAGTCCTGTGATACCACATTTTCCCATATCGGCCATTTTGAGCATCTGCCATTTCGATTTTTCTTATAAGATGCTATGTTTAACAAACACATGACTTTAGTGCTGTCAGCAATGGTTTACCCAATTGAAAGCAAACTTTGCATGTGTCAATGTCACCACACTCTCAATGTACCACACACTACAATTTGGTTACAGCGCTGCCTGTTGGTTGAATGCGATAAACCATTAAATCGAATTGCTAAAGACCGTATTGTTGGTTTTTCAGCCATTTAGACTTAAGTCATATTGAAATGTCTTTAGATTCTTACTGCCGTTGGTCTGATGATGCCAGTCATGTCGGCATGACATTTAATGCCCTCCTTGCGCTTGGCCCCGTGATGGCTGCTAGCAGCTATATTTATTATTATTATTATTCTTCTTCTGCCATTGAAGTCTATGACAGCCCATAGAACCGTAAGCGGGAAAATGAAAAAAAGTTGGCACACTCATAAAGGAGAGTCTAATCATTGACCATAGCAAAATTGAAGTCTCTAACTCAATCTCTCTACCGCCACCAACTGTCCAAAGTTGCACTCACGTTTACGTAAATAACTTTTGAACCGTATGTCCTAGAAACAAAATTCTTTTGTCCACTGATTCCTTGGCTCAAGACGATTCGATTGCACCCTATGACGTCATTTTCCGTCATGAAAATTTTCCCGCCATTTTGAATTTTATGAAAAACCTACTTTGTCGAACTCCTCCTAGGCCGTTCGTCCGATGTTCACGAAAATTGAACCACATCATCTCCTGACAATGTTGACAAAACGATATATAAACAAAGTTGATTCGTCAAACCGTTTACGAATAACTCGTGAAAGAATCTGAGGTAAAAGTCGCCAAAATGAAATTGAGGCTTTATCTCCCCAATGCATTAGCCTTTTCTGACCAAACTAGGTGTGTGTTATGTCAATCATGGTTTGAGGCTACCTGCAGAGTTTTGGCGCTCTGCCCCCTAGTGGTCAGGAGATATGAAAAAGTGACATTTTTCCTTACAACTCCTGAACCCTTTGGCCAAAAATCATAAAACTGGTCTCGTTAGATTCAGTGCATCATGCCGAGTCGTGCGATACCAAATTTTCCCATATCGGCCATTTAGAGCGTCGGCCATTTTGAATATTGTCATAAATTGCTATATTTAACAAATGGATTGGCGTATCGTTACGAAACTCAATATGTGTCTTCGGCACCTAATCTTGATACGGCACAAAAAGTTTGGGGGCAGCGCCACCTTGTGGTCAAAAGTTATAACCAAATTTACAAATATGCTAATAACTTTTGATGACGTTAACCTATTGTAAAACAAATGGTCTTAATGTGTTCATTGGGTCAAGCCGAGACCATAGATACCAAATATGTTATATTCGGCCAAACCTCCGATTTGCCATGTTATTTTTCTTTAAAAACCTACTTTTTCGAACTCCTCCCAGACCGTTTGTCCAATTTTCACCAAAATTGAACCACATCATCTCCAGACCATCATGACAAAAAGTTATCCAAAGAAAGTTGATATGTCAAACCGTTTACGAATAACTCGCGAAAGAATCCGACGTAATGGTCGCAAAATTGAAATTGAGGCTTTATCTCCGCAATGCATTAGCCTTTTCTGACCAAACTAGGTGTGTGTTATGTCAATCATGGTCTGAGGCTACCTGCAGAGTTTTGGCGCTCTGCCCCCTAGTGGTCAGGAGATATTAAAAAACTGACATTTTTGATTATAACTCCTGAACGCTTTGTCTAAAAATCATGAAACTGCTGTCTTTAGATCCAGTTGGTCATGCCGAGTCCTGTGATACCACATTTTCCCATATCGGCCATTTTGAGCATCTGCCATTTCGATTTTTCTTATAAGATGCTATGTTTAACAAACACATGACTTTAGTGCTGTCAGCAATGGTTTACCCAATTGAAAGCAAACTTTGCATGTGTCAATGTCACCACACTCTCAATGTACCACACACTACAATTTGGTTACAGCGCTGCCTGTTGGTTGAATGCGATAAACCATTAAATCGAATTGCTAAAGACCGTATTGTTGGTTTTTCAGCCATTTAGACTTAAGTCATATTGAAATGTCTTTAGATTCTTACTGCCGTTGGTCTGATGATGCCAGTCATGTCGGCATGACATTTAATGCCCTCCTTGCGCTTGGCCCCGTGATGGCTGCTAGCAGCTATATTTAGGGGCCAAGCACCGAAGGTGCGGAGGCACCTATTGTTTTTGTTCCGGTTCTTATTATTATTATTATTATTATTCTTCTTCTGCCATTGAAGTCTATGACAGCCCATAGAACCGTAAGCGGGAAAATGAAAAAAAGTTGGCACACTCATAAAGGAGAGTCCAATCATTGACCATAGCAAAATTGAAGTCTCTAACTCAATCTCTATAGCGCCACCAACCGTCCAAAGTTGCACTCACGTTTACGTAAATAACTTTTGAACCGTATGTCCTAGAAACAAAATTCTTTTGTCCACTGATTCCTTGGCTCAAGACGATTCGATTGCACCCTATGACGTCATTTTCCGTCATGAAAATTTTCCCGCCATTTTGAATTTTATGAAAAACCTACTTTGTCGAACTCCTCCTAGGCCGTTCGTCCGATCTTCACGAAAATTGAACCACATCATCTCCCGACAATGTGGACAAAACGATATATAAAGAAAGTTGATTCGACAAACCGTTTACGAATAACTCGCGAAAGAATCCGAGGTAAAAGTCGCCAAATTGAAACTGAGGCTTTATCTCCGCAATGCATTAGTCTTTTCTGACCAAACTAGGTGTGTGTTATGTCAATCATGGTCTGAGGCTACCTGCAGAGTTTTGGCGCTCTGCCCCCTAGTGGTCAGGAGTTATGAAAAACTGACTTTTTTGCTTATAACTTCTGAACCCTTTGGCCAAAAAACATGAAACTGGTCTCTTTAGATCCAGTGGGTCATGCCGAGTCCTGTGATACCAAATATTCCCATATCGGCCATTTTGAGCGTCTGCCATTTCGATTTTTCTTATAAGATGCTAAGTTTAACAAACACATGACTTTAGTGCTCTGTCAGCAATGGTTTACCCAATTGAAAGCAAACTTTGCATGTGTCAGTCACCACACTCTCAATGTACCACATGAATTGACACTACAATTTGGTTACAGCGCTGCCTGTTGGTTGAATGTGATAAACCATTAAATCGAAATACTAAAGACCGTATTGTTGATTTTTCAGCCATTTAGACTTAAGTCATATTGAAATGTCTTTAGATTCTTACTGCCGTTGGTCTGATGATGCAAGCCATGTCGGCATAACATGTAATGCCCTCCTTGCGCTTGGCCCCGTGATGGCTGCTAGCAGCTATATTTATTATTATTCTTCTTCTGCCATTGAAGTCTATGACAGCCCATAGAACCGTAAGCGGGAAAATGAAAAAAAGTTGGCACACTGATAAAGGAGAGTCCAATCATTGACCATAGCAAAATTGAAGTCTCTAACTCAATCTCTCTAGCGCCACCAACTGTCCAAAGTTGCACTCACGTTTACGTAAATAACTTTTGAACCGTATGTCCTAGAAACAAAATTCTTTTGTCCACTGATTCCTTGGCTCAAGACGATTCGATTGCACCCTATGACGTCATTTTCCGTCATGAAGATTTTCCCGCCATTTTGAATTTTATGAAAAACCTACTTTGTCGAACTCCTCCTAGGCCGTTCGTCCGATGTTCACGAAAATTGAACCACATCATCTCCCGACAATGTGGACAAAACGATATATAAAGAAAGTTGATTCGTCAAACCGTTTACGAATAACTCGCGAAAGAATCTGAGGTAAAAGTCGCCAAAATGAAATTGAGGCTTTATCTCCCCAATGCATTAGCCTTTTCTGACCAAACTAGGTGTGTGTTATGTCAATCATGGTTTGAGGCTACCTGCAGAGTTTTGGCGCTGTGCCCCCTAGTGGTCAGGAGTTATCAAAAACTGACTTTTTTGCTTATAACTTCTGAACCCTTTGGCCAAAAATCATGAAACTGGTCTCTTTAGATCCAGTGGGTCATGCCGAGTCCTGTGATAGCAAATATTCCCATATCGGGCATTTTGAGCGTCTGCCATTTCGATTTTTCTTATAAGATGCTATGTTTAACAAACACATGACTTTAGTGCTCTGTCAGCCATGGTTTACCCAATTTACTCTCAATGTACCACATGAATTGACACTACAATTTGGTTACAGCGCTGCCTGCTGGTTGAATGTGATAAACCATTAAATCGAATTACTAAAGACCGTATTGTTGATTTTTCAGCCATTTAGACTTAAGTCATATTGAAATGTCTTTAGATTCTTACTGCCATTGGTCTGATGATGCCAGCCATGTCGGCATGACATTTAATGCCCTCCTTGCGCTTGGCCCCGTGATGGCTGCTAGCAGCTATTTAGGGGCCAAGCACCGAAGGTGCGGAGGCACCTATTGTTTTTGTTCCGGAGGCACCTATTGTTTTTGTTCCGGTTCTTATTATTATTAGGGGCCAAGCACCGAAGGTGCGGAGGCACCTATTGTTTTTGTTCCGGTTCTTATTATTATTAGGGGCCAAGCACCGAAGGTGCGGAGGCACCTATTGTTTTTGTTCCGGTTCTTATTATTATTAGGGGTTCAAACGCGAAGCGTTGAAAACCTATTGTAATTGTTAAGATTTTTATTATTATTATTATTATTCTGCCGTACTTCTTATCGTGCAGACCAAACCGTAATGTCTAGAGACTTGAAAGTTGGCCAGAAGGTAGGTCTCAATTTGGGGAGAACGTATCAAAATATGACCCCGATTGGCCAATAGGTGGCGCTACAGCGATCAAAATACCTAAATTGCTAATAACTCATAGACAGTTTGTCGTACACTCAAGTGTCTTATATCCCTGGAATCCTTGGCTCAAGACTTAAAAAATGTATATCTCCGATTTCATTTCCGCCTATAAAAATTTTCCGCCATTTTGAATTTTCTAAAAAAAAAAAATTTCGAACTCCTCATAGGCCGTTTGTCCAAATAACGTGAAACTTCACACATATCATCTAGAGACTCTCATGACCAAAAGTTATTCAAATAATTTCGATCGGTGATTCAGGCTTGCAACAACACGCTAAAACGTTCGCATAGTGCGGAGACACTTTTGCTAAAATCGTAATAACTCTGGAACGCAAAGAGATAATCTCAACAAACTTCACATAGTCATGTATAAGGTCATTTTGTGGTCACACCAAAAAAACTGGGCCAGTTGACCACTTGGTGGCGCTATATTGTGAAAAAAACACTAAATCACCTGTACAGGGTCACATGTTTATCTGATTGACCTGAAACTTGTCATGCACGGTCTTTGACCAAGGGTCCCTGATGGTCTATGAGGACATTGGTGTATCTCAAAAAACATGGCCGTCATCGGCCAATGAACTTTGAGCATCAATTAGACCAGCCTAACGAAGGTCGATCGGAACGAAACTCGATGGGTGTGTTTGACGCATGGCCATAGTGGTCTGTCAGAATTTTGAAAAAAATCGGACACTAGTTGGCGCTAACAAGTTTTTTGCGTCTCTACTCACGTGGTATTTCACGCATCCACAGAATATTGATATCATATGATAGATCTCCTCATACTGAACAACTTTGCCTCAAAAACCACTGCTGTCAATCAAATTGTTTGCGAAATATTGGAGATTTTTGAAATTTCAAATTTTTCGAACTCGTCATAGGCGGTCAATACGATTGGCTTGAAAATTCATACGCATCATCTAGGGACACTCAAGGCAAAAAGTTATTCAAAGAATTTTGATTAGTTAACCCGTTCAGCAGATATAATTTTTCATATATTTCAGATCTGGCCTATTGTGAATAAAAAGCCTATATATCTCGTCCACAAACAAGAAACTTCACCAAACTGTGTAAATGTTAAGAACAAGTCATTTTGAAGAAATGTGTCGGGTTTCATGTATTTCTGCTGCTCATAGGGCTCACAATAAATTATAAACACTCTCTATTTTAAAATCGTAGAAAAGCTGTAATACTACTTTTGTCCACAAGAGGCACCATCAGGCTAGAAAATCTTTTTATGTGGAGAACAAGTCAGATTGACATAGACTGACATAAACTGACAGAACAGTTCAGATGTTCAGTTCACAATATTAATATCATTTAATCTTCTCAGTCTGAACATCTTTGAAAGATGTCTATTCACACAGAGTAGAAACTTCACAGAACTGTGCTCATTAGGTAAACTAGTCAGATTGACAAAAAAGGTCATAACAGTTCAAATGATATGACGTGTAGTGTTAAACATATCCACATTACTATAGACCGACATAACTGTTCATATGTTCAGTTCACAATGTCAATATCATTTGATCTTCTCATTCTGAACATCTTTGAAAGATGTCTATACATTGTTTACACAAAGTAGAAACTTCACAGAACTGTGCACATTAGGAGAACTAGTCAGATTGACCACAAACCGTCATGACAGCTCAGATGGTCCTGCTACGTTTGAACCCCGGTCATTGCTGCTAGCAGCTATATTTAGGGGCCAAGCACCGAAGGTGCGGAGGCACCTATTGTTTTTGTTCCGGTTCTTATTATTATTATTATTATTATTCTTCTTCTGCCATTGAAGTCTATGACAGCCCATAGAACCGTAAGCGGGAAAATGAAAAAAAGTTGGCACACTCATAAAGGAGAGTCCAATCATTGACCATAGCAAAATTGAAGTCTCTAACTCAATCTCTATAGCGCCACCAACCGTCCAAAGTTGCACTCACGTTTACGTAAATAACTTTTGAACCGTATGTCCTAGAAACAAAATTCTTTTGTCCACTGATTCCTTGGCTCAAGACGATTCGATTGCACCCTATGACGTCATTTTCCGTCATGAAAATTTTCCCGCCATTTTGAATTTTATGAAAAACCTACTTTGTCGAACTCCTCCTAGGCCGTTCGTCCGATCTTCACGAAAATTGAACCACATCATCTCCCGACAATGTGGACAAAACGATATATAAAGAAAGTTGATTCGACAAACCGTTTACGAATAACTCGCGAAAGAATCCGAGGTAAAAGTCGCCAAATTGAAACTGAGGCTTTATCTCCGCAATGCATTAGTCTTTTCTGACCAAACTAGGTGTGTGTTATGTCAATCATGGTCTGAGGCTACCTGCAGAGTTTTGGCGCTCTGCCCCCTAGTGGTCAGGAGTTATGAAAAACTGACTTTTTTGCTTATAACTTCTGAACCCTTTGGCCAAAAAACATGAAACTGGTCTCTTTAGATCCAGTGGGTCATGCCGAGTCCTGTGATACCAAATATTCCCATATCGGCCATTTTGAGCGTCTGCCATTTCGATTTTTCTTATAAGATGCTAAGTTTAACAAACACATGACTTTAGTGCTCTGTCAGCAATGGTTTACCCAATTGAAAGCAAACTTTGCATGTGTCAGTCACCACACTCTCAATGTACCACATGAATTGACACTACAATTTGGTTACAGCGCTGCCTGTTGGTTGAATGTGATAAACCATTAAATCGAAATACTAAAGACCGTATTGTTGATTTTTCAGCCATTTAGACTTAAGTCATATTGAAATGTCTTTAGATTCTTACTGCCGTTGGTCTGATGATGCAAGCCATGTCGGCATAACATGTAATGCCCTCCTTGCGCTTGGCCCCGTGATGGCTGCTAGCAGCTATATTTATTCTTTTTCTTGTGCCATGGGAGTCTATGGCAGCCCATAGAACCGTAAACGGGAAAATGAAAAAAAGTTGGCACACTCATAAAGGACAGTCCAATCATTGACCATAGCAAAATTGAAGTCTCTAACTCAATCTCTATAGCGCCACCAACTGTCCAAAGTTGCACTCACGTTTACGTAAATAACTTTTGAACCGTATGTCCTAGAAACAAAATTCTTTTGTCAACTGATTCCTTGGCTCAAGACGATTCGATTGCACCCTATGACGTCATTTTCCGTCATGAATATTTTCCCGCCATTTTGAATTTTATGAAAAACCTACTTTTTCGAACTCCTCCTAGGCCGTTTGTCCGATTTTCACGAAAATTGAACCACATCATCTCCAGACCATGGTGACAAAAAGTTATCCAAAGAAAGTTGAAATGTCAAACCGTTTATGAATAACTCACGAAAGAATCCGACGTAATGATCGCAAAAATGAACTTGAGGCTCTATCTCCACAACGCATTAGCGTTTTCTGACCAAACTCGGTGTGTGTTATGTCAATCATGGTCTGAGGCTACCTGCAGAGTTTTGGCGCTGTGCCCCCTAGTGGTCAGGAGATATGAAAAAGTGACATTTTTCCTTACAACTCCTGAACGCTTTGTCCAAAAATCATAAAACTGGTCTCGTTAGATTCAGTGCATCATGCCGAGTCGTGCGATACCAAATTTTCCCATATCGGCCATTTAGAGCGTCGGCCATTTTGAATATTGTCATAAATTGCTATATTTAACAAATGGATTGGCGTATCGTTACGAAACTCAATATGTGTCTTCGGCACCTAACCTTGATACGGCACAAAAAGTTTGGGGGCAGCGCCACCTTGTGGTCAAAAGTTATAACCAAATTTACAAATATGCTAATAACTTTTGATGACGTTAACCTATTGTAAAACAAATGGTCTTAATGTGTTCATTGGGTCAAGCCGAGACCATAGATACCAAATATGTCATATTCGGCCAAACCTCCGATTTGCCATGTTATTTTTCTTTAAAAACCTACTTTTTCGAACTCCTCCCAGACCGTTTGTCCAATTTTCACCAAAATTGAACCACATCATCTCCAGACCATCATGACAAAAAGTTATCCAAAGAAAGTTGATATGTCAAACCGTTTACGAATAACTCGCGAAAGAATCCGACGTAATGGTCGCAAAATTGAAATTGAGGCTTTATCTCCGCAACGCATTAGCGTTTTCTGACCAAACTAGGTGTGTGTTATGTCAATCATGGTCTGAGGCTACCTGCAGAGTTTTGGCGCTCTGCCCCCTAGTGGTCAGGAGATATTAAAAAACTGACATTTTTGATTATAACTCCTGAACGCTTTGTCTAAAAATCATGAAACTGGTCTCTTTAGATCCAG
The DNA here is from genome assembly GCA_037043235.1 of Rhodeus uyekii. NCBI lineage: Eukaryota > Metazoa > Chordata > Actinopteri > Cypriniformes > Acheilognathidae > Rhodeus > Rhodeus uyekii. The sequence continues at coordinate 23,129 of JAWRVZ010000060.1, forward strand.
TGGGTCATGCCGAGTCCTGTGATACCAAATTTTCCCATATCGGCCATTTTGAGCGTCTGCCATTTCGATTTTTCTTATAAGATGCTATGTTTAACAAACACATGACTTTAGTGCTCTGTCAGCAATGGTTTACCCAATTGAAAGCAAACTTTGCATGTGTCAATGTCACCACACTCTCAATGTACCACATGAATTGACACTACAATTTGGTTACAGTGCTGCCTGTTGGTTGAATGTGATAAACCATTAAATCGAATTACTAAAGACCGTATTGTTGATTTTTCAGCCATTTAGACTTAAGTCATATTGAAATGTCTTTAGATTCTTACTGCCGTTGGTCTGATGATGCCAGCCATGTCGGCATGACATTTAATGCCCTCCTTGCGCTTGGCCCCGTGATGGCTGCTAGCAGCTATATTTATTATTATTATTCTTCTTCTGCCATTGAAGTCTATGACAGCCCATAGAACCGTAAGCGGGAAAATGAAAAAAAGTTGGCACACTCATAAAGGAGAGTCTAATCATTGACCATAGCAAAATTGAAGTCTCTAACTCAATCTCTCTACCGCCACCAACTGTCCAAAGTTGCACTCACGTTTACGTAAATAACTTTTGAACCGTATGTCCTAGAAACAAAATTCTTTTGTCCACTGATTCCTTGGCTCAAGACGATTCGATTGCACCCTATGACGTCATTTTCCGTCATGAAAATTTTCCCGCCATTTTGAATTTTATGAAAAACCTACTTTGTCGAACTCCTCCTAGGCCGTTCGTCCGATGTTCACGAAAATTGAACCACATCATCTCCTGACAATGTTGACAAAACGATATATAAACAAAGTTGATTCGTCAAACCGTTTACGAATAACTCGTGAAAGAATCTGAGGTAAAAGTCGCCAAAATGAAATTGAGGCTTTATCTCCCCAATGCATTAGCCTTTTCTGACCAAACTAGGTGTGTGTTATGTCAATCATGGTTTGAGGCTACCTGCAGAGTTTTGGCGCTCTGCCCCCTAGTGGTCAGGAGATATGAAAAAGTGACATTTTTCCTTACAACTCCTGAACCCTTTGGCCAAAAATCATAAAACTGGTCTCGTTAGATTCAGTGCATCATGCCGAGTCGTGCGATACCAAATTTTCCCATATCGGCCATTTAGAGCGTCGGCCATTTTGAATATTGTCATAAATTGCTATATTTAACAAATGGATTGGCGTATCGTTACGAAACTCAATATGTGTCTTCGGCACCTAATCTTGATACGGCACAAAAAGTTTGGGGGCAGCGCCACCTTGTGGTCAAAAGTTATAACCAAATTTACAAATATGCTAATAACTTTTGATGACGTTAACCTATTGTAAAACAAATGGTCTTAATGTGTTCATTGGGTCAAGCCGAGACCATAGATACCAAATATGTTATATTCGGCCAAACCTCCGATTTGCCATGTTATTTTTCTTTAAAAACCTACTTTTTCGAACTCCTCCCAGACCGTTTGTCCAATTTTCACCAAAATTGAACCACATCATCTCCAGACCATCATGACAAAAAGTTATCCAAAGAAAGTTGATATGTCAAACCGTTTACGAATAACTCGCGAAAGAATCCGACGTAATGGTCGCAAAATTGAAATTGAGGCTTTATCTCCGCAATGCATTAGCCTTTTCTGACCAAACTAGGTGTGTGTTATGTCAATCATGGTCTGAGGCTACCTGCAGAGTTTTGGCGCTCTGCCCCCTAGTGGTCAGGAGATATTAAAAAACTGACATTTTTGATTATAACTCCTGAACGCTTTGTCTAAAAATCATGAAACTGCTGTCTTTAGATCCAGTTGGTCATGCCGAGTCCTGTGATACCACATTTTCCCATATCGGCCATTTTGAGCATCTGCCATTTCGATTTTTCTTATAAGATGCTATGTTTAACAAACACATGACTTTAGTGCTGTCAGCAATGGTTTACCCAATTGAAAGCAAACTTTGCATGTGTCAATGTCACCACACTCTCAATGTACCACACACTACAATTTGGTTACAGCGCTGCCTGTTGGTTGAATGCGATAAACCATTAAATCGAATTGCTAAAGACCGTATTGTTGGTTTTTCAGCCATTTAGACTTAAGTCATATTGAAATGTCTTTAGATTCTTACTGCCGTTGGTCTGATGATGCCAGTCATGTCGGCATGACATTTAATGCCCTCCTTGCGCTTGGCCCCGTGATGGCTGCTAGCAGCTATATTTAGGGGCCAAGCACCGAAGGTGCGGAGGCACCTATTGTTTTTGTTCCGGTTCTTATTATTAGGGGCCAAGCACCGAAGGTGCGGAGGCACCTATTGTTTTTGTTCCGGTTCTTATTATTAGGGGCCAAGCACCGAAGGTGCGGAGGCACCTATTGTTTTTGTTCCGGTTCTTATTATTATTAGGGGCCAAGCACCGAAGGTGCGGAGGCACCTATTGTTTTTGTTCCGGTTCTTATTATTATTATTAGGGGCCAAGCACCGAAGGTGCGGAGGCACCTATTGTTTTTGTTCCGGTTCTTTATTATTATTCTTCTTCTTCTTCCGTCATTGAAGTCTATGACAGCCCATAGAACCGTAAGCGGGAAAATGAAAAAAAGTTGGCACACTCATAAAGGACAGTCCAATCATTGACCATAGCAAAATTGAAGTCTCTAACTCAATCTCTATAGCGCCACCAACTGTCCAAAGTTGCACTCACGTTTACGTAAATAACTTTTGAACCGTATGTCCTAGAAACAAAATTCTTTTGTCCACTGATTCCTTGGCTCAAGACGATTCGATTGCACCCTATGACGTCATTTTCCGTCATGAATATTTTCCCGCCATTTTGAATTTTATGAAAAACCTACTTTTTCGAACTCCTCCTAGGCCGTTTGTCCGATTTTCACGAAAATTGAACCACATCATCTCCAGACCATGGTGACAAAAAGTTATCCAAAGAAAGTTGAAATGTCAAACCGTTTATGAATAACTTACGAAAGAATCCGACGTAATGATCGCAAAAATGAACTTGAGGCTCTATCTCCACAACGCATTAGCGTTTTCTGACCAAACTCGGTGTGTGTTATGTCAATCATGGTCTGAGGCTACCTGCAGAGTTTTGGCGCTGTGCCCCCTAGTGGTCAGGAGATATGAAAAAGTGACATTTTTCCTTACAACTCCTGAACGCTTTGTCCAAAAATCATAAAACTGGTCTCATTAGATTCAGTGCATCATGCCGAGTCGTGCGATACCAAATTTTCCCATATCGGCCATTTAGAGCGTCGGCCATTTTGAATATTGTCATAAATTGCTATATTTAACAAATGGATTGGCGTATCGTTACGAAACTCAATATGTGTCTTCGGCACCTAACCTTAATACGGCACAAAAAGTTTGGGGGCAGCGCCACCTTGTGGTCAAAAGTTATAACCAAATTTACAAATATGCTAATAACTTTTGATGACGTTAACCTATTGTAAAACAAATGGTCTTAATGTGTTCATTGGGTCAAGCCGAGACCATAGATACCAAATATGTCATATTCGGCCAAACCTCCGATTTGCCATGTTATTTTTCTTTAAAAACCTACTTTTTCGAACTCCTCCCAGACCGTTTGTCCAATTTTCACCAAAATTGAACCACATCATCTCCAGACCATCATGACAAAAAGTTATCCAAAGAAAGTTGATATGTCAAACCGTTTACGAATAACTCGCGAAAGAATCCAACGTAATGGTCGCAAAAATGAAATTGAGACTTTATCTCCGCAACGCATTAGCGTTTTCTGACCAAACTAGGTGTGTATTATGTCAATCATGGTCTGAGGCTACCTGCAGAGTTTTGGTGCTCTGCCCCCTAGTGGTCAGGAGATATTAAAAAACTGACTTTTTTGATTATAACTCCTGAACCCTTTGGCCAAAAATCATGAAACTGGTCTCTTTAGATCCAGTGGGTCATGCCGAGTCCTGTGATACCAAATTTTCCCATATCGGCCATTTTGAGCGTCTGCCATTTCGATTTTTCTTATAAGATTCTATGTTTAACAAACACATGACTTTAGTTGTCTGTCAGCAACGGTTTACCCAATTGAAAGCAAACTTTGCATGTGTCAATGTCACCACACTCTCAATGTACCACATGAATTGACACTACAATGTGGTTACAGCGCTGCCTGTTGGTTGAATGTGATAAACCATTAAATCGAATTACTAAAGACCGTATTGTTGATTTTTCAGCCATTTAGACTTAAGTCATATTGAAATGTCTTTAGATTCTTACTGCCGTTGGTCTGATGATGCCAGCCATGTCGGCATGACATTTAATGCCCTCCTTGCGCTTGGCCCCGTGATGGCTGCTAGCAGCTATATTTATTATTATTCTTCTTCTGCCATTGAAGTCTATGACAGCCCATAGAACCGTAAGCGGGAAAATGAAAAAAAGTTGGCACACTCATAAAGGAGAGTCCAATCATTGACCATAGCAAAATTGAAGTCTCTAACTCAATCTCTATAGCGCCACCAACCGTCCAAAGTTGCACTCACGTTTACGTAAATAACTTTTGAACCGTATGTCCTAGAAACAAAATTCTTTTGTCCACTGATTCCTTGGCTCAAGACGATTCGATTGCACCCTATGACGTCATTTTCCGTCATGAAAATTTTCCCGCCATTTTGAATTTTATGAAAAACCTACTTTGTCGAACTCCTCCTAGGCCGTTCGTCCGATCTTCACGAAAATTGAACCACATCATCTCCCGACAATGTGGACAAAACGATATATAAAGAAAGTTGATTCGACAAACCGTTTACGAATAACTCGCGAAAGAATCCGAGGTAAAAGTCGCCAAATTGAAACTGAGGCTTTATCTCCGCAATGCATTAGTCTTTTCTGACCAAACTAGGTGTGTGTTATGTCAATCATGGTCTGAGGCTACCTGCAGAGTTTTGGCGCTCTGCCCCCTAGTGGTCAGGAGTTATGAAAAACTGACTTTTTTGCTTATAACTTCTGAACCCTTTGGCCAAAAAACATGAAACTGGTCTCTTTAGATCCAGTGGGTCATGCCGAGTCCTGTGATACCAAATATTCCCATATCGGCCATTTTGAGCGTCTGCCATTTCGATTTTTCTTATAAGATGCTAAGTTTAACAAACACATGACTTTAGTGCTCTGTCAGCAATGGTTTACCCAATTGAAAGCAAACTTTGCATGTGTCAGTCACCACACTCTCAATGTACCACATGAATTGACACTACAATTTGGTTACAGCGCTGCCTGTTGGTTGAATGTGATAAACCATTAAATCGAAATACTAAAGACCGTATTGTTGATTTTTCAGCCATTTAGACTTAAGTCATATTGAAATGTCTTTAGATTCTTACTGCCGTTGGTCTGATGATGCAAGCCATGTCGGCATAACATGTAATGCCCTCCTTGCGCTTGGCCCCGTGATGGCTGCTAGCAGCTATATTTATTATTATTATTCTTCTTCTGCCATTGAAGTCTATGACAGCCCATAGAACCGTAAGCGGGAAAATGAAAAAAAGTTGGCACACTCATAAAGGAGAGTCCAATCATTGACCATAGCAAAATTGAAGTCTCTAACTCAATCTCTATAGCGCCACCAACTGTCCAAAGTTGCACTCACGTTTACGTAAATAACTTTTGAACCGTATGTCCTAGAAACAAAATTCTTTTGTCCACTGATTCCTTGGCTCAAGACGATTCGATTGCACCCTATGACGTCATTTTCCGTCATGAAAATTTTCCCGCCATTTTGAATTTTATGAAAAACCTACTTTGTCGAACTCCTCCTAGGCCGTTCGTCCGATCTTCACGAAAATTGAACCACATCATCTCCCGACAATGTGGACAAAACGATATATAAAGAAAGTTGATTCGACAAACCGTTTACGAATAACTCGCGAAAGAATCCGAGGTAAAAGTCGCCAAATTGAAACTGAGGCTTTATCTCCGCAATGCATTAGTCTTTTCTGACCAAACTAGGTGTGTGTTATGTCAATCATGGTCTGAGGCTACCTGCAGAGTTTTGGCGCTCTGCCCCCTAGTGGTCAGGAGTTATGAAAAACTGACTTTTTTGCTTATAACTTCTGAACCCTTTGGCCAAAAAACATGAAACTGGTCTCTTTAGATCCAGTGGGTCATGCCGAGTCCTGTGATACCAAATATTCCCATATCGGCCATTTTGAGCGTCTGCCATTTCGATTTTTCTTATAAGATGCTAAGTTTAACAAACACATGACTTTAGTGCTCTGTCAGCAATGGTTTACCCAATTGAAAGCAAACTTTGCATGTGTCAGTCACCACACTCTCAATGTACCACATGAATTGACACTACAATTTGGTTACAGCGCTGCCTGTTGGTTGAATGTGATAAACCATTAAATCGAAATACTAAAGACCGTATTGTTGATTTTTCAGCCATTTAGACTTAAGTCATATTGAAATGTCTTTAGATTCTTACTGCCGTTGGTCTGATGATGCAAGCCATGTCGGCATAACATGTAATGCCCTCCTTGCGCTTGGCCCCGTGATGGCTGCTAGCAGCTATATTTATTATTATTATTCTTCTTCTGCCATTGAAGTCTATGACAGCCCATAGAACCGTAAGCGGGAAAATGAAAAAAAGTTGGCACACTGATAAAGGAGAGTCCAATCATTGACCATAGCAAAATTGAAGTCTCTAACTCAATCTCTCTAGCGCCACCAACTGTCCAAAGTTGCACTCACGTTTACGTAAATAACTTTTGAACCGTATGTCCTAGAAACAAAATTCTTTTGTCCACTGATTCCTTGGCTCAAGACGATTCGATTGCACCCTATGACGTCATTTTCCGTCATGAAGATTTTCCCGCCATTTTGAATTTTATGAAAAACCTACTTTGTCGAACTCCTCCTAGGCCGTTCGTCCGATGTTCACGAAAATTGAACCACATCATCTCCCGACAATGTGGACAAAACGATATATAAAGAAAGTTGATTCGTCAAACCGTTTACGAATAACTCGCGAAAGAATCTGAGGTAAAAGTCGCCAAAATGAAATTGAGGCTTTATCTCCCCAATGCATTAGCCTTTTCTGACCAAACTAGGTGTGTGTTATGTCAATCATGGTTTGAGGCTACCTGCAGAGTTTTGGCGCTGTGCCCCCTAGTGGTCAGGAGTTATCAAAAACTGACTTTTTTGCTTATAACTTCTGAACCCTTTGGCCAAAAATCATGAAACTGGTCTCTTTAGATCCAGTGGGTCATGCCGAGTCCTGTGATAGCAAATATTCCCATATCGGGCATTTTGAGCGTCTGCCATTTCGATTTTTCTTATAAGATGCTATGTTTAACAAACACATGACTTTAGTGCTCTGTCAGCCATGGTTTACCCAATTTACCCAATGTACCACATGAATTGACACTACAATTTGGTTACAGCGCTGCCTGTTGGTCGAACGTGATAAACCATTAAATCGAACTACTAAAGACCGTATTGTTGATTTTTCAGCCATTTAGACTTAAGTCATATTGAAATGTCTTTAGATTCTTACTGCCGTTGGTCTGATGATGCCAGCCATGTCGGCATGACATTTAATGCCCTCCTTGCGCTTGGCCCCGTGATGGCTGCTAGTTATTAGGGGCCAAGCACCGAAGGTGCGGAGGCACCTATTGTTTTTGTTCCGGTTCTTATTATTAGGGGCCAAGCACCGAAGGTGCGGAGGCACCTATTGTTTTTGTTCCGGTTCTTATTATTAGGGGCCAAGCACCGAAGGTGCGGAGGCACCTATTGTTTTTGTTCCGGTTCCTATTATTATTATTCTTCTTCTGCCATTGAAGTCTATGGCAGCCCATAGAACCGTAAACGGGAAAATGAAAAAAAGTTGGCACACTCATAAAGGACAGTCCAATCATTGACCATAGCAAAATTGAAGTCTCTAACTCAATCTCTATAGCGCCACCAACGGTCCAAAGTTGCACTCACGTTTACGTAAATAACTTTTGAACCGTATGACCTAGAAACAAAATTCTTATGTCCACTGATTCCTTGGCTCAAGACGATTCGATTGCACCCTATGACGTCATTTTCCGTCATGAAATTTTTCCCGCCATTTTGAATTTTATGAAAAACATACTTTTTCGAACTCCTCCTAGGCCGTTTTTCCGATTTCAACGAAAATTGAACCACATCATCTCCAGACAATGTGGACAAAAAGTTATCCAAAGAAAGTTGATATGTCAAACCGTTTACGAATAACTCGCGAAAGAATCTGACGTACTGGTCGCAAAAATGAAATTGAGGCTTTATCTCCGCAACGCATTAGCGTTTTCGGACCAAACTAGGTGTGTGTTATGTCAATCATGGTCTGAGGCTACCTGCAGAGTTTTGGCGCTGTGCCCCCTAGTGGTCAGGAGATATGAAAAAGTTAAATATTTGCTTATAACTTCTGAACGCTTTGGCCAAAAATAATAAAACTGGTCTCTTTAGATTCAGTGCATCATGCCAAGTCGTGCGATACCAAATTTTCCCATATCGGCCATTTTGAGCGTCGGCCATTTTGAAAATTGTCATAAATTGCTATATTTAACAAAGATATTGGCATATCGTTACGAAACTCAATATGTGTCTTCGGCACCTAACCTTGATACGACTCAAAAAGTTTCGAGGCAGGACCCCCTTGTGGTCAAAAATTATAACCAAATTTACAAATATGCTAATAACTTTTGAGTGCGTTAACCTATGGTAAAACAAATGGTCTTAATGTGTTCATTGGGTCAAGCCGAGACCATAGATACCAAATATGTCATATTCGGCCAAATCTCCGATTTGCCATGTTATTTTTCTATAAAAACCTACTTTTTCGAACTCCTCCCAGACCGTTTGTCCAATTTTCACCAAAATTGAACCACATCATCTCCAGACCATCATGACAAAAAGTTATCCAAAGAAAGTTGATATGTCAAACCGTTTACGAATAACTCGCGAAAGAATCCAACGTAATGGTTGCAAAAATGAACTTGAGACTTTATCTCCGCAACGCATTAGCGTTTTCTGACCAAACTAGGTGTGTATTATGTCAATCATGGTCTGAGGCTACCTGCAGAGTTTTGGTGCTCTGCCCCCTAGTGGTCAGGAGATATTAAAAAACTGACTTTTTTGAATATAACTCCTGAACCCTTTGGCCAAAAATCATGAAACTGGTCTCTTTAGATCCAGTGGGTCATGCCGAGTCCTGTGATACCAAATTTTCCCATATCGGCCATTTTGAGCGTCTGCCATTTCGATTTTTCTTATAAGATTCTATGTTTAACAAACACATGACTTTAGTGCTCTGTCAGCAATGGTTTACCCAATTGAAAGCAAACTTTGCATGTGTCAATGTCACCACACTCTCAATGTACCACATGAATTGACACTACAATGTGGTTACAGCGCTGCCTGTTGGTTGAATGTGATAAACCATTAAATCGAATTACTAAAGACCGTATTGTTGATTTTTCAGCCATTTAGACTTAAGTCATATTGAAATGTCTTTAGATTCTTAATGCCGTTGGTCTGATGATGCCAGCCATGTCGGCATGACATTTAATGCCCTCCTTGCGCTTGGCCCCGTGATGGCTGCTAGCAGCTATATTTAGGGGCCAAGCACCGAAGGTGCGGAGGCACCTATTGTTTCTGTTCCGGTTCTTTATTAGGGGCCAAGCACCGAAGGTGCGGAGGCACCTATTGTTTTTGTTCCGGTTCTTATTAGGGGCCAAGCACCGAAGGTGCGGAGGCACCTATTGTTTTTGTTCCGGTTCTTATTATTATTATTAGGGGCCAAGCACCGAAGGTGCGGAGGCACCTATTGTTTTTGTTCCGGTTCTTATTATTAGGGGCCAAGCACCGAAGGTGCGGAGGCACCTATTGTTTTTGTTCCGGTTCTTATTATTATTATTATTATTATTCTTCTTCTGCCATTGAAGTCTATGACAGCCCATAGAACCGTAAGCGGGAAAATGAAAAAAAGTTGGCACACTGATAAAGGAGAGTCCAATCATTGACCATAGCAAAATTGAAGTCTCTAACTCAATCTCTCTAGCGCCACCAACTGTCCAAAGTTGCACTCACGTTTACGTAAATAACTTTTGAACCGTATGTCCTAGAAACAAAATTCTTTTGTCCACTGATTCCTTGGCTCAAGACGATTCGATTGCACCCTATGACGTCATTTTCCGTCATGAAGATTTTCCCGCCATTTTGAATTTTATGAAAAACCTACTTTGTCGAACTCCTCCTAGGCCGTTCGTCCGATGTTCACGAAAATTGAACCACATCATCTCCCGACAATGTGGACAAAACGATATATAAAGAAAGTTGATTCGTCAAACCGTTTACGAATAACTCGCGAAAGAATCTGAGGTAAAAGTCGCCAAAATGAAATTGAGGCTTTATCTCCCCAATGCATTAGCCTTTTCTGACCAAACTAGGTGTGTGTTATGTCAATCATGGTTTGAGGCTACCTGCAGAGTTTTGGCGCTGTGCCCCCTAGTGGTCAGGAGTTATCAAAAACTGACTTTTTTGCTTATAACTTCTGAACCCTTTGGCCAAAAATCATGAAACTGGTCTCTTTAGATCCAGTGGGTCATGCCGAGTCCTGTGATAGCAAATATTCCCATATCGGGCATTTTGAGCGTCTGCCATTTCGATTTTTCTTATAAGATGCTATGTTTAACAAACACATGACTTTAGTGCTCTGTCAGCCATGGTTTACCCAATTTACCCAATGTACCACATGAATTGACACTACAATTTGGTTACAGCGCTGCCTGTTGGTCGAACGTGATAAACCATTAAATCGAACTACTAAAGACCGTATTGTTGATTTTTCAGCCATTTAGACTTAAGTCATATTGAAATGTCTTTAGATTCTTACTGCCGTTGGTCTGATGATGCCAGCCATGTCGGCATGACATTTAATGCCCTCCTTGCGCTTGGCCCCGTGATGGCTGCTAGCAGCTATATTTATTATTATTATTCTTCTTCTGCCATTGAAGTCTATGACAGCCCATAGAACCGTAAGCGGGAAAATGAAAAAAAGTTGGCACACTGATAAAGGAGAGTCCAATCATTGACCATAGCAAAATTGAAGTCTCTAACTCAATCTCTCTAGCGCCACCAACTGTCCAAAGTTGCACTCACGTTTACGTAAATAACTTTTGAACCGTATGTCCTAGAAACAAAATTCTTTTGTCCACTGATTCCTTGGCTCAAGACGATTCGATTGCACCCTATGACGTCATTTTCCGTCATGAAGATTTTCCCGCCATTTTGAATTTTATGAAAAACCTACTTTGTCGAACTCCTCCTAGGCCGTTCGTCCGATGTTCACGAAAATTGAACCACATCATCTCCCGACAATGTGGACAAAACGATATATAAAGAAAGTTGATTCGTCAAACCGTTTACGAATAACTCGCGAAAGAATCTGAGGTAAAAGTCGCCAAAATGAAATTGAGGCTTTATCTCCCCAATGCATTAGCCTTTTCTGACCAAACTAGGTGTGTGTTATGTCAATCATGGTTTGAGGCTACCTGCAGAGTTTTGGCGCTGTGCCCCCTAGTGGTCAGGAGTTATCAAAAACTGACTTTTTTGCTTATAACTTCTGAACCCTTTGGCCAAAAATCATGAAACTGGTCTCTTTAGATCCAGTGGGTCATGCCGAGTCCTGTGATAGCAAATATTCCCATATCGGGCATTTTGAGCGTCTGCCATTTCGATTTTTCTTATAAGATGCTATGTTTAACAAACACATGACTTTAGTGCTCTGTCAGCCATGGTTTACCCAATTTACCCAATGTACCACATGAATTGACACTACAATTTGGTTACAGCGCTGCCTGTTGGTCGAACGTGATAAACCATTAAATCGAACTACTAAAGACCGTATTGTTGATTTTTCAGCCATTTAGACTTAAGTCATATTGAAATGTCTTTAGATTCTTACTGCCGTTGGTCTGATGATGCCAGCCATGTCGGCATGACATTTAATGCCCTCCTTGCGCTTGGCCCCGTGATGGCTGCTAGCAGCTATATTTATTATTATTATTCTTCTTCTGCCATTGAAGTCTATGACAGCCCATAGAACCGTAAGCGGGAAAATGAAAAAAAGTTGGCACACTCATAAAGGAGAGTCCAATCATTGACCATAGCAAAATTGAAGTCTCTAACTCAATCTCTCTAGCGCCACCAACTGTCCAAAGTTGCACTCACGTTTACGTAAATAACTTTTGCACCGTATGTCCTAGAAACAGAATTCTTTTGTCCACTGATTCCTTGGCTCAAGACGATTCGATTGCACCCTATGACGTCATTTTCCGTCATGAAAATTTTCCCGCCATTTTGAATTTTATGAAAAACCTACTTTGTCGAACTCCTCCTAGGCCGTTCGTCCGATGTTCACGAAAATTGAACCACATCATCTCCCGACAATGTGGACATAACGATATATAAAGAAAGTTGATTCGACAAACCGTTTACGAATAACTCGCGAAAGAATCTGAGGTAAAAGTCGCCAAAATGAAATTGAGGCTTTATCTCCCCAATGCATTAGCCTTTTCTGACCAAACTAGGTGTGTGTTATGTCAATCATGGTTTGAGGCTACCTGCAGAGTTTTGGCGCTGTGCCCCCTAGTGGTCAGGAGTTATCAAAAACTGACTTTTTTGCTTATAACTTCTGAACCCTTTGGCCAAAAATCATGAAACTGGTCTCTTTAGATCCAGTGGGTCATGCCGAGTCCTGTGATACCAAATATTCCCATATCGGCCATTTTGAGCGTCTGCCATTTCGATTTTTCTTATAAGATGCAATGTTTAACAAACACTTGACTTTAGTGCTCTGTCAGGAATGGTTTACCCAATTGAAAGCAAACTTTGCATGTGTCAATGTCACCACACTCTCAATGTACCACACACTACAATTTGGTTACAGCGCTGCCTGTTGGTTGAATGCGATAAACCATTAAATCGAATTGCTAAAGACCGTATTGTTGGTTTTTCAGCCATTTAGACTTAAGTCATATTGAAATGTCTTTAGATTTTTACTGCCGTTGGTCTGATGATGCCAGTCATGTCGGCATGACATATAATGCCCTCCTTGCGCTTGGCCCCGTGATGGCTGCTAGCAGCTATATTTATTAGGGGCCAAGCACCGAAGGTGCGGAGGCACCTATTGTTTTTGTTCCGGTTCTTATTATTATTATTATTATTATTCTTCTTCTGCCATTGAAGTCTATGACAGCCCATAGAACCGTAAGCGGGAAAATGAAAAAAAGTTGGCACACTCATAAAGGAGAGTCCAATCATTGACCATAGCAAAATTGAAGTCTCTAACTCAATCTCTATAGCGCCACCAACCGTCCAAAGTTGCACTCACGTTTACGTAAATAACTTTTGAACCGTATGTCCTAGAAACAAAATTCTTTTGTCCACTGATTCCTTGGCTCAAGACGATTCGATTGCACCCTATGACGTCATTTTCCGTCATGAAAATTTTCCCGCCATTTTGAATTTTATGAAAAACCTACTTTGTCGAACTCCTCCTAGGCCGTTCGTCCGATCTTCACGAAAATTGAACCACATCATCTCCCGACAATGTGGACAAAACGATATATAAAGAAAGTTGATTCGACAAACCGTTTACGAATAACTCGCGAAAGAATCCGAGGTAAAAGTCGCCAAATTGAAACTGAGGCTTTATCTCCGCAATGCATTAGTCTTTTCTGACCAAACTAGGTGTGTGTTATGTCAATCATGGTCTGAGGCTACCTGCAGAGTTTTGGCGCTCTGCCCCCTAGTGGTCAGGAGTTATGAAAAACTGACTTTTTTGCTTATAACTTCTGAACCCTTTGGCCAAAAAACATGAAACTGGTCTCTTTAGATCCAGTGGGTCATGCCGAGTCCTGTGATACCAAATATTCCCATATCGGCCATTTTGAGCGTCTGCCATTTCGATTTTTCTTATAAGATGCTAAGTTTAACAAACACATGACTTTAGTGCTCTGTCAGCAATGGTTTACCCAATTGAAAGCAAACTTTGCATGTGTCAGTCACCACACTCTCAATGTACCACATGAATTGACACTACAATTTGGTTACAGCGCTGCCTGTTGGTTGAATGTGATAAACCATTAAATCGAAATACTAAAGACCGTATTGTTGATTTTTCAGCCATTTAGACTTAAGTCATATTGAAATGTCTTTAGATTCTTACTGCCGTTGGTCTGATGATGCAAGCCATGTCGGCATAACATGTAATGCCCTCCTTGCGCTTGGCCCCGTGATGGCTGCTAGCAGCTATATTTATTATTATTATTCTTCTTCTGCCATTGAAGTCTATGACAGCCCATAGAACCGTAAGCGGGAAAATGAAAAAAAGTTGGCACACTGATAAAGGAGAGTCCAATCATTGACCATAGCAAAATTGAAGTCTCTAACTCAATCTCTCTAGCGCCACCAACTGTCCAAAGTTGCACTCACGTTTACGTAAATAACTTTTGAACCGTATGTCCTAGAAACAAAATTCTTTTGTCCACTGATTCCTTGGCTCAAGACGATTCGATTGCACCCTATGACGTCATTTTCCGTCATGAAGATTTTCCCGCCATTTTGAATTTTATGAAAAACCTACTTTGTCGAACTCCTCCTAGGCCGTTCGTCCGATGTTCACGAAAATTGAACCACATCATCTCCCGACAATGTGGACAAAACGATATATAAAGAAAGTTGATTCGTCAAACCGTTTACGAATAACTCGCGAAAGAATCTGAGGTAAAAGTCGCCAAAATGAAATTGAGGCTTTATCTCCCCAATGCATTAGCCTTTTCTGACCAAACTAGGTGTGTGTTATGTCAATCATGGTTTGAGGCTACCTGCAGAGTTTTGGCGCTGTGCCCCCTAGTGGTCAGGAGTTATCAAAAACTGACTTTTTTGCTTATAACTTCTGAACCCTTTGGCCAAAAATCATGAAACTGGTCTCTTTAGATCCAGTGGGTCATGCCGAGTCCTGTGATAGCAAATATTCCCATATCGGGCATTTTGAGCGTCTGCCATTTCGATTTTTCTTATAAGATGCTATGTTTAACAAACACATGACTTTAGTGCTCTGTCAGCCATGGTTTACCCAATTTACCCAATGTACCACATGAATTGACACTACAATTTGGTTACAGCGCTGCCTGTTGGTCGAACGTGATAAACCATTAAATCGAACTACTAAAGACCGTATTGTTGATTTTTCAGCCATTTAGACTTAAGTCATATTGAAATGTCTTTAGATTCTTACTGCCGTTGGTCTGATGATGCCAGCCATGTCGGCATGACATTTAATGCCCTCCTTGCGCTTGGCCCCGTGATGGCTGCTAGCAGCTATATTTATTATTCTTTTTCTTGTGCCATGGGAGTCTATGGCAGCCCATAGAACCGTAAACGGGAAAATGAAAAAAAGTTGGCACACTCATTAAGGACAGTCCAGTCATTGACCATAGCAAAATTGAAGTCTCTAACTCAATCTCTATAGCGCCACCAACTGTCCAAAGTTGCACTCACGTTTACGTTAATAACTTTTGAACCGTATGTCCTAGAAACAAAATTCTTATGTCCACTGATTCCTTGGCTCAAGACGATTCGATTGCACCATATGACGTCATTTTCCGTCATGAATATTTTCCCGCCATTTTGAATTTTATGAAAAACCTACTTTTTCGAACTCCTCCTAGGCCGTTTGTCCGATTTTCACGAAAATTGAACCACATCATCTCCAGACCATGGTGACAAAAAGTTATCCAAAGAAAGTTGATATGTCAAACCGTTTATGAATAACTCACGAAAGAATCCGACGTAATGATCGCAAAAATGAACTTGAGGCTATATCTCCACAACGCATTAGCGTTTTCTGACCAAACTCGGTGTGTGTTATGTCAATCATGGTCTGAGGCTACCTGCAGAGTTTTGGCGCTGTGCCCCCTAGTGGTCAGGAGATATGAAAAAGTGACATTTTTCCTTACAACTCCTGAACGCTTTGTCCAAAAATCATAAAACTGGTCTCGTTAGATTCAGTGCATCATGCCGAGTCGTGCGATACCAAATTTTCCCATATCGGCCATTTAGAGCGTCGGCCATTTTGAATATTGTCATAAATTGCTATATTTAACAAATGGATTGGCGTATCGTTACGAAACTCAATATGTGTCTTTGGCACCTAACATTGATACGGCACAAAAAGTTTGGGGGCAGCGCCACCTTGTGGTCAAAAGTTATAACCAAATTTACAAATATGCTAATAACTTTTGATGACGTTAACCTATTGTAAAACAAATGGTCTTAATGTGTTCATTGGGTCAAGCCGAGACCATAGATACCAAATATGTCATATTCGGCCAAACCTCCGATTTGCCATGTTATTTTTCTTTAAAAACCTACTTTTTCGAACTCCTCCCAGACCGTTTGTCCAATTTTCACCAAAATTGAACCACATCATCTCCAGACCATCATGACCAAAAGTTATCCAAAGAAAGTTGATATGTCAAACCGTTTACGAATAACTCGCGAAAGAATCCAACGTAATGGTCGCAAAAATGAAATTGAGGCTTTATCTCCGCAACGCATTAGCGTTTTCTGACCAAACTAGGTGTGTGTTATGTCAATCATGGTCTGAGGCTACCTGCAGAGTTTTGGCGCTCTGCCCCCTAGTGGTCAGGAGATATTAAAAAACTGACTTTTTTGATTATAACTCCTGAACCCTTTGGCCAAAAATCATGAAACTGGTCTCTTTAGATCCAGTGGGTCATGCCGAGTCCTGTGATACCAAATTTTCCCATATCGGCCATTTTGAGCGTCTGCCATTTCGATTTTTCTTATAAGATTCTATGTTTAACAAACACATGGCTTTAGTGGTCTGTCAGCAATGGTTTACCCAATTGAAAGCAAACTTTGCATGTGTCAATGTCACCACACTCTCAATGTACCACATGAATTGACACTACAATTTGGTTACAGCGCTGCCTGTTGATTGAATGTGATAAACCATTAAATCGAAATACTAAAGACCGTATTGTTGATTTTTCAGCCATTTAGACTTAAGTCATATTGAAATGTCTTTAGATTCTTACTGCCGTTGGTCTGATGACGCCAGCCATGTCGGCATGACATTTAATGCCCTCCTTGCGCTTGGCCCCGTGATGGCTGCTAGCAGCTATATTTTATAATTGTGACCATTTCTCATTAGTGCAAATTCATATCTTAATTCAAATATTGATTGCAAATTTCATGTTGCGCAATTGCTTTTCCCCCCATAAAGTATTTCTCAGAATTTCTTGTAATTGCAAATGTATATTTCAAATGCGTTTTGCAATTGCAACTTTTTCTCATAACTCCAGCTCATAATTATGTCTTTCGGCAACTCTGCTATAATTATAATAACAATATAATATAACAAAATTTCTCGCAACTGCAAATTCAAACTATTCCTCATCATTTCTCATTTATGTTTTCTCATTTATGAGTTTATCTTACAATTGCAACCTATTTCTCATAATTATGACTTTCTAATATTTAATTGCGACATTTTCGGAAATCCTCATATTTATAGATTTATATCTTAGAAATGTTGACTATATCCCCCCAAATATAGTCTATTTGGAATTTTAATATGTCGAATTGCAATTCTGGATTGTTTTTCAACCCCTTTTCATAAGAAACCCACCAGAGCTACAGATGCAGTCAAACTCTCTACAGAAACAGCGAGATCAAAGATTTCCCACTGTTTTCATCATCACTTGTACCAGGGCCTCATCTCTTCAGATAATTATTTGAAGTTCTGCATATTCTGAGAGCAGTAAATGCAGAGCTGCGTAAATACAGCATTCGAATCAGAATTTAGATACATTAACTGTCACTTCACACTAGTGTAATTCATGTTTACGTGTCAGACAAACCTTTGTGATGGCAATAGCGCAAGCATGGCCCCATATTTCAATCAGTTGCTGCTGCCCAAAGCGATAGTCCCTCAGGAGCTCCATCTCAACAGTCGCCACTTCTGTTTTACTATAAAAGACAGACAAAGAAACAAATTGCATTGACAAAGAGCTCATGACACGCATAGTATTAGCTTACCAGTGGGGATGATAAATAAATCATGCTCGTGTTTCGACATGAATGCTGAAGTGCCAAGATGGAATCTGGGTGGGTATGATTACTTGAAAACCAAGGACTGCAATACACCACCTGACATTTACGTGTGTATTCCGAGCACATTGTATTAGACATGCCATCCATTCCAGGCATGGTGCCTCGCTGCCTAATGCCTGTTTAGCCACACTTAGAGCTTATGTTACTGTGAGTGTATTGTGGGCGATAGGGAGCACGACGTATCTGTACAATCCAGGCCCTTACTTCACAACTGAAATACGGAGGGCCTTTCAATGACCTAGTGTACAGTCATAACATCAGAGCCCTCTTCTGGAAGTGCAGAGAAGTGCTGTCAAGATCTTGATAGTAAAACTATATGAATTAATGTGAATGAACATGCATTAATGAACAATTACAGTATATTTCTATATCCTTGGCTTATAAATGCTGTAGAAATTGTTCATTGTTGGTATGAGATACTCATCCATTAATGTTAACAAATTTAATCTCACTTAAGTGTTACCCATTTTATTTATTTGTATATACATCCCTGCTGCTTATATTTCCATAAGAAAGGTAATAAAGTAATGGAGAACAAAAGCACCCAAGTAAAAAAATGTATGTCCATGAAATTGATGTGAATTGATTGTAAATATAAACTATTAAGAATTGCTTTGGTAATTGAAATAAAACTGAAATAAAAGAAATATTACATGGAAAACTATAAATAAACTTACTATAAACTAAATTTAAGCTTTAGGCCAACAGAAACACTTACACTCAAATGAAAACTGATAAATAAAAAAATAAAACGTATTTGTAAATAATATAATAGTACATAAATAATACTACAATAATACTACTATATTTTCCTCAGAACTTAATATTTTCGATACCTTTCTGTCTTTTGCGACTAGTTATTTTCATGTTGTATTTCACCCCGAAGGATTTTTCCGAGGCGTTTCCAGGACAACAGGTTCTTTTGTGTTGTGCTTGTTGTCTGTTACTGCTTTAGGCACCAGAGGAAAAGAAGAAAGAACTATTTATAAAAAATGATTACACATTATTGAGTTAACTCTCTCGGCTGTACATGAAGTTCCCTGGCTGAATGAGGCTCTTTTTCGATTCAATTCAAAGCATTTTTCTGCCACTTTCTTCTCACTCTCACTTCAGAAAAAATAATATTGAGTTTACAAACAAAATATCATGAGCTCGTCGCCCTGAATAAACTGTGTGCTTGAAATGTTTGGGGCCATGTGCAAAGTCCATATATATCATAGGGTCTGTACCTCATCAGTCATATTTTTGTCTTTGGTCACTTAAGATGCAACAGGTCAGCAAGTCTCTACTTAGGTCAGCGATGCGCTCTGATCATTGCCGTAACCCTCAGCATGGAGTTTTCCGGCGTTCTGGCATTTACTGTCTCCAAGAGAGTCTCACAGCCGTCAAGCCGAGTTTGCAGGGGGGAGATTTCCTGGCATACTGTGACACAGTGATATTTGTAAAGTTCAGCCGAGTCTAGCACTTTTGATATTTCCGTCCCCATCGACCTATTCAGGGAAATCCTGATGGCCGTATATTTCCAAAGTTCTCCAGAAGGTTCCAGGCGTCTCAAACCTCAATTTCGTAACATTTCCAGTATTTGGCCTGCAAATAAATCTTACTTCACTTAATATCTCTCACACTTTAAATGCATTCCTGAGCCTTATTTGTTCAAGTTAGGCTTCTTTGTGGTTGGGAAATTTGCAATAAGCGAATGTCACCACCAGGAGACAGTGTGGCCCAGACTGTTCTCCCAGCATCCAGACACCCATCAGTACAAATTGCATTGCAATATTAGGTCAATTGGCATGTATCAGCACATCTACACCATTCAAAATAAAGGGGGGTTTCACAGCAATGACATAAAATAACCATTTTGGGTGAACAGTCGTGTGCAAAGCCATTTAATGATATGAAGAACCCTTTTCCACTCTAAAGAGTCGTTTGTGCAATGGGAAGTTTCTACAATCTTAAAAATAAAGATTCCAAGATGATTCCATGAAAGAACCGTTTTAGGTTCCCAAATAACCTTTCAGTTAACAGTTGTTGAAATCATTTTCTCTAAGTGTGAATAATAATCTAAAGCATTGGTTCTCAACTGGTTTGGCCATGGGACCCACATTTCCTCATGGCTATTAAGCCATGACCCAATTATTTTTAGGAATTTGACCTAATTCCTAAAAGAATATAAAAATGTGTGTGTGTGTGTTGCTTTTAAAAAAGAAGCAAATTTATTTGATAAAAAAGCTTGACACACACAAATATCGTCTTATTTGACATACTCTGTAAGAATACGACTAATACTGAAGAATTATCAGTGTAAGTAAAGCTATTAAAAATCAGTCCCAAACTAGCTTTTGTTCATACAATAAAGTCAGCAAATGGGTATGAGCCACCAGTCAAAGTGAAAATTAAGTGGCCTTTTGCGGTCATACAATAGATATGATGTTAAACACCCAATACAGTAGAACCCCGACTTACGAAACGCTCTACGTACGAAAAGTTCAACATACGATAAAAGATTTCGGGGGGTTTTTCGCCCGAGTAACGACAAAATGATCGACATGCGAAAAATGAAATCTCCGCTGAGGCGACGATTTCAGAATTTTGTTTTGAAATTCGTATGCCACTGACACGGAAACTCGCACCAATCGTCCCGCTCTCCCATTGGCTGTCTCCCGGCCAGTGTTGCCAGATTGGACTCAAGATTTCCATCCCAACTACAGCTTAAAACCCGCTGGGTACCCGCCCAATCTGGCAACACTGCTCCCGGCTCTGACGCTAGCTTTCGCTGCAGCATCCTGCTCTCCTATTGGTCAGCATCGCTCCCACCAGCCTCTGCGTAGCGGCGTTCCTCTCCCATTTCATTTCACGATGAAAGTTAAAGTGAAAGGGAAGAAGAGGATGCTCTCCATGGAGACGAAAAGGGAGATAATTGAGAAGTAT
Source organism: Rhodeus uyekii (assembly GCA_037043235.1). NCBI lineage: Eukaryota > Metazoa > Chordata > Actinopteri > Cypriniformes > Acheilognathidae > Rhodeus > Rhodeus uyekii. Next base: position 44,281 of record JAWRVZ010000060.1, read on the forward strand.
GAAGCTGGGATGTGCTTGTCACACCATACTGAACAAGCATGGCTTTATTATAAAATTAAATGTGGTGTTTTTGTAGGGCTTGGAACGGATTAGGCAATTTACATGTAAAAGCCTGACCGACTTACGAAAAGATCGACTTACGAAGCCAACCTCGGAACGGATTAATTTCATAAGTCGGGGTTCTACTGTACTAACACGGAAGCTGCTTGAAAATCCTTCCCAACGAACACGTGAAGTTCCAGTTAAGTCATTTATTGGTATGACTTACTAAATGACAACAGAACTGTGATTTTGCATGCTCATAATTTCTTTTTAGATTCATTTATAATTAATTGAAGTACAGTTTTGCGTGTGTCTGTTTGTTTAGTTATGAAAATAACTACGAGTAATGGCATAGCCTGACAACATCTCATCTGAATCAGGTGATTTTCTCAGGCATTCTCTACTTCATGTCTGTAAAGTGCATTTGACAGAAGTGTCAAGAGCTTTCAAGCATGTCTTTCTAAATAAAAATCTCACATCAGAAAAACAGAATTATGTTTGTCGCTGTTTCTTGACTCGATGTGAATGGAGTTGACTCCTAATAATGTTCCGATCCCCATCTCAGTCTCAGATCTCAGAAAAGCTTTGAACAGCTCAGAACGTCAGTGGAGAAATGCATACAGTTCATCATAACATTGTAATATACATAATTCACCCAATTTTACATATTTTTCTGTTTATATGGCGGGATAACTTGCTTCTCTTGAGACGCCACTGTTTCAGAGCGTTCTTAGTTAATGATATGATAAAGCCCTGCAGCACATTGACGTGATTGGTTAAACGTTTATGACGCAAGAAACACCAGCGATTTCAAACTGCATTTTTGAGAATGTCTTAAGGAGTTTTAAGGAGAAAATACTCAGCAATGATGTTGACCTGGTTTGTCTTTAAGGGAAATTAAAAACACCACAAAGACATATAAAGAACATTAAAAGATGATTTTCATCTTAGGAGAGTACTTCCATTCCAAAAGGTGTCTTTTATTTAGTTACCACATTTTCCGCACTATAAGGCGCACCTAAATCACCTTATAATCAGGTGTGCCTAATGGTGCAGAAAATACGGTAACTAATTTTGGAACCTTCTAGTGAACTGTTCTCAAAATTAAATAAAAAAAATCATAGTGTTAAGAACATTTTAATCATCTAAAGAACATTGTGTCCTATGTAAATGTTCTACACTCTTAAAAATAAAGGTTACAAAAGGGTTCGTTTTTGCAGTGATGCTATAAAAGAACCATTTTGGGTTCCTCAAGGAACCTTTCATTGAACAGTATAGAGATTTTATGTTTATACTCTATTTTTCCAATACACAGAACCTTTTGTGAGATGGAAAGTTTCCACAAATGTTAGATGTTCTTCACATAACCATCAATGAAATAAAGAACCTTTTTCAGAAAATAGAGCTAATTTGTAACAGGCCTTGAAAATGGCACCAGGTTTGTCTCCTCTGGCATTGCTATTCCATAGAGCTATGGCTAATTGTTGTTGATCATTCTTACAGCAAATACACACATGAACGCACAAACAAATGAACAACAGTATCAGCCAAGATAGTCTTCCTAATTTCCCCATGAGGAACCGTGTTATCTATGAGTCATGAATTGTGCCGATCAGCTGTAATAAACAACTCGGCTAATGAGGTTGTTTACCTCCAGCCCGCTAGCTTGCTCAACATGGAAGAGTGTTGAAACGGTTTCACCATGGAAAGTCCTATTATTTTCCACTAACTGGCTATTTTGGACAGTTTGTTTCAATAAACGGATTAAATGAAATACATAAATACATTACATTTCATGGATGTATATTTACTGAGTAATTCCAATATTTTGTAGAAGGGGATCAAAATGACAATTTTAACATGAGATTTGGTGCCAAATAAGAGGGGATAAAAATTTGTTTAAGAAGTCATTTGACTTTTTTATTTTAAACCGAGATTGGTAGGTCTATTAGTTAAATCTGTTTACTTTAGCTTTCTTTTTTGCATTATATGCCATCAGTGACAAAAAAAAATTTTTTTGCCCCAGGTTTGTATATCTTTAACTCAAGAAGTTTTAAAGATATCTTAAAAACCTTTTAGAATCTGGCTCTTAAGAAACTTTTCTTTTGGTATCTTAACCCAATTGGCCCAATATAGTTCAGTCTTAGAGATATGGAGATCTTAATGTGGCTCCATAAGTAAATTAGTCAATTGTGCACATTTTTAGTGGTCAAAATCCAAATGTGGGTAACTTTTCAAACAGCTGATACTTATTGTGTCTGGAAAGAAAAATTAATACTGAAACTAGAAATGTTTCCATCTATCAAAATAATTGCATACAATATCCCTCTCTGAGTGCCAAAAATAGATATATTTCTGAAACTCAAAAACTGTTTAAGATATTTTAATACAATTTTAAATTCTTATTTCTATGAAACTTTTATTTTGGAATCTTAATTTATAAGGCCCTATAATGGTTCAAATCCCAGAGAAATTGGGATGTCAATGTGGTAACATATAGTTACTATACTGTGTATTTGAACTCTGTAGCTTCAGAAGCTTCATGAACCAAAATCCCTTCTTCGAAATATCCCTGAAACTGATTCAAATATAGATTCTTATGAATACACTTTGGAGAGCAAGTTAATGTGCTATAACTTGATAATTTTCAGTGGATTTTTGACACTCAAGAGAGGGAAAGAAGACACATTTCTAGTTCTGTTCTATTTCAAATTCTTCAGACATTCATTCCCCTTTAAATTCAATTAGTATCATCAATGTGCAAAGTAACCTGCACTTGGTTTTTGACCATTGAAAATGGGTAAAATTCAACAAAATGAACATGGAGCTGCATTCAGATCCCTGTAACTATGGGACTGAACCACACAGGGCCTTTAAAATATATAAATATTAAAAGAAAGGTTTGTTAAAAACAAGAATCTAAAATTAACCTATAGAGTTAAAACTTTGGAAACTATATTCTATGCAATTGTGTGAGATACATTTCTAGTTTCAACATTATTTGATGTTTGCTGTATGGTAAATGTCCTACATTTGGTTTTTGGTCACTGAAAATGTGTACAATTGACTAATTTACTCATGGAGACACATTAAGATCTCCATATCTCTGGAAGTGAACCTTTAAAATGAATACCAAAAGAAATGTTTGATAAAAACTAAATTTAAAAGGATATTAGGATCTTTTTAATACTTCTTAAGCTATAGGTATGCACATTTGAGGCAAAAAAACAAGTGCTTTTTCACTGTTGGCATATAATGCAACAAATATTGCTAAAGAAAACAGATGTAACTAATAGACCTACCAGTCTCTGTGTAAAAATAAAATAATGTTGCTGATATCTTTTAAAATACATTTTTATCCCTCTGTAATCTGGGTCATTTTGACCCCCCCGCTACAAAATAGTGGATTACACAGTAAATATTCATTTATTCAAATCGTCAAAAAATTTGAACAAAAACAAAACAAAATATTGGCTCATTTTGAAATGGTGTGACTGTCAGACATATTTCAAAGTAAGCCTGATTAAATAACTTGAGTCCGATTCAACCGGTTCAAAATAACGAGAGAAGACGTTTGTGTTATGCCTTGATTTGCATATTAGAAAATGGGGATACTTCTAAAAAAAAAATCCAATTTTCCCTTGCTTTCTTCATTTATAACCACTGTAATTACCTCACAACACCAAGAGACAGATAAATAACCACCTTTCTGGTATAAATCAGTGGGTTTGTTTTTCGGGGACCAGCCGCTTCTGTCAAGAATCCGGTATAAAACTCAATGTTCTCAGTGAGGACTGATTTAACAAAGGAAATGAGTGGGTGAAAATGATGCAAAAGAAAGTAATGACTACAGGGAACAGGAGAGTGCACTGCTATTTGCATGGCCACCAAACTTAGAGCATGACCCCACCGGGCTCCCAATAATGCGTCTGGTGGATACGGATTATAGACGGGGGACAGATGGGCGGATGGCTGACATATGCTAATTTATTTGACATAAAATCATTTTCACACAGTGTTGCATGCACTATTTAATGACAGATGATATGAGCCCTGGTGTGAAAGCTAGTGAGCATTTGCTTACAATTTAATTTACCATTTGGAAAAACAAAAACAAACGATCATGTTACCATGCTCAACTACAACTTGAAATAGCTGGCTCTGCACACAAAGATTTAAAGAGGAATCAAATGTGAAAATATCCATAGTAACTTGCATGTATATGTCAGAAAACCGCTTTCACATAACAGAAGTGCATCGCAATTATATAAATATATATATGTTTCTATCTAGTTTTTTTCTAGTTCGCTCTATTTCAGGTTATGTTCTTACTTAAGGAAAACAGATTTGCTTTGCCATTTAAAAGTGACTGACAGCATCTGCCATAATTATAAAATGACTTTTATAGATTGTAATCCTAGAAAGCAAGTACAGAGGTTTCTCAAATAGAAATTTCAAATGTCTCAAATGAGTTATGGAAAGGGAAGTTGAAAACAACATCTAATGATGCTGAAGATCCAGGAGCTGAACTCTCATGTTACTCTTAAAGCAATTAAAAACTTCTAAAAGCGAGAGACGCTCAAGCCCTTGCTGTTTCCTTCCTAATGAGCGTCTTTGACTTCCTGCTCGTTAATGACATAAAAGCCAGTCTGAAGCACTGGATTGGAGGAATGGTCGCCAGGGCCCTTTGGACAGCTTGCTCTAGGATGAAGTCCACTTGAGGAACAGGGTCTGGGTCAGGACTGGGCGACCCAGACTGCAATCGAAAAATCACAAACGGTTTGGAAATAATGAGAGAGATAAAACAAAATGGTCTATGGGGATATGTTAATATAATTATATGAAATAAATATATTTGTTTTTATCGAAAAGAATCACAGAAGGGGAGAGGATTGTGAGGTAGATGTAGAGAAACAGAGCAGGGTATGGAGAGCGGTGATGACACCTAGTGTAATTGTGTCTGAGTCAGCGGACACGTTGGTTTCCAAAGGCAGTTTCAAAGCCAAAGAACAGAGGAACGGAGCTGACACCAGCTTACTGGAACAACTTCACAGCTCTTGGCAGCGAGGAGCCTGGCTTGCCTGACATATGTTTAGAAAGGAGATGAAATATGCATGCAACGTGACAATCTTATTCTAAGATTAGCCTGCGTTTGACATTAATCGAGCAGGGAAGTGTTATTTCACAAAGACAGAGAGCACATTTAACATGTCTTGTATTAACATCTGAAGAGGTACGTGTTTCCTGAGCCTATCCATGTTTGATGAACTACGTATTAAAGAGATAAACAAATGCCGGAACATGCCGTCTGCTCTTCACATTGTTCCATGGTTGTCTTCCATTTATCCTCTCATCATAAACACAGACACGGTGTGACAAATTTCAGACACGCTTCCTCTGTTCATCTCTGCCTGTATCCACCTCTGACCTTTCCATATACATTTCCAGTGCGAATTGTTCAAAGCAAAATACAACAGACTGTGTAATAGATCAGCATCGGATCTTCTGACTTTAAGGAAACCATAACATGCACTAATTGCGTAGAAAGTCAGCAGCTCTACACATTTGTGCATCTACACAACAATTTCGGTTTTAATCGTCAACAAAATTACAGAAGTAAATATTTGCCAGTGATAATGAGAAGACAATAATGTTGTTTGAAGAACCAAAAAATCGAAGAACATGATTTTTTCAAATAATCCAGTCATAGTCAATAATGTTGAAACTAAAACATACTAAATCAAATCCAATAAATATGAAATACAGTATATAAGATATATATATATAAAATATACTATATACATTAGAAAAAAAGTTGCTGCCTTGGATTTTAAAGTACAATCAACTTGGATATTTAAGTCATTTCAACTTAAAAGGTTAGTTCACCCAAAAATGAAAATTCTGTCATTTACTCACCCCCACATCGTTCCAAACCTATAAGAACTCATTTTCACAACATAAATAAAGATTTTCGAAAATTCAAAATGTGAAATTCGAAATGAAATTTGAGTTTCCTGGTTCTACGTATTGGCTGGATCCTGCATAAGCACTACACACATACACCACTACATGTGGTGCTCACGTGAACAGTGTCAGACTGGCACGGAAGAGAAGAAATTAATCCAAAATGAGGACAATTTTAATTTTTGGGTGAACTATCCCTTTAAGAAATTCTAAATTAGTTGAAATCTTGTATAACAATAAAAAGTTTACATTTGCTTAACTTATTTTGATGAGTTAAAGCAATGTAAAAACATATGTTGTCAACTTATTGATTATATAATTTAATTGAACTTGAATCTGCAAAACAATAGCATGAATGCACATTTTAATTTAAGGAATACGCCTTTTATCTAGTAATGCGCTAAAACACAGGCAATGAAAAACTAAAGCATGACAAATTGCAAAATATGATTGATTTTGTATGAATGTGAACTTTGTGATTTGTATGGAAAATTTACGATTTCTAGAAGAAATGTACAAAAACATATCAATGAGATCGTACAAAATCTACATGCCAAAGCATAAAATAGTTACAAATTGCATATTGTTATTTCAGGAGGTCAGGTTTTCACTTAAGTGACATAAATTGTCTGTAAAAACTAGTTCATATCATTCATATTATTGTTTGGGATGATGATAAGATGGTTGCAATAGGTACAGAAGAGCATCATCATCTTGGCTTGGCACATTTAGCAGGAAGAGCATTTTCAGAACATGTCGCAGTGCCAGATTTATGATAGCAGTGGATGCACAAAAAGGATCAGGTGCTTGGACTGGTGACAATGATTTGACAGAAATTACAGGGCTAATGTTCCAGTATGCTGGAAAACTATAATAAACATTTCTTGCCAAAAACGTAATGACACCCATATTGTAGTTATCATCCTCTTTTTGCATTATTAAATGCTCACCTCTGCTTTTGGCCAAAGACCAGATGTTTGACCCATAGCTCCTGCCTCATTATGTATTTCCACTGCCCACTTGGGTGTAAATGGGTCTGGAAGACTAGGAACACCTGAAAAAACACCTCAACCCAGCTGGCCAACTCATTGCACAATGATTTTCATCTGGACAGAATTGGTAAACAACTGCAGGCTACGTCAGAGCTTTCTTTTTTTAAAAGGCATTATAAGCAAGGAGCTGCTCTAATGCTTTAGAAAGGATTGCGTTTCAGCCATTTCTAGGAGAAAAATCGATAAACGGGTCATGGGCATCGTCTCGTCTTATCGCTGACCCATAAACTCATCTCCACAACACTTCAGATGGGTTTGTTAACTCAATTTAGAAACCCATTGCTGAGGCGGCACAACTTCCCCTCCAAAATGACAATAATACATCAACTGTTCCATTTTCTGAGCTCTGGGAATCTGGCGTAGAGCATGCAGCACATGGACCTCTTCAGGAACGGGCCTGTTCCACAGCCAGTCAGCTCTGGGCCAGGTGCCCATCTCCATAGAAGCATTTTTGGTGACACGAAGGCTTGGTTTTGATGAACTGCATTTGGCACCAAAGGAGGGACTTCAGAGATCTTCATTTGGAGGCCAGACTCAAAGACCCTGTGGTCACGTCCACCCACTGTAAAATACGATCTCACATGATAATGAATGTTCCATTGAGGGATGTTACTTTTAACACAGGCCGTTTAGTTCAAGTAGACCAGACCAGACACTGAAATACTGAGCAGCAGTTCAGTTCGCCAAAGGTGGAGAAACCGCGAAATGTGATTAGCAAACACAATTTAAGGTTTAAATCCATTAGTTCCCTTCAGAGGCATTATATCAAAGTGGAACTTTTCGATGGTCATGTGCTTATGTAATTATGGTCTGTGCCAGTTGGCAGTTTCTCAAGTAACTGTGCCCAGCTAGATATAGCGAGAGGACCACAGGAGACTGTACAAGTGGAGGAAACCATGGTAACGGAGCAAGTCAGGTCACCGAACCGACGATGCCAGCAGACAGGTTGAAGGATGTAGATAAGAGAGGGTCTGAAAATAGCGCAGGTACAGTCCTTCAGGCCCAATTAAAACCTGAGTTCGACAGCAAACCGAGCAAATGAAGAAAGCGAATATTCAAGCGTTAGTAATAGCTGTGCTTGGCCGCGATATGGTTGAATAAAATGCCCTGTGATCATTTTCTATAAGCACTCAAGTGTAATTCTACAGGCTAATTTAGGATGATAAAACAACTGCGACTGCCATCTGGAATATCCAAGATGTATGAAGTGTGAAAACACTGAATCCTATTACAGGAGTCAATTGTGGGATCAATAAAAATTAAGGTTAAATTGATATCTTTTGGCATTTTGAAGTGTTATTAAATGACAAATAAGCTTAGATTACAAATTATGAGTTGCATGAGTATCCATGAAGTAATGAGAATGCGCTACAAGTAGTTAATAACTCGTGCAATATGGCAAAATAAGAACAAGAAGTGTGCGACTATTAATGTCCCACCCAAACTTGAACAAAACCAAAAAATGTCATTGTTAAGAAAATTATTTGATGTACAATTTAGTACATTGAGTGTTGGATTGCATTGCCTAGTTTAGTACCAGCATAAATTCGGCCTAAAGAATTATGCAATATATCTTCATTAGGATGCTATCTTTCATTTTCTCAGGGGATGTTTATTATTTCACCAATTTTATTGTACGATAAATTAACTGGAACACAGCGCTCTGAATGGACTATAGAGCATAAATAAAGGACAGCAGGCGCAGCTTCTGTGTTTTCACACAGACCTCAAGTGTTTCCTTAAGGAAATCTCAGATACATGACAAGCTAGGCAAGGCAATGTATTATAACTGACCCCAATCTGCCATTGCTATTTATGTAGTGATACTAATATGCTCTTTCTCCGGGCTTGCTCAAACAACAAATGTGACTTGCAATGCAAAAGTTAAAAAGATTTCAACGAAAATATCTCACATTTCACAACAAAACCCAAAAGAAAAGAATAAGAAGTTATTTCATGATGAAATCCGTATCAAGTCTCAATCAAATGTAATCGCTCAATCAGGTTGTAAACAATGTGTAAGGTAATGTTACATTTAATAATTATTACATATTCTTTAGCGACCCGGATCTATATCTAATACGGATAAATCTCTACCTGTCGCGATAATACAAAACTCTCCTGATATTAGACTAATAATAACAAAAGAATAAAATAAAGTATATTTCGTCGCCTTTTGAAGCTTGGAAGGGTTCAGTTTGAGCAGATGTTTAACACCATCATCACTGTCCCCGTCAGAGCTCATTCCCCAATACATTCAGCATCTGGGTCATATTCACGATCTCAAACATACTCAGCATAATAATTTGACTTATAATTCATATATATACATACACTGTCAGAGACAGTGACACTAATATCTGATTGCGTTCAGTACTTGCTTTGGAGTAAATTGCCGAGCCATTTCAAGTTTGGCTGATAATACTTCCTATTCTTTTGTTTTCTGCCTGCGGTAACTATGAGTGAAACATCACAATGTCTGTGTATCAGACATTGCCACCTTATGGATTAAAGGTGAATAATACTCATTCAGTCATCAAAGACTCAATTATTGTTGTACAGAAAAAAATATACTTACACTGTTACACACCTCAGGTTGTTAGAAACCATAGACAATTTTTACCTAAAATAAATTGGAAAACAGGCATCCTTTTATCATTTTTATAATGAATTGATTGAGGAATACTAAGAAGGTTGATGTCTAACTTTAAAAGAATTAATGAGAAGAATGGTCGTGATTGACATCCCGGATCACTCAATTCCCTGGGAAAGCAAGAACTGATTTGAATGTTAATGTGTATCTTGAATGTAATGCAAGTCACTTTTGATAAAAACGTCTGCCAAATACATTAAAAAAAAAAAAAAAAAAAAAAAAAACACTTTTTTGTAAATCTATTTTTTTTTCATCTTTGATTTTGAGGTGAATTAGAAATAGAAAAAATATATTTAAATGTTTTATAGACTACACTTTTTAAATAAACTGCCTGTGTGTTTTATGCACTGACAAAGTGTCTCTTAAACTGTGAAAATATTACTCACTGGAATAAGGTTTAATAATTTGTTCAATCATCCTGATCAATAGCGTTGCTCCTGTCCTGACCTGACCTGTCAACACGAGCCAATGAAAGTGCATCCTCTGAGAATCCATCTCAAGTGACCTATCCTTATTCTCTGCTCATCCATTTCATCCAGCCCTGCTCTCTTGCTCAGGACGCTCATAAACTACAATGTGACTATGCCAGAGCATTAAGCCAGTGGTCCATGTCCTCATCTGGCAGACCCGAGATTCATAATTTATCCAGAAAATAAGTCATTTTGACAACTGCAAACATTATAATCCAGCTTTGTTTTGTTGACACAGCCATATGGCACATGGAGAATGTGTGCTCATATGCTCACAATTCGCAGTTTGAATTTATATCAAGAAAAATGTGATAAAACATCTCGGTTTAGACAGTTTCATAGCTTGTTTACCTATTCTGAAGTCTTTCATACAGGAAACAAGCATGCTACCAAGCCGTACTGAATAAAAGCTTTGTTCTTCCTCTCTAGCGTTCTGCTGTTCCCCTGTTGAGAGCATCTCAAAAGAAAACAAGCTGGCATTCATTTTCCATCATCTGATTGTATTGTGTGCCCTGAGTCCAATTCATAACTTTTATAGACATCTTTAATGGATATTAAAACAGCGCTGGTACTAGAAAGCCATTCGAGGGAGGACATTTAGTTGAAAGCAACTAAAGTCAATATGAGATTACAGAAATTATGGCATTTAATGCACAAAGCACTTCTGGCACACTGAAAAATAGTTCACTTGAATATAATAAAACGAAGCAGTCAGTTAACCTGAGCATGTATACTCACAAATCTGGCTAGCTAAAGGAAGAGATGGAGGCCAGAAGATGAATAATAATAATAATACATTTTACATTTTATTTTATAATAATAAACATTATGCTGACTGTTAAGTATGTGCAACATTATCAAAATAGTCTATAACTGATAATAGAACCATGTCAAAGCCAATCTAAGCTAAAATCTTCTTTGGAATAAAGATTAAATAAAATAAAATATGTAAATAAAAGCTCAAAATTCTAAATATTAATAAGTACTATAAGAGTGTTACGGATCTGTAATGTCTTTGTTCACTTCCTGGTTCACCATGTGCTCTCCTTTTGTCATCTCAGTCACTTGTCTCGTCATCAATCACCTTCTAAGTCTTGTCAGCTGTGTCCCATCCCCTAATCATCCTCTGTGTATTTAATCCCTGTGCTTTCTTTCTTGTCTTTGTCCATTGTCATCACCATTAGCATCCGCTAGATTGTTGTTGTACCGGTTGTGCATATTTGGATTATCCTTTCAGTTCCCCGTTAAAATACTATTTAAGTTGATTTCCACGTCTTTGAGTCTTCATCCACTCACCAGTGTTAGTGTTTTTAGATGACACTAAAAAACACTTGATGAATAAATCTTGACATCTTGAATTAAGATGTTTTGTCTGATAAAAAGAGGCATACACAAACTTTGTCTTTTGTTTATGAAAACCAACTGACAGATTCATTCAGACAGTTTGAATATTTATGAATGGCACCTACAATTACAAATTTTTTTTTTTTTTTTGCACTTGAAGCAGAACGGAAAGGATATGACTAAAACTGAAGAATGATGCTATCAGCAAGAGACTGACAAGGAATAAATAAAAAAAAGAAAGAGAACGTTAATATTCTTTCAGGTGCCCTTGGTAACATTATTACAGAAATGTCAAATTTACTTTATGCTTTCAAATAAAAAAAATGAAGTTAGTACAAACAAAAGTAAATTTAATTCTCTCTCTTCATTTTCTCTATGATTTTGTTTTCAAAAGCTTCGATGTCTCATTAAACTGTGCCAAGCAATAAACATTAAAGTATCTCAATTTGTTCATTCTACCATAGCTGAAGAGTAATATCCCAATGGTCATGGGGTGAGGCATTTTGTCACTTTTATGAGATATTTATGTGCTGCAGCCAACCTTGTTTTTTTCTGTTGTTATTTTCAGAGTGCTCTAATAAAGAGAAAGCAAGACGTAGCTGCTGGCTCAAACAAGAACAATGAGTCTATTTTTCCTAAAACCGGAATCTTTACACTCAGAGAGGAGTTAAAAATGGCTGCCAGGGGCTTGCAAATCCCTGCTATGTTCTTTGTGTTCTGTCTTTGCTGGGACATCTCCGAGGACACTCATTATGGAAAATGTGTTGTGTGGGAAGCATAAGCAAGCCAGTTGCCAAGATTCCTCTACCAAAAATGTTCTAATTAAACACCAATGGATATTGTTACAATATCGTAGACACCTTGCAGTTCTGGTCTTGCAAGTCGCTGACAGCATGACCAGCTAGTACAGCTAAGTTATAAAAACTACCGGTACGTGAAAAACTTGTCATTACGATTTCGTTCTATGAAATTAATACTAGATTTTCACAATGTTGCAGACAGGTTGCTGAAACATTGGCACGTTACCCTGCAACAATTTCTGGACCTCATTACCATGTTTTAAGTGTAGCTTAGTTCAGCCAAAATGCTATGCTAAATGCACCTGAGTGACGCTGCATCAGTCAGTGGTGATGAACAGATAAATGGCATCTGCTTCTAGACCTCCAGCAGGGTCATATAAATATATTCCTCCCAACACCAGGGCAGCCGAGGGCCGCCACATGTTGATTGTTGACTGTGATTAGCAAGAGCGCTAATCAGCAGAGACCGCTAGCGGCCTTGAGAGCAAGTCCCCTCTCACCCTCAGTCACGGATGTTCAGATCACAAGACAGCAAGCTGCCTTGGGGTGATTCACATCAAAAAATGCAGATGATGAGACTTAAATGCCTGGTAAAGGTCAGCGATTTCTCCTCTAAGAGCCTTTTTGTTGTGTCATTACAATAAGAAAACTTACTACAACAGAGACATGTGTTCACCCAACAGCACTTTTTTATCTTTTCACAGATTTTCAATGGTAAATAAATCATTATTTGTCCAGTCATAATGGGAATTGTCTGTTATAAATTATGGTAAATAGATAAAAAGATGGAAAGGATTACTCAAGATGAAAATAATTTCCACCGTCAAACTGCCACCGCTTTTCCACCGTCAAACTGAATGGTTCTAAGAACGGTTTCCATTTGAGCTTGGTTCGGCATGTCAAGTTTACAAACCGTTCTCAGTTCTGAATTCATTGTGCTGGTAGAATTTGTGTTGTGTGTCACCACTGAGGATTGGTCACTTGTCTATTGCCTGGCTACCAGTCTCTCTGTAGCTGGCCAAGTGTGCTATTTGAGCGAAGTAATAACAAGTTAATAACATAAATATCTGATTCTGATCACCCTCCATAATGCGGTCGCTATTTACATCTCATACATCTATAAACTCTTGCTTTATCAAGGCAAAGACTAACGCATTTGTATTACATTTCAAAGAGCTCTTATCAGCCCCCACAGCGGAAAATGAAACCATATCCGTACTGGCTGGGTCGGATCTGTATGGAATGGAACAGTTAAGGAACGAGAATGGATTAGCATGATGGCGGAAATGTTGCTAACGTAGGGTTGGAAACCAGTTCTGTTTTTTACTATTGGGAGATATCATTAGGAAGCATCACTGTTACGCTAATGATACTCAGCTCTATATTTTTTCGTACCCTTACGAAACCCAATTCACAAAAAAAACAGAATGCATACCGGATATAAAAAATGGATGACTAGTAATTTCCTACTTCTTAATTCTGAAAAAACAGTGAACGCTAATGCCATGCTTCCTAATGATATCATCCAAAGGTAGCATGTACAGGGTAAAAAGCAACGGTCCAGTTGAAGGACCTGCGCCTAGAAATGACTACAATGCAGCCCTGAAGTGTCAGTAGAGACTGTGTCAACTAGACTATCCCCTGCGAGGGCCTCATTGACACGAAAATGTTTTTTGTCATGTCAAAAGTTTTTGCCTCTGTACAGATGAAAACAAATGTCAAAATATCAAAATGACTCCCATTCACAAGGATATTCAGAAACGACTATAAATCCTGTTTTATGCATGCCAGACAAGTAACTGCTGACGTCACTTTGTAAAGAAAGATTTTGCATTCAAATGCATGTGCCTATTGATTAAACACGTTAATACCCATGTGCACGCCATCACCGTTTTTTAACTTTAACTGGAGATGATAAAGACCAGCGGAGAAATATAATTCCTACATCGTTTTCTGGGTTTTCCCCAGGGTCTGTTCCCAGTTTTACATCTCCAACAGGAGGTATTCGGGAGGTATTCTGAGCAACTGCCCGAACCACCTCAACTGGTTCTTTTCAATGCAGAAGAGCAGAAGCTCTTCTCCGAGTCTCTCCCGGACACCTGAGCTTCGCTCCCTGTCGCTCAATTTCAGGGTCCATGTGGAGAAAACTCATTTTTGCTCCTTGTACCCACCATCTCATTCTTTCGGCAACAACTCAGATCCCATTTCAAAAGGTGAGGGTTGGAACATTGATCGACTGGTAAGTCGAAAGCTTTGCCTTCAAGCTTAGCTCTTAATGAATACATTACTGCTGCCACTACACTCCTCCATCTATCAATCTCATGCTCCGAACTACCCTCACTCCTCTACTAGGGGAAGCAACTCCCTACCTGAATCAGGCAATCCACTGTTTTCCAGCTGAGAACCATGGCCCATCCTCATTCCCTCTGCTTCACACTAGGCGGTAAACCACCCAAGTAAACGCGGTAGGTCACAGCCTGATGAGGCCATCAGGACTACATCATCCTCAAAAAGCAGAGATGCTTTAGAAGTAAATTTGATTAGTGTCATATTTCAGTTTATAAAATGTAATTAATTATTTTAACCCTGACATTTTTTTACATGAGAATAACCAATTAAAGTATTAAATGTAGACTACAACATTTGAGAGCTATAAACCAAGTATGTTCAGTGAGAAAAGAGAGACATAGGCCAAATTATAACTCCTGGTTTCTAGACTCTCAGCTTTTGCCAGAGCATAATGGCTTTGTAATAAGCCCAACCGAGCGAGACGGTGAACCCAATTATGCTGTCTCTGGCAAAACAAAAAGGGACAATTTAAGACAGGCACGGCAGCAGGAAACAGCTAAAAGGTTGGCAATCCACATCCGTCAAACTTTACAAAGAACTTGAGCTGGAGCAGAACATTCCGGATGTTTAAACTGGACAAGGCTGTGGGACATCGTCCTGTCTGACAAAATTCCAAAATATAATTAATACAGTTCAAATGAATGTTCACATTCCCCTTAGTTCTTGACTGGTCAACTGGTCCTTTTTCATTCCTCATTCTCTCAGAAACTGCCATGCTGTCAAATATGTATGTGGACTTCATAGGAATATGTTGCAGTCCCACTGTTTCTATGGTGACTTGGCCATATATCAGTCCCTGACTCGCAGCTGTTCTTGGCTAATGGAAATGGTACCATGTGCTCATGAAAACAGCTCCTATCGATTCTCTTAACAGTCGATGGTTGCCAACGACATGCGGTAATCCTAAAATTACCCGTACCCACCATGTTGGAATGTGGGTTAAACTGGAACTGGTTAAGGGCCATGTAAATTAGAGAAAAAGGCAAAAATGGAGGACAATGACTCTCAATCAAGACTTGATTTCTCAGATTTCTTGAGGATATTGTGCCTACGTGGAGGAAGGTGCTTCCTTATAAACAATCCCACCTCCCCCATCTCCTACATCTCACCTAGTCTATCAGAAATAGAGACACTTCATTACACAGCAGCTTGGCAGTGAAGGCACTCATTAAACACATCAGGAGGAGAAAAACGAAACACTGTCAATCTTACCCAACAGCCCCCCACCCTTCACAGCCCCAACCACAAGCAGTGATGACTCTCATTATACGCGTCAAAGGGAGAAAGAGAAATACTCTCCATCTGATTCAATCCCTTTACTGAAGAATAAACAGATGAGAAAAATCAACCAATCTTTACAGCTGTAATCACTAAATTGGTGTGATATAGAGAGATTTGAACCTGATTAAAATATGGCGAATCATCTAAAATAGAGATTCGATTGAACAAACAATGAAAGCAGCTAGTAACTATTGGACTGAAGTGGTTGCTTTACTGTAGCCAGCTATTTTGCCTGTGATATAAACTTTAATCTACACTCTTTATAGCTCAATAAATGAGGCTCTATATGAGCTGACTCCAGTGTGCAAGCTCTCGGATGGATAAGCAAAAGTGGTTAAAATTAAACGACCGTTACAATCCTGCTCCCGAAAGAGAAAAGCAAGCACTTTATCTTCCATTCTGTCCTTTTAGTGTCTCAATAATAAAAAATGGCTCAGTTTAACTCTGTTCTCAGAGATATTTAGCAATTATGAATACGTTTATCTTTAATCATAGTCATCTTCAAATCAAAATTGCCTGCATTTGCTCATAATATGTCGGGTGTAATTACATTAAGTGTAAGCACATTATTCCATTAAAACTTTTTTTTTCTTTTATAAATGTAACTTGTTCTGAAACAGCTATCCTATGGTTGTCAATGAACGGGACGCAAAATATAATTTTTAATAAGATTGTCCCAATAAATAGGCAAGAACAAACCTAGTGTCCTTCATGATTTCCTGTTCTTTCTGACATCAAAGCACTTAAATGTGACGAGCTCATAATCACGACTTCAGAAGTGGGAAGTAGGAAATGTCCGTCCGATAACACATGAAGGCAGCAATAATCTAACACAAGGTGTGCTTCTCAATACTGAAAATGATGCTTCTTCGCTCCTCCATCCTGTGACCTGGGGTCTCATTTATAAAGCGTGCGTACGCACAAAACGGGACTGGAAACGTACGTACGACAGTTTCCACGCAAAGATTGTGATCTATAAAAAGCAACTTGACAGGAGAATGTGTGCACATTTAAGCAAACTTTGACCCGTGACATCTGCGATTTATAAAGGGAATGTTCCTGACAGGTGTGCATACACACGGTTTTATAAATCTGAATATTTTTTGCCGTAAAGCATTTTTGGCTTTTGGGCGCACGTAAACTTTTAGTAGTGATCCTACGCACAGTTTTATAAATGAGACCCCTGGAAACCAATCGAACTCAGCCATCTTGAAGCTTCCTGAGAAGTTATGAGCAAGGATACACAGGTGTATCCTTCCCTCACATCCTAAAGTGGTGCAGCTCAAAGAGGAAAGGAAACGATGATGCACAAATATGAAACGGGAAGCTCCTGTGGAACAGTACGTCAATGAGGGCGGGGCTACCTGGCGCAAATAGAAATAGAAACCGTCAAAATGCTTGTTGTGAATGGTTAAGACGAACAAACTCCGCCACATCTGAAGCCACCAAGAGGCACATTTTCTGTTTCCCATAGTGATGCTTGCGTTGTTCACTTTATTTTTCGCTAAAGAAGTGGATGAGATGTAATAATTACAGACCAGAAACCCTTTTATGGAATAGCTAAGGTATATGCTACTAAAGTTAAACGTTCCTAGAGTCTGAATTTGGAATAGCATACTATCATACTACTCTTACTAGTTCTGTCATATCTTCATGTTTGTGAAGTATAGCTTCAATTTTATTACTCATTCAATTTTGGCTCTTCAGATATTCTCTGGTCAGAGCCATTGCACAGTGGTTATAGAGTGCTTATGCGAGCTGGATCATGTTTGATAGATCTGGATTGATGGCGCATCAAACAATTTCTGGCGTCAAAGCTGAAGAGACAGATGGTGTGTGACAGTATTCTTCTCAACCAGCTGAGATCAATGACGGTGGACTCCATGATCTTGTAAATCTGTGGAATATTAGACATCAATACAGGAAGACTCAGATGGGTCAGCATATATTACTATTACACTGACTGAAAATATTAAGCCATTCTCACCTGTATCACAGCCCAGCAATACCAAGCAAAAGTGCACACAACTGTTTTACTCTTGACAAACTGAGTAAATCAAGACCTCGCCTCCATAATCTAACTTTAATGGGGGCCACCATTAGAAGTAATACATTGCCTGGAAACAAACCACAAATCATGCAGGCTGCTCCGTAATTTCATTTAGAATCTAGGCCTATAAAAAAAAGAGCCCAGGCAATAAAGAAACAGAGCTGCACACAGCTGTGGAGAACAACAACAACAGGGTGGGCGATCAGGTAGAAGATCAACACCTGTAACACCTGTTAACTCCTATCCAGTTACAAAAACTTTTTTCTTCATGCAATGACACTGTTGGTTCGAAAAGATGTGCAATTCTGAAGCAGAAAATTATGCACCGAAATCATAGCACTGATTGGTCGAATCAAATATAAAAAACATGCATGCTAGCACTATACTAGCAACTATCCTGGGCTGTGATATCAAAGAAAAAAGTCAATTTTTACACTTGTAAGAGCTCAACTTAAACACAAATAGTAGCAATTTGTCCAGCTTATTTATTTTATTTTATGTAAAAGTGGGCGGGCCATTTTTAACATGAATATGAGTAGTAGAAGCTGTAAAAACAAACAGCACATTATGCTTCTTGATGTCATAAGCTGGTATCTGTTGTATTATTTTAATTTGTCAACAATCAGCTCACTGGTTTATCATTTTACGGTTTAGAAGTTTTGTACATTCACAGGAAATCACTTCCTCATTGACAAATTAGGTGGATACATGGATAATTTCGAACGACCATTAATGAAGGCCAGGCCATGCTAGTTAGCAAAACAGCATGGTAACAAAAAAATCCATCTTTTTGTGACCCAATGTTGTCCGTCTTGTTTTCAGCATCAATACTTGACATCAATAAAAGGACGCAGGGACCATTAACCCACATTAATCCCAAGAAACACATTACAAATCCACAAATCAATCTGTCTGAAAAACAATATATAGAAAAGCCAATTGTTTGCATTCCCACTGAGTAGTTCTCATGCAAATACAACATTATTACCTATGAGGGTTTTAAGCTACAGCAGGAACATTAATCTCCCCAGAATTCATGCCGTTAAACCTCAAATCCCTAAATCCTATTATTCCATCCTCCCTTAAAGTGTATAATTTCCCTCGTCTCTTGCCGACCAGCGTATTTAAACGTCGTGGGCTGGTGTGAAGAGCTTCAAGGGCCTCTCTTGCCAGGAAAACCCAGTATGGAAAACAAGCCTTGTGCCGCTCTGGCTTCTGATCAAAACACCATTCGCTCTGTGTCACTTCTGTGTCATTTAAAAAAAAGATATTCTCTGGTTACACTCTGTAGCATCTGCTAAATCTATATCTCACAAGAATATAAAGCAATTTTTCAGATGTTAGACTGAATTAGGCACTTTTATATACTGATTACGCAGTATGGAGCTCTCTGACACATGCCATATTTCACTCAGAAAACATGCGACCCCCTGCTTGTTTAAAGATCAAATCATTGGCCATGATGTTGCCATCACAACGTCCAGCAGCTAAAATGTCACATCACCTTTGCCGACATGCCTAAATCACCAACAAACTGCTGTGGAGAGAGCTGAAGTGCGTAGTTTCTTCCACCTGTTTGCCTACAAGCCAAATCTCCAGGTTAATAAAGCACATTGATCAAAATCAGTGTGCTTTTTTTCTGCAAACAGGAAAGCTGGGAGGAAATTAAGTTAGATGCATTTTCTTTAGACAGTGAGGGATATTACAGCCATCCATCTGTGTCACAAATCACATTTACCTAAAAGTCAGAATGAAAGATGTTACAAATATTACACACCCTTAACAGACTCCCAGATGCATTTACACACCGGCCAGTCTTAAAAAGGTTCAATATGTCAGATTTGGTAACATTATGAGGCTGCATACAAAAACTAAATACAGCATACCTGAGATAACGCAGTGGCTCTATGGTCTCGGGTTCTTTCTCGTTGGAGCTGTGGTTCATCGTGATTGATTCAGTAGCACTTATCTCTGGCAACAGTCACCCCGTTTTTGCTCTCTTTTCTCACTGTGTGCCCTGCTTCTGTCTGCCGCCTGATAAACCCAGGCTCCATGCGTAGATCAGCTACTCTTGCTGGAAGTGTCAGCCAATTAAGAGGCAGGGAGACACCGGGAGTGCCGTCTGATTGGCTGAGCACCCCTGATGCTAGAGAGCTCAGTCAAGCAGAAACCGCATCCCTTTCAGATGGAGCATCCTCGATATTAGAGTGTGAATATGTCCATTTCAGTTCAAACACTTCCTCGCGGTGCTGTTCTGGCACATTAATGCTACTGTTCATGCATGTATTAATGCATTAAATTGATTAATATTCATGGTTTAAATATTTAGAATTATTTTAGAGAACAATACAAGACTAATTCATATAAATTGTTACGCTTCTAGCATAAACAGTCATATTTTAAAGTGCTTACTCTTGTAATAAATCTGTATGAATTGGTTGAACACGAGCAATAAGCAATGTTTTAAATATTATGTATTATAATAAAAGGAAGAGATGATGGATTAATGGGGAATGCAACAGTTTAGCGCCACACTGACGTTTAGAGGTCATGTGGTGTCATTGCAGGCACAAAGTTCTGCTTTATTTAAAGGCTGGGGAAATTAACCGTAAATTGAGCACGGGTTCATCAGGAAGTTAAAGTAATGAGGCGAGTGTGTGGGTATGCAATTAAAATGAATTTAATGATACATTCCTGCACTTACCGGCCATAAACCTCATGCAAGCGTAAAGTAGGGCGTCGAAATAATACGTGAGAGGCTGAATGATATGTAGTTTTTATTAGTGATTTTTCGGACGTTTTTGTGGAGCAAACTATCCTTGATACAGATTTGTATCTTGAATTTTCAATGCTAGTCTCTCATTGCACATCTTCAAAATGATGATTGCAGAATATCAACACTTTAGTGGCGCGAGGAGTCCATTTTGTGTGGAAGCCTTTTTCCCGCCTCAGAGAAAGAAAAATTTGTGAAATAGTGCTTAAAGTAGACCAAGCCACATTGTGAGAGATTAGTATACAACGGGCTATAATATATTTAAATTATATAGTATATTAAGTCAGAGATAGAAAAATCGCAGTATAACTTTTATATTTTACTCAGAAAGTCAGAAACGGACATCCATAAATGGTCGGCTGAAAAAAATTCAGTCATAAGAACAATTAAGCAAACACAAAATAGATCAGGTATTAATGGTGATTTAATTGGACTAAGACAAAAATCAGCAGGCTAACTGACTGTTTCATAATAGCATGAGTCCATCAGTTGTTCTACTGTGACATCACAGAATAGAATGCTAATTTCTCTCAGAATCTTCACAGCAAAGGTGAGGAACTTGATCCAAACTCAAGCCAAGGTGTTTTTATACGGTTGCTGTTATAAACTCCTGTGAGATATTACACCATGTCTGTTAAGAACATTTTGAAAAGAATGGGCTACAAGACCATTGCCTCGATTGGTGAAGGCAGTTTTTCCCAAGTCAAGCTTGCCACCTCGCAGAAGCACAACTGTAACGTGGCAATCAAAATCGTGGACCGTGTGAAGGCCCCTGAGGATTTTGTTCTGAAGTTTCTCCCAAGGGAACTGGCTGTTTTAAGACAAGTGCAGCACGATCACATTATCCAAATGCACGAACTCATTGAGGTGGCCGGTAAACGACTCTGTATAGTGATGGAAGCTGCTGAGAAAGATCTCCTTCGGAAGATACATGAAGTGAGTCACATCCCACAAGATCAAAGCAAAACCTTATTCTCTCAGATGGTCAGTGCCATCAACTACCTCCATCAGATGGACATCGTCCATCGGGACCTCAAGTGTGAAAACATACTGTTGACAGCCGAGGAACGTGTAAAGATCACAGACTTTGGTTTTGCCCGCAGCATTCAAGACCCATCAGAGCTCAGTCAAACCTTCTGCGGTTCCGCAGCCTATACTCCACCAGAAGTCATCGCGGGAACACCGTATGACCCAAAGAAGTATGACGTATGGAGCCTCGGGGTGATTCTGTACATCATGGTGACTGGAAAGATGCCATACGATGACAGCAATGTGAGACGACTTTACCGTCTTCAGCGGAGGTCTTTGGGTTTTCCGGATGACGCTGGTGTTGAGGAACCATGTAAGGTCTGCATTTGTACTCTGCTCCAGTTCAGTCCTTCCACGCGTCCAACCATTCAACAGGTGGCAGAACATCCGTGGCTGCAGATGGGACAAGGCTAAAGAACAATGAGCTAATAAAACAGTGTAGAAATGCAGAAAAAGTGTCACAAATTCATGAAGCTGAGGGAGAGTTTAGATAAGTGTCAATCTCTGAATTTCATGATTGAGGAAAATGATCAGTTTTATTGTTTTGGGTGAACAATCTGAAGCTCAATTGTAGCTGAGCAATAGAGAAACTCATAAATTACTGGATTAAGAACTAGGTGACGAAATGGGTATTTTAATGGCCTATGAAGATAGTGATATCTTGAGAGCAAGGTGGCCAAGGAACAATATAATACATTACAACACAATATTACACAAAATTGCGGAAACGTATTTTACATTACTCGTATGTAGTTTTATTGCATACATAAAATTACCCTTTATACAACAAATCAAGCTTATTGATTTGTTCTTAAAAGGGCAAAGGTCACTATTTAATAGCTGTACTGCAAATTCAATCTATTTAAAAAATATTTTACGTACGTTAAACTTGAAAATGACCCCTGACTAAAAGCTTTCACACTGCCCCTCAAACAGTCTAAAGTTGCTTAAATTTATTCAAAGTTAGACTCCATTTTGAAAGAGAGAAGAAAAAAAAACTAAAAATACACCCACACCACAGATGAAACTGGTTAAAATTAGTTTTATTATAATTATTAGCTGATAGAGCAGAAACAGATGATTTTTTTTTCCTTAATTCATAAAAGAGACGCTACTCAATGGCAGCATCCCGGGGGAAATGGAATGGTGTTAGTTGTCAGCAGCAGGCAATAGTCAAAACAACAGTCTGAAACGGGGGCATGAAACACTCTGCAGCCATTTGAGATCACGGATCGGATCATCCCGAGCAAAGAAAAAAAAATGCTTTGACAGAAGCAGAACTTACTTGATGTGTTCGCTGTACTGCGATGACTAAGGACTCGAGCTGTAGTATATAACATACATGACTGTTCAGCTAAAATACCACGTGTACTGCTAGCCAATCAGATGAAAGGAAAATAAGAGATGGTAAAAATAACATGACCACCACCTAACAGGTAGGACTCAATTTCATTCAACTAAGATTGTGTGCTACATTCAATAAGCAGAAATGCTTTCAACCCAAACATTTCCTTTGAGGAAAGATAAAGCCGTGACTTAAGCGGTACAACTTCCAACAGGATCTAAAAATGGCAGACCGGGACACAAACGAATTGTGCTTTAGACAAAAAAAAAAGAAGCATTTAAACACCCTAAATACAGTCCAATCTTAAATTCACAACCCTTTAAAGCTATTTGGGAAGGAGCTAACAAGATATCCTTCATCTAAAGTGACATTTATAAATAACACAACATCCAAATATTACCTAGATGCTGTTACAAGAAAGCCTAAAGGGGAGCACATCACATCGGTAACAAAGTGTAACGCAATATATCAATTGTTCCTTTAAGAAAAAGAAAAATGAGCTACCGTCAGACTCATCTGATAAACAAAATCGCACAAACATGAAGGTCTAGTAGTAGTCCTGTTGTGGCTGCTGCTTTTTGTTAGTTACGTCCATCTCTGTAACCATCCCTGATGCACAACTCTTGGTTAAATGTCTCTTATAAGCTTTACAAAGAAAAAAAAGAAACAACCAAAACCAAAGCATTTAAAAATACACACTACACCAGCAGATGTATAACCACCTCAACAGTATAACATTTCCTTAAACTCGCAGCCTTTAAAAAAGGCCATTTTGAAAAGGGTGGAATGAGTCCACAGTGAAGCTAAAAAAAGAAAGAAAAAGAAGCAATGTATTGACATCGAATACACAAACATACACTCCCATATCTGTTCAAGAGACACTGTGGGTCAGAAAACGTAGCTAAAGTGATTTCATAGCATATATATGGTCCATAAAAAGGTATATCTGTGGCGTCACGCAGGAACTCTCCGGTCCTGTGTCCTCCACTTCATGTGGGAACAGTAAGTGTGTCCATGATCCTCTAAAAACGCTGAAAGGAAGCTTTAGTTTCACACCTGGAGGGCTGTAAATTGTGAGCAATATCACCACGGATGTGTATTAGATGACTAAAGCCCATTAGGTAATGAAGGGATTCAGTAGATGGAAACAAAGGCCTGTAGCAAAGGTCCTCGTGTCTCCTTGATCCCGGTACAGTTCTTCTCTAGGACACTTGTTGGCCAACGGGGTCTTACATTAGACTGTAAAACTAAGGGTCTCGGAACAAAGGAGAAATAGAGAGAAAATATAATACATTTTTAAAAAATTTATTATTGCTTAGGGCTGGTTGTCTGATACTGATAACCGACCAGATGTCCAAAAAGACAGGATCATAATTTGTGTGAAACTTTAGGGTGATTTAATCAGGGCACTACTTCCATGTGTTTGCCGGTTGGGAAATGGAGCGGGAAGGGATCATGTCCAATAGATACTCTCGCTGACGGTCCCCCGGAGACGTCGTCTTGTGGACGGACAGACTGGGGTTGACATAAGCCATGGTGACACCTGTCGGGGGACAATGTGAAGTGATAAATGATTATTCATTTCCAGAAGTTTTGTTTGAACAAATAATGTTTGAAGAGTGTTAATGAATTTTGCCTTTATATAGGGTTATAGTTACCAAGAAATTACTAGCTTTAAGCTAAAGGTCATGACACAAAGATGTTTACTAGAAGAACTTTTGATATTTTAACTAATAACCATTTTTCAATAATCAGTTAATTACTATGCATAAATCATGATAACCAAGTTAAGATTTTTAGTTTGACATATGCGAGGATAAAGACACAGAAAGGAAACATTTACTTATCCACAAAGAGTGGAAAGGATGATGCCATATAAATCAAGTTATGATTGTTATGATGATGTCTGTTTATTAATCATGTAAGATACATTGATAAAGGAGATGTTTACTTTGCTCAAAAAAAGATATAATGGTTTCTGAATGATCAAAATGTACTGGTTTTGATGGTTTTTGATTAATTTAATAGTACAGAACTGTAATAACTGATAGTTATGATAAGTTGACAATTAGTGATAGACATTTACTTGTCCATGCAGAATTGAAAGGATGATATCACGACTGTTTTTGAATAACCAAATACGGCACTTTAACAATCAATAGTTCTGATGGTAACATTTGACTTCTTAAAATTGTAAATTGTATCCATGCCTAAAAAAAGTGATAAAAAAAGAGGACATTTACTTAGTTGTTATAATAAAAATGTAATAATTTTTTAAAACTCTACTAGTTCATTCATCAAAACAAAAAAATTATTACTTTTTTTTTTACTTGTAATTAAAACTAACAATTAACAACAAAAAAAAAAATTTATATTGGATTTTCATCGGAAAGAAATTAAAATTTTGAATTGTTTTTTGTATATTTGCCCTTTGCAGTATGAATCAGCTTGAAATACACCAAAAAAGGTCTGCAGATACAGGAAAAGAGAAGACAGGAAGTGGCAGACTTTTTTTTTCTTTTCTTTTAAGTAGGCATCGTCTACCTGTGGTGCCGCTGTTCTGTTTCCTCCAGGTATTGGTGGTGAGGTTGCTGCTGCTGGTGCCCTTTTCCCCTGCCCTCACGGCATGCTTACCTGGCCTGCTGACCAGCGCGGCGGCTGTGACAGCGTTCTGGAGCTGAGAGGACGTGGAGAAGCTGTGGCTCACCCCGCGTGCACCCGCGCTCACTGCCTGCTGTACGCTGCGAGACAGCTGGCCTGGAGTCTGAGGGGGAAACGCATGTTAAAAATTCTGAGTTATGGAAACACACATCCATTATATCCAGGAGTATCCATTACCTGCTTGGTGGCGATGGTGTGGTAGCGACCGACCGAAGTCCCTCTGTTGGTCTGCTGGGGCAGAGACGTGCGCACCTGCTTATATTGCGACGACACCAGCACGTGTTCGGATTTAATCACTGGCGAAGATGAGGAAGACGAAGATGAAGTGGTGGTGGTCTTGGACACAGGCGAGGAGGCCTGTTGCAGGATGCGCTGCTCGATCTCTTGCTCCTGCTGCAGGGCTTTGACGAATGCAGCCTTCAGGCGGCTGGTGTGCTCGGCCTTGAGCGCCTTCTTCTGGTTGGAGCTCATGCACTGCTCACACAGGATGGAGCCGCTGCTTTTCTCTTGCCTCCAGCGAGAGGTGAAGTCAGTCTGGCACTGGGCACACACAAAGGGCTCTTTGGGTGCCGGGGTTGATGCAGACTCATTCTGCAGCTGCTTACCTGGAAAGAAAACAAGAGGCATTAACATGGTAAAGCTTCACACCTCATGCACATGCTTCATTAGGCTGTACCCACTTTTAGCCAGTGTATCTAGCAGGTTCTGCACCACCATCTCCAGCCCCACCAGGTAGATGAACTCGTTATTGGCTGCCGAGGGCAAGAAATTGAGTTCTGGTGCTGGAGGTTTAGGTGGTGGGATCTCAAGGAGGGTTTTCTCCAACTGTTTCCGTAACGCAAGCTTGGCGGCAGCTTGCCGGCTGGCGGGGGAATCGGAGTTGATAGTTGAGGAGCTGCTGCCCAGACTAGACTGAGAGGACTTCAAACTGGAGGCCTGGAAATGGGAAAAAATGGTGGTGAGGTGATTTCTACAATCTCAATTTAATCAAGGCAATTTATCCTTTCATAAAACCACAGCATACTTTATAAAGAATATTTTTAGTGACATTTCTCTCTCTAATTATATATATATATAAAAAAAAAACAGTTCATATAATAAAGGTATTACGTCTAAGCATATAAGATGTACATACATATCACACTTTTAGTAACACACACACATATACATATGTATGTTTAGTATTATAGTTAAAATAATGTTGTAAAATGTATAACAGTGTATACAATTATAACATAAAAAATGTAAATGCTCTAATATATAATGATAGCAAAAAAGTATACCATAAACTTTATATGCTTCTAGTTAGTGGTTTAATACATTTAAAAAAAATGTATCAAATGATTACAATAAACGTATAAAAAACTAAAAGCTTTTAATACTAATCATCAATATTAAATTAATATGTTCATTAGTACCTTTAATTGTATAACTACAATTAAATAAAATGGTTATAGACATAATAGACCTATATCATATAAAATGCATATAAATAATAAAATATGTACTATATATTATTTTTCAACATTTATCTAAACATACATTTAAAAAAATATTTGTACTGCATCTACTAATATTACTGTGATAAACATTGCATATAAAACAACTGCAATTATATAACAATTAAGTTCTGGTGACCTGTGAGACCAGGACGTTTGTGCCGGCTACACTGGCCACCCGGATCAGGCCCTGCTGAATGATCCTCTGGCCCTGCACCTGCACGGTGGGTACGGAGTTGCGCGCTCCCAGCAGAAGAGGAGGAGGACCAGACCCCGAGTGCTGTTGCTGCTGCTGCCGTAGGGTCGCAATCTGCTGCGGGGTCACGGCAATGGGCTAGAATCACACAAATGATTCATTTTCAAGCCAAACGGTTTTATTACTCATAAAAAAATATATTTAAGTGGTGCATACCTGTGAGCCTCTGACTAAGGGTGGCATGACTACGGTATTATGGGAGCCGTGCTTGGAGACCTGCGCGCCACCTCGAACCAAAGGAGGAGGAATGACTGTCCCTGAGTTTCGGTTGGAGACCTGAAATCAACCCACATATTTAAGTTTCGATACCTCTTCACAGTCACATCTTACAAGAACATGGTCTGTTTGATCAGCCCTTACAGAGTGAATGGCACCGACCTGTAGGGGTCCTTTAGTGGATGAGATGCTGCCCCTGACGAGAGGTGGAGGAGCAGCCACAGAGTTGGTTGACTGCGAATCAGAAGAGATCAGTTTGAAACTCAAGCGACTGGATTTGACTAGAGACATTATTAGTTGTTGTGTTATGTTCATCTTACGTTTCTTTAAAACCTGTTACCTTTTGCACAACGTCTTTTTGGGTCTGACTCTGCCGGAGTTTCTTCAGCAGGACGAGTTTGGCCTCCTGCAGACGCAGTTCCTCTTGCAGCTGCTTTATGATGTGCTCACGTTCGGCTGGGCTGCTTTTCTGCACGTCATGGAGGAGTTCCACGTTAGCAAGTGAACGGGACAAACGTATTGCCAAACTTATAACGAAACAAGAGGTAACGTTACCATTAGCATATCGGTATCTGTCTTCTTAAAACTGTAGCTGACCCCATTCATACAAGGACTAGACGGCTCATTGTCCGACAAAACGATGACATCATCATCTGGCGTTGCAGGTCGCTCTTTCTTTATGTCGCTGAGAGACAGACGAGAAAACATGTTTCAAGGCTGAAAACACGATGCTTTGAATAGTTATTTGAATATTCAGAATTGCATATTACTTACGCATTATCTAGCATGTATAAGTATTAGAGTTGAGCCGGATACTCGGCTGAAACGAGTATCCGGTAAGGATAAAGCATTTATGCCAAGTACGAGTATCATATGAGTAATGAGTCAATATCTGTGGTCGGATTGAATAAGAATTCTCATTGGGTAGCTGACTGTGTCTGCGTTCTGTGATAGGCTAGTCACAGCGCCCCTCCCCTACACATACAGATTTGCTGTGTCCCGCTCTGCTCATTCACGCGCAGAACACAGAGGAGAACATATCGCGCTCTCTCTCTCTCTCTATTTCCATTTACATTAACGTTTAGGGTTTCTTCAGCTTTGTTTGTAGTCCTTATTAACCAGTAGAGTTCTGGTAAACATGGGGTTTGTTCAGACGTGGTGCTTGGTAGAACGCGACTAGAGCTGCATGAGATTTTTTTTTTTTTTACCGTCTGCTGGCTCTAGCCAGTTTTTTGACTTTATGAATTCTTCATAAATGCAACCGCATGTGTTGTATTCATTGTTACAAAACTTGTTCTGTATATAGTTCGCCATTTTATTGTGATCAAAACCATTGCTCTGAAGCTCAATGCTGTCATGTAAATTGTTTTCTAATCAGCAATAAATAATTTCTGATCAACCCATATCAGTTAAAAATAACATACTGGTTAAAGCCCTGCCCATTTCTGGGTTAAATTCCACCCATTTCCGGGTTATGCCCCGCCCAGTCCGAGTACAGATAATTAACATGGTTAAAAAATACAGATAATGCTATACTCACTCATCTGTAATAAGTATGGGAATTTTCTGCATGAATGAAATACCCGATGACCTCTTAGGAAATTTGCTAAAAATACTCAAATGTGAATAGTACATTTATCCCATAATGCAATAAATTATTTCTAGACTCACACTACCAAAGATTTGTAAACAAAGCAGGATTAGAAATGCAAAATATGTTCTTTATTATTTAATAACAATCCTCATCATCATCACCCTCATCATTATTCATGACAGATTGTTTTGTTTAATCAGACCACCAAGGGTTTTTAAACAAAAAATACATTTTATATAACAACAACATCACTAAACATGCTATTTTCAATATTATTACTACTATTCTTTGTTTATACAAAACTGTAAATCAAAACAGCTAAATATTTATATATGATATTACACATAAAATATTATCATTATTATATAAAATAAAGGAGATAATGCATTTATAATCCATTTATCATTATTATATTTATTATTTCTAATTTTATTTGTATTGATTTAGTTTCAGAGATAACGTAACATGCTGATTTACATCAAGACAAATTAGTGAACAATTTTCTTAAATGTTTAGCTTTTATATTTTATATAATAAAACTAATTATGCACATACTATATACTAGTGGCCCACATCTCCTCACCTAAAGCTGCATTTCCAGCACAGCCCACTAGAGGTCAACCTATGACCACCATTTGCACATTTTGCACCCCCAAAAAAACACACTTAAAAGGAGTCAATCTGCAAGGAAGCAGTGCAAGAACTTTAAGAAGCTCTTTACGGTTAGGTTAAACAACGCAAGCTGCTCCAAGTTCAAATCAGCCTTAACAAGAGAAATACGAGAGCGGTGTCATGTTGACGACTTGTAAGGACAGTAGTGCTGTGTCAAGAGTGGGTCTACGGCCCCTCCTAAGGGACGGAGGAGGAGGGGGGGATGGGATGGCTAACATCCAGGCTATTGTGTGTACTCAGTCCTCAACTTTCACTGCAGACAGGCTGCTCGCATATCAACAAAGACACCCTCTTTCATGCTTTCGCTCCGGCCATTGATGGAAAATCTGTTGCTTATAGGATAAGGGTCAAGTACTAAACCCATCGCAACACTCGTTAATAGTGAAAATAGCTTCTTGGGGGCAAGTGCAACAGCTATATTTTCTGAACACAACAAGTTGTTTGCCCGCTGACAACACTAGGGTGTTAATGTGTTGCTGTTAGGCCTTTGTTTGGGTTTCCCGAATGGACGCATACTGGTCTAAGAGCAAAAGAGTTTATTTATACAAGCCAAGTTCCTTTATACAGCATTTTGTTTGTGCATTTTATCACTAGCTAAGCTAAAATCGTAATTAAGATTGCCTTGAGAAGTAACAAAAACTCACATGCTCACAAATCGCTGATGCGATGCTAATGTGTTCAAAAGAGCTGTTGCTATAGTGTTCTAGGCTGTTGTTAGGGAGTTGCTAGGGTTTTCTGAGTGGATGCATACTGGTCTAAGAGTAAAAGGTTCTGGTCCCTAGATGTGGTTGAGGTTCCATAGTACTTTTTGTGTATTTTAATGACCCTCTATGGTCAAATCTTCAATAAAAATTGCCTCAAGTAGTAATACCACACAAAAAAATGCACACTTTGTTTCACCGCTATTCCTCTGGGAGGAATAAGTGGTCCATCGTCTGCATACTTCAGAAACTTCCCAGAAGCAGTAGGTCATCCAGGTAAGTTGTACCTGTGAAATTGGATTTTCTTCTTCTGATACATACTGTTTATCGCCCACTATATAGGTTTAGGAAAGCATGCGATTTAGGATGCAGCATTTATTCCATTCTGGTTCCAAGATGTGCTTGAAGATTTTTGTGTTTTGGGGGAGCATTTTATTGCCTAAGAAGCTAAAACTTGCCACAAAGCACACAAACAGCTGCACATTTTGACGTACGATTTATTTCTCAGCAAGTGTGGCAACAAGTATGTACCCTTTTCATCAGGCAGCAGACGAGACGAGAAAGTAAAGGCTCTGAAAGTACGGCCTATTCCAGTAAATGGACAGGAAGACGCATAACACATCCCTGGTTAGTACTTCAGTTTCCTTAAAAGCAAAGCGGCCAATTAAATCCATCCATCAACATGCACAAGCTTACTGGAACTACTGAGGTTCTTCATGGGAGTTTATCTTATGACGTCCACAACTTCACCAGAAGTGACTTTACAGCACTTCCTGTGTATTAACCAGCACCAACAAGATCACATGACGCAAGAATTTCCCTCTGGTCACATGACTCACACCCTCCCTTTTCTTTAACTGTTCCTGCCAGTGTGGAAACCATGGCAACGGCCGGTTCAAACCAGTTTGTGACATAGGCCTCGTTTTGTAAAGTCAGGCAGGGTTCAGGTACGACGGAAAGTGCTTTGGACTGCCGCTTCTTTCTGTTTTGAAGTGGGGCAGCGTGCCACCCGAGGGAAGACTGACGCGCTGAGCAAGCACATACTCGAGTGTGGTCTTTGGGAACAGTTGAGCATACGACGCTCGTGTTTGTGGAGTGTGACATCTTTCAACTCAACTTTCTGCCCCTCCCCCATCCCGCATGGCATCAGGCCACCTCCTTTGTCCTTTATCATGAGCTCGACTCTGGTTCATCACTACTTCTGGTAGGGGTTTTACATTAATCATGCAAACACAAACAAATAGGAATCGCCTCCAGTTTAGCTTGCAATGAGTTTAGCACTCAAACATTGAGACAAACCATCACGGTGTATATCTGCCTCTTTTTTTTGCATTTCAAGACGTTTTTACTAAGAGATTAATAGATTTTGAATAGCAACCACCCAGAACACTAATATGATAAAAATCGATAAGAATAGCTTTGCAAGTTTTTTTTTAGAAAATGTAGGAAATCGACAACTATCAATACAGTAATGGACAGGAAAATGTACACGCAAAAGTCCATATGTAATTGTTAATATTAATTGTCCAACTTAAGTTTAGTTCATTAATTTCTTAGCATACCAATTAGTTCATTCAAGTTATATACATTAACATTATTTCATTTACTGCAAATGAACATTAATTGAAAATAAACACACACAACAAACTATACAAAAGGTTGAGTCATTACACACGCTTTTTTTGGATGGTTTCAGACTTCGTACATCCCAAGTTGGACCAAACTTGTGGAATTTAAGTCGAATCAAATGCATGGTATATAAACCAGCAAAACAAAAGCACCATATGACTGAACCGAGGCTTTTCTCTTTTGCATCAACTTGATGCCTTGTTTACTTTGCATTTAGCAGATGCTTTATATTCAGAGCTACTATCAGGAAGCCCAAGCAGAGGTTAAGTGCCGTCAACACGAACTCAAAAGCAAAAAGTCAGGACCAAGTTCAAGATAATTCTCCAATTCAAAGGTCACTACTGCCCCAAGATTAGAGTTGGTGTTAGCAGCTCTGTTACAGTAACACCTCGAGATACGAGCGTCCCTACATACGAGTATTCCAAGATACGAGCAAACCTTTTTGCTTCTAGATACGAGTAAATATTAGAGATACGAGCGCACACCGATGCACGTTCACTTCACATGTTCACTGAATTCTGTATGTATCGTCCGCGAGTAGGTGATTTTCTCTCTTTTTTGTGCATTATTCTTCATAATAACGATGAGTTCTAAGAAAGTGAGTGGTAAGGATGGTAGTGAGAAGATGATCCACATGATGACCATGGAAATGAAGCTGGAAATAGTCTATAAATATGAGCATGATCCCGCGCGAGTGATCTAGCAGAAGGAGCTTCAGGAGGAACTGTGGACTGAGGAGTTGATCAAGCTACAGATGATGGAACATACGCAGGTGTTGCAAGAGCTCAGCAGTGGCGAGGAGGAGGGGGAACCGGAGGAAAACATTTCTATAAGTGAAATTAATTAAATGATGGCTGTGGCAGAAGGTTTCTGATTTCATTGAAATTAAACACCCTGATAAATCGTCTACTGGTCGTGCTTCGGCGCTTTTTGACGACACGTGCCTTACTCATTTTTAAAGGGAAACAGAAACAAATCTCCCTCGATAGGCATTTCGTTAAAAGGTTTGCGGCAAGTGAAAGTGATGTTAGTTGGGTGAAAAATGGGAAGAAAACAAATAGAAAAGTTAAAAAAAACAATACGTAAGCCAAGTTCAGTTATGTTAATTTAAGTTTACGCAAGTTACGGAGTGTTCGTGTAAGGTACGATACGGAATCAAGTGTCTGCGTAATAACCCCCTTCCTCCCTCCCTGCCGTCTGTAAAAACTTTTTATTTGATATCACAAATCCTTATACTGTATATATGTACTACTATAATTGTGTGTGTGTGTGTGTGTGTGTGTGTGTGTGTGTGTGTGTGTGTGTGTGTGTGTGTCTATACCAGGGGTGGGCAAACTACGGCCCGTTGGGCTTTTTAATCCGGCCCGCCGAACTTGTATGAAACCTCCTTCATTTTACATTTCCTTGTAATGTCACTCTGTCGCAGCTGCAAGCGGCAGTGGCGCTGAAGCAGTGTTGGAGAGCAGGCGTGTGTCGCAAACCCCTCTACTCCCCCCTTCCCGTCAACAATCGCGAACCGCGCTCAAAACGGATGCAAGCGGCAGTGGCGCTGAAGCAGTGTTGGAGAGCAAGCGTGTGTCGCAAACCCCTCTACACCCCCCTTCCCATCAACAATCGCGAACCACGCTCGTTTTTTTCCAACGGATCTGGATTAATTTGTTTTCTATTATTTCTTATGGGAAAAACGTGATTCCAGTACGAGCAATTCGAGTTACGAGCTCTGTCCTAGAACGGATTATGCTCGTATCTCGAGGTATTACTGCATTTCATTAAAAAGAGTTTTGGGAATAAAAACATGTTCTCAAGTTCGACCTGTGATCTACCTCTTGGATGTGCTCATGTCCACAGGCTCGTCGCTGGTCTGCACCTCCACCTTGATGGTGGCCTTCACCTCCCCAGTCCGCAGGATGTTAGCCACCTTGCTGGCCTGTTCGCTTTTAGTCTTCACTCCATCTACAGCTCCCAGATCTCCACTCTCCAGCTTGACCCTCTTCAAGTCGGCCTCGGAAGCAGGGGCATCTCGCTCCAGCGCCCGTTTCTGACTACGGGTCTGACGCACTGCGTCTTCCGACATCTTCTCACCTGTAAAACAACAATCACAAAGTCAAGGGTGTTCAAGCAGATAGACTATTATATTAATGTCATTTGTCTTAATGACAAATAGTATGTACACACAAGTGCTGAATACCTAATATTATATATACACGTTTATATGTATACTCTATTTATATAGTATATTTTCACTATAGAAAAATCTTTTTTGTTTTTGTTTAAATCATGCATTACAAGCGTTAGGCCTATTTCCAAAATTTCCAGGATTCTGAAAAACAAGTCAAAACTGTACAGACAGAAGCTAATCTAAAGTTATCATCCTACCTGATGGCAAATATTATTTAAAATAAATAACGTTATCAAGATAACTGATATTTACAATGGCGCCTCACACGCACAACATATCAGTTCTAGTATGACGAACATCACAGCCCACTCATTATCAAAATTCAGCGTGACCACCAGACAAAAACATTTTTGTACATAAAGGATGAAAAACTGAAGTACAAAACTTATTTTATTTTGAAAAGAAGTCTTAGCATCAAAATACATTGCGGATGGAAACTTTTGGATTCATGCTGAATGAGAGAGGAAGGTTACCTGAGACCAATGCCAGTTTTGCCCTAAATTGATTTGTTTTGGCTTAACAGTTATATAGCTACTGATTTAATTTCAAAAGTTTCAGTTCAATTTAAAGGATTTGTTGTGGAGGGGGAACTAAAATAGCCTATTATAGCCTTTGTAATGTTTGTAAACATTTAGCTATATCTGTATTTTACATAATCTTTTAATAAAAAAAAATATTGTATACATATATATCTTGTGTATCCATGTAGCGCATTTAACCATGCAACAATTGTTTGATACATCTTGGGAAAAAAAACACTTCAAAAATTACTTTAATACAAAAAATTAAATGGTTTTGAAAAGTAATTTATCTGTGAAAATCCTTACTGTTTGTTAACGGTTGACCAGTTATTTATAACCATTCTCAACTCCAAACAATTAGCTGCATTTGACATCGTTTTCCTCGTAAAACCAGATCTACACCCCTTTTTTGGAAACTGTGCCAGGCTGTGAGCTTTAAAACATGCATGCAAACCCCCAAAACCACTTTACAGGAAGCAAATCCATCATTTGGGCACATGAAGGCACATGCGAGACGTGCCGACCTACCTGTCTTACATATGATATCAGCCATCTGATAGCAAGACAGCTGACTCAACACCCAGGCCTGCTCTCATCTGCCATGACATCACTAGGGCTCCACATGACCCTTCCCAAGATTCCATGGGACACATAAAGCATTTCCCCTGAAAACCAGTTTGAACCGGTCGGTGGACGCAGCCGAGAGACTGAAGCAGGTTTTTAACCCCTTGAGAGACTGACTGGCAGCGAATGCGGCCACACAGACGCAGGAGTTTTGCCAGCGGGGGGAAGGGCCGCACGCATTCCAAAACACAAGTCTTTCAGAGATGAGGAGGAAGTGTCCGCCCCTTTGTTGCTCGCAAAATAACAACCGCCACAGTGGTCTTCGACAATAAAGGTAGTCAATAAATCAAACGACTTTAGGAGCACATTTGATCACGCCGATACGCACAAGCTTATGCTAATCATGGGATTTGATCATCGTAAAATTCTTGAAAATTAATGTCTTCTGATCCATGACTTCCACATTTGTTTGTGGTTAGCAAATAAGGATTCTTACATACTGCACTCACAACTAGGTGATGATGAACTTTAGAGTAAAAACTTTATATGTACATACACACACATATTTAAAGGTACTTTTCCCAAGGGTTTCTTAGGCCTGAAAACTACAATTTCCAATTTGGCCAAGATTCTGAAGAGCATCAAAGTACGCAACAAAAACTCCTTTCTTGATTTATCATATTTAAACAAGCTACCGGTATTAATCCTGTATTGCTTGAATAATTAATTTAAAGGCTAATAAATAGTAAAGCAACTATCACACAAGTAAATGACACTTTCCTTACAACGCTGTGTAGGTCTAGAGTCAAACTAATGAAAAACCGACAGTAAAGAATTAAATCGTAACAAAGGTTCTCCATTTTAAATAAACTGTGTTTTTTTTTACTTTCCATTCATCAAAACCTTAAAACAAACGGATCCCAGTTTCCTCAAAAATACTAAACAGCACAACTGTTTCAACTGATAATAATGAGAAATGTTTGAGCACCAAATCATCAAATTAGAAGGATTTCTGAACGATCATGTGACTGGAGAAATGATGCTGAATTAATTTAGCTTTGATACCAAAATAGTTATTTTAAAACATTTTTACTGTAATAAATGCAGCCTTGGTGACCAGAAGAGTAATTATGTTACAACTGTATTACATAACTAAACTAAGTTCTCCTTCGCGTCTTATTTATTAAGGTTTTGGCAAAGAAAGTTCACATAAACAGTTGGTTACGTCTGCAAACATAAACAGCAAGTTACAAAATTGCATGTGTATATTAGATCTGTGTATTAAAGTGACAGCAAATTAAAGTACATTAATCCCTCGCCACTTCGCAGTTCAAGTTTCGCGGCCTCAGCGCATCGTGGATTTTTTTTAAAATATTCATCGGAAAATAATTTTTTTTGCCATATCGGCAGCCGTATTGCGGAAAGCAGCGTTGTTTCATCGTGATGCGAGAGAAACTGTTTCCCAGGATGCCAGACAAAGAGAGAATCTCTCTCAGAGGCTTTGACACACCCACGGCACTCAGACAAGACACGTGATTGGTTCCCAGCGCAAGATCGACGAATGAGAGCACGAGTGGATGTATCCCGTGATTTGATTGGCTGATCCTACTTGGCGGATTTTCCCCTATCGCGGGGGGGTTCCGGTCCAGATTAACCGCGATAAACGAGGGATTACTGTAGTCCTTAATGATATATATGCCGTTAATATGAATCAAACAACAAAAGAAAAACAGAAAACTCTCTCGCTGCTCTTGACGGAATTAACTTCATTAGCTTTAATAAGAATATATTTCTAAATGCTCTGGTGAGGAGATAAACATGGCAGTCTGTGTTCGGCTCACTCAGGACGGGGGTTTATGCTAATATTTGTGATGCCACAAAAGCTAAAATCAGCAAACGGCTTGTTCCGAGATACTGCTTATGATTTATGGGATGAAAACAGGAGTGGGTGGATTTTGACCATTACAGGGTCATTGCGTACTCGCACTGCCAACACATTTATATTTCACCAGGTAAAAATTAAATAGGTTCCCTTTAATGCATTTCAAAAATACTGAATTAGCTCATTTCAAAATAAATCTCACCTCTGTGAATCACACCTATTATCTAAATTACATTATCTGAACAGTGGGCTTAAAAGCTGTTCTTACGTTTAAACTAGCTTCTGGTCAATTCTTTTTGTGGGGTCACAGATATAATCGTCAATGTAAATGAACACTGGACAGGCTCTTGAAAGTAGGTCACCAAACCTGTCAATGTATCCTGACAGTTAGAAATGCAGTCAGCCGAGTCCATTGCACAATCACATGTCCATCGACAAGAAAACTATCACCTTAAAGGAGTCTTTGCTGTACATAACATTAACCATGACAGTAACAAAACTTTTAAAAGTATGCATACTGAGCTTTGAAAAACTGCATATCACCACTTAATGTCATACTGAGAACAAACCGCTATGTTTTCATACCAACCGTCCTTTTTATTCACACACAAGCCACTTGTTCTGGTTAGGAAATGGATGCTTGTCGCTAAAGCTGCAGACACGTGGCTTGCACAGCCTCATGGGAAGCGGGTGGCAGATATATGCACTCATGTCTTTACAACAACTTTTTTTAAAGGAATCAAAGGTGTGAACCTACACATTTTTGTTCCTTTCATATAAAGCCGAAGATCCAAACAGACCACAGTGTGAAGCAAGACAGGAAGCTTAATATTTTAATATCAACAAACACTATGCGGAGGATTATTTATACATCAGTGTTTGGGTTTTACTAATCGGATTGAGATGTCATTTAAACCACATGCCACATAAAGGCTGAGCGTTTGTTTGTTTTTAGTTACAATTACACTGCGGAAATACTCAGATCTCGTGACGTCTGCGTTCGATAAGGCGTTAACGGCTCGACAGAGGTGTGTTGGACTGTTTTGAGCTGTGTGAAAAACATGTCTGTTCATGCCACGCCATGGCGATCTGGGAGTGTGGTGACTTTCCTCATGGGGCCTGCAGAAGATGAGTCGTCTGATGTAATGGCCGCCCTTAGGGCACAGGCCGAGCAAGACAATAAGAGGCATTGCTGGCGCTATACAACAACACAGCATGGTGGCAATTCAACTCTGACTGGATCGGTACATTCAGCTAGTCAACAATAAGGATGACACGCTGGAGAGATGAAATGGCCACTTGACCATTTGGTTTTCTGAGACAAAATCTGCTTGTACAATTTAGTTGAAATCACAAGAAAGACCTGTGACGGCATCAATAAGAACAGGTTGAGAATTATGAACCAATCAGAAAAGTCCAGAAGTAGAGTTTTTGTCTTGGAACAATGAATTATAGCCGTTCAGATTTCAAAAATATTAATGTAACCTCATTGCTGGGAAGTATAATGTAGAGAATCAGTAGCAAAACTATTTTATTATTAAAGGTGACAAGTTTCTGTGCTTCTGAATGTTTCTATGTGCGAGCAGAGTGATCTTCGCTCTCAGTGTTTGTGTGACGCATGTTACAATAAAAACAGTGCTTTAATATATAATGGTTATAAAAACTGACTTGAAACTAGCTTTACATTAAACAGCTTTATTGCAAATCTTTCCGCCAATCAGAATCTAGCATTCAGGCAAGATATATTTAAAAAAAAATTATATACATATAATTTTTTATTTTTTTTTAAATATATCTGCCTGAATGCTAGATTCTGATTGGCGGAAACTTTTTCAAATAATAAATCTTAAAAAAAAATACATTTAAATACAAATATATTCTTTGTAAATTATATATGAAACATGTGAAATGTGAAAATGTATAATAAATATTTAACATAAAACATATTTAACCTGGTTTTGCTTTCTGTTAAAACAGCTCATTTCTTCATTACATTATTAACAGCTCGTTTTAGTCCAGTGGTTCTCAAATAGTGGGACGCGCGTGACCGTGGGGAACATGCTTTTTTTGTCAGGGAGTAGGTTTTCTTGCACTGAACAAGAGCAGCAGATATGAAGTTCAGATAACAAACCCGTCACCCATTGATGTGTACGATCACACCGGTGTTCATGTGTCACGTGATCAATCGCTAAATTCACACGTGTTTTCACGCGCTATCTGGCACTGATCCAAAAAAGACGCGCTCAGAGAACTTGATCATTATTAAAGGTTTTTAAGCGACAAACATTCACTTCCACATATCTGAGAATCTGAATATCAGGTAGTTGATAACAGAGCCAAAAAGTTGGTGACTGTTTGAATAAAAAAGAAAAAACTAAATAAATGTGAAACATCTATCAAACAGCGCTTTTTGTGACTGCGGTCTGTCACGTGACAAGCATGACGCGTTGCCATGGAAACAATAAAGCGAAAGTTCCAAAATAGGGGGAGGGGAGCGCGCAAAATGTTTACTTCCTCCTAGGGGGGGCTCGACAGAAAATAATTGAGAAGCACTGCTTTAGTCTGAGACTAGCTTGTGGATAATTTATTCATATAATTAGTTGGGGTGTAACCATACACAAAACTGGCGGTTCGGTGCTTACCTCGGTTTTGAAGACAGTACGAAATAGAGAGTAGAAAACTAAACATAACAGTAGCTATAAGAAACTATTAGCAAAAGATTTAATCAGATTTTTAGATCTAATAAATCAACACTCAACTAACAAATTGCAAATATGTAAAAATGCAGTTTTTGCATCAACTTCTAATTATAAAATGATGTCTTTACCGCAATTTGGAGTAGGAATATAACCAATTAAATAATTAAGACATCACTAACAGGTCAAGTAAAATATAAAGAATATATAGGCTAATAGTCGATATATTTAGCGAAAGAATTCCTTTCTCTGGCAAACTAAGAATCTGTGGTAATGTTGTGTGTAATGCTAAGTGACATTGTTTACAAGCCGTTTTATTGATGTTTTTCCATCACCGAAAACACTGAGCAATTACACAAGATATGATATGTTGAATCCTAATTAATTAGTTGTCAACCCTTATCATTCTCTGAATTATTATAGTGTTTGCATATTTCCAAGTCACCACTATTATAGTGTTGTGGGTAGTTGCAATTGCAAAGGGGTTGTAATGCGATTTCTCAGAAACCAAAGTGAAACGAGGCCCCAAGTATCAATAACATCCTTCAGGATGAGTTATAATTTAAAGTTTAACATGGAGTTAAGGTTTTTTCAAAACTAAAAGCTAAGTATGAGCAATATAATCAACGCTCAAGTTAGCAAACGCCACTAATTTTGCACATTAGCAAAGTTCACCTCTAACACAGAGGAGAACCAAGACACAGGCCAAACTGCACACGATTATTGTGCCTAAGTGTATCCCGAGGAGGACAGAAGAGTTGCTTTAACAGAGCATGTCCAGTTCAGAAGGACTTCCTGATTGAGTCACCAACACATTTCTGAAACCAATCTGATAAGCAATGAAAAACAAAGTTCCAGGTAAATCTAACGCATTACAGATGTTCCTCTGGATCTCGAACAACTAGCACATCTTGTCATCCAACAATGGCGAAGTGGCTGCCAAGAGGGTTGAGCCAAAGGTGCCCCTGCTGTCTCCAGTCCTGCATATCAAGGGTTAAGCCCTGCCATTTTAACACCACAGACAGATCAGGCCACGAGGGTGTTACCTAACAAAATGGACGTTGTTAACCCTGTATCTGCCGGATGATCCACCTGGTGTGCCCCCTAACAACAGGACGACACAGAAAGAAAGTACACCCGGTTGCTTTTCACGTGGGCACAAAGAGTAACTTGTGCTGTAAGAACAGTCGGTAGCAGCCACCCCCTCTCTACACACACACACACACACTCTCACACACACTCTCACACGCGTGTATCTACCCATCCCCCACTGTGATCTCAAACAGACTAGAGTGCAAATGTACACTGACGCACACATATTTACAATACTGGTCTTCGGATCAGTTATAGTCAAATTGATAGATAAGAATAACCAGTAAGTTTGGCACCAAAGTGCACTTAATTTACAGTAATTAAGTGTGACACTTATAATGAATGACTTGATTAGTGAGGTCAAATTCGATATTTTAAATTAGATGCTAAAAGACAACATTATATTTTTTTTTAAAAAACTTGTATTTGAGGTAATAT
Organism: Rhodeus uyekii; assembly: GCA_037043235.1. NCBI lineage: Eukaryota > Metazoa > Chordata > Actinopteri > Cypriniformes > Acheilognathidae > Rhodeus > Rhodeus uyekii. Next base: position 86,033 of record JAWRVZ010000060.1, read on the forward strand.
CCCTTTAAAAGCACATCTGCTACAGCCAAACACATTCAAACAGATGTTTTTCGAACATCCTGTTATGAGTTTTGCATCGATCTGGTGCACCAAATACAAATAAATCGTAAAAAATAAAAACTTTAAAAAGCACCGTATATGCATTTTGTAAACGCATCTAAAAACACAAATGTTTTTTTAATGCACGCTAGAAGTTTTTGAAAACTAAAGAGCATATCATGTCGACACCTCTTAATAAAAGCATCAGAACGGGATCGGACAAACACACCAACCTAATTAAGTGTTATTCGAAGTGATATTAAAAGTGTTAGAAGACTCAAACTCATTCCCTTCGAGCACCATCGTTACACCCAAACAAATTAAAACAGGTTTTGTTGCCGTGAATGCTGAATGAATGGTGTTTTTTAATGAGGTGCCAACTTTACACACACAAAAAAAAGCACTCTAGCTGTTTTTGAACACGGAAACTTTCCTTCAGAAAGTGTACGATTGGGATCGGACAAAATCAAACCAATTTAAACATAAGATTTTAAATAACCATGTTGGAAGACATTAAAATCCTCTTGCAAAAGTTAAATCTTTAAATTGCGCCCAAGCACAAATGTTGCACTTTAAAAATGTGTTCTAAGAAATGCATCCGATTTGGATTATATCGCCTAATTGATTGGCCTAATTATCATGCAAAAAGTCATTAAGTTCATCCTTTTAAGTGCTGTGATTAACTGATTTCTTTTCCAATCACGCTGGCATGAATGTTGCATTTAAATGGTGTGGCAACTTTTAAAACACAAACCAACTCAATTATACAGAAGCATTAAGGCTAGTTAAGTGACCAATCAACTCTCTGACTAAAAGTCACATGCCTGATCAGCTAATTGTAGGTCTATGAGAGCTATTTGATCGGTACAAATCCATACGGACAGTTCACCTTCATAATCCTGTTGTCAAACTTAACTAATCGGCTGAAGACTTAATTTAGACTGAAGCACTTGTTTTGAATGGAAGCCGGATTCTGCAGATAATCTCTCTGCGCTGTCAGGCCGAGAGCTAGACAATTATACAAGAACCGACAGAGGAAACGAGTTGATTGGCTCGGTCTGATCTTGGAAACTTCTGCATTTTGATCAAATATTGAAGTGTTATTCTGAACTTTGCAACTGCATCTTCATTTTCTCATTTGTGGTATACATGTTGTCATACCACCAATCATACATCTTGTTGAGGAGAGTTGTGCCAAAACGTTTCCAAGTGAGCAGATTTACGATTTACACATGGAAGACAATAAGATGGGCAACAAAAAACTAAACTTCCATTGACAAAGAGACTAGGACCAAAAAATAAACATCCCAAAAACATTATGATGGGGTAAAACGCACATATAGGGAAAAACAAATAAGCCCCAAAGTGTCTGAGGGGAGCGAGGACCCATAAGTCTTGGATGAATACCTTAACGGTGTATTCATGTCACTACGGCACACAGAGAGTTCCAGAGTTGCTGCGTCAGCAAATCCAGCTTTGACACAGCGGAAAACACTGCTGGAGAAACTCTAGAAAAACACAGAATTGGCTTCTTGGTTCTTAATAAGCCTCTTTCCTCTTCTCTTCCAACCATCAATATAATGAACGCTAAGAACTTGAATCCGCTTGGACTTGATTGCAAGTTATACAAGGATGCATACATTTAAATAAAAAAATAATTAAAATAAGAAGTAGAAAACAGAAAGAAATTCAGCAGTTTAAAATTACACAAGATGTTTTACATGGACAAATCTTACTAAGCAAGTCTACAAGTGAGAATCACCTGCCTTTGGTAAAACTAAAACAGAATTAAAAGCAAAAATAATAAAAAATATTTAATTTAAACTCTTACATGGGGGGGAGACGCAAAAATTAACAAAACTTTGAAATTAAGGGAGTTGTAAATGGTTTAGAAATTATAAAAAAAAATGTTTACATGCTTTTGCTTCGGCAACAGTATGCCATTTTAAAGTTAACTTAATTTCTGCACCAACAAACCATTACAACAACTCCATACTTTGAATTATCAGGCTGACACACACAAAAAAAAAAAGAAAAAAAAAGGAAATACCACATTTATTGATGTATACTGTTAAAATACATTAACAGTATATCATATATGATATTTTAATAATATAAAACAATATACAAAACTGTCAGCAACTCAAAATGTGTTTTGTTAAAAATTCAAAAGTAACGTAATGTTTCATTTAGAGCTTCTGTTAATTAAAAGTTAGGAATTACACACTTTAATAAATGATATTATTGATATGAATAATAAGACACTTTTTTTACCCATTAACAATAAACAAATGACAAAATATGCACAAAAGAAAAACTATTTCCAAATCTTGACAATTCAAAACTCTAGTATTAATATCCAAGGTAAAATCTAAGTTTAGGTGTTTTTTTGCATAGATATCAACATGGTTTATAAGTAATAACTTAAAGTAGAATATTTCTCTCTTATTTGGAAATGTATTAATTAATTGATACACATTTTAGAAAATAAAATTAAGATATTTTATGAATAAAGTCAGAAGTCTGGCATGGGCTGAAATGGTACTTTGGCATCATTTAAGTTTGCATGTGTTCCTAAGAAGCCCACGTCATGATTGATTCACAAAATACAAAAATGTATTGATTTTAAACATCAATACATGTATTCAGTGACAGGGACGTATTTAAAAAAAATAATTTTTCTAATGTTCGATTAGAGCCCTGGGAGGGACGGGTGGGTGTTAGAGGAGTGACTCTTGACTCTAGAGTCGTGGCTGGAAGTTTGACCGGGTGTATTTCAGGAGCAAAACCGAAACTGGGGCTCCAAACTCTGGGCTTACGGGGATCTCCTGGTGTGTCATACAACACCATGAGTCTGAAGCCTCAAGTCAGCTTATTGCTGTTGATTTCTGAAGGGTCCCGAAACACCAAACACCAATATTTTTGCAGATAATTGTGGCTACCTCATCATTGCCAAATGTGATTGGTTTGCAATAATTACAGCAACAAAAAAATGTTAGGAGATAAATCACTGGATTGGTTAAAATAATGAGTACCATAAAATACGATTTTCTCTTTTATTTGAAAGTAGGGTTAAAGGGTACACTTACCCTATTCAAATTTTTCTACTTTTAACTGAAAAATAATGACAGTAAGAAATAATAATAAGTAATAGAAAGTTGATCTCATAACTCCATTTTTATGAACCCTGCAAAATGGCGATTTCCAAGAAAGCCAGTGAGCCAGTAAATGTTAATTATCTGGTGGGACACCCCCCACACAAAACCACACCTTACTGATAACGACAGTCAGCTGAAAGTGAAACTCTCAAACTCTAATACAGTGGTACTTAACCTTGTTGGAGGTACTGAACCCCACCAGTTTCATATGCGCATTCACCGGGGGGGGTTAGCACGATGCTCGACTGTTGATGGGGTGGGGGGGTGGCGAGGTGATCGATTGTTGACGGAGGGGGGGGTTGTGCGATTCTCAGCTCCTAACAATAAAATGTACATAATTGTATTTCCATGGGCGGACTGATACCATTTGATCCGCGGACCGGGGGTTGGGCACTGCTCCACCGAACCCCTGGGGTTCGATCAAACCCAGGTTAAGAACCACTGCTCTAATACAATGGCTTGAACTTTTGGTCAATAACATAGACAGAAGTGTCTTTCAAAAAAAAAGTATTCACCTGTAATCATGTTAATCAGAATGAACCGGCCAGATCCGAATTAAATTTTCAAGAGGTGGTTTTTCTCATCTCAGAATGATTGGAAACTGGATAGTATTATGCACATGCAATGACGCAGAAATGGCGTAATGACGTATGACACACTGAAAGGAGTCACCTTGTTTTGGGCGCAGGAAGGGCCGTTTTTACTCCTTGAGAAATATAAGCCGCAAAACACACCGGTGCATGTGTTTGTTTTCTCCTAATAAAGACCTGAAGTAGATAAATATTAAGTCTGCTCTTTGAAACAAAGAAAAGGCTTAATGTAGGATAGTACAGGGTTGTACGCGCAAACACTGTGTGCGTAAAAAAAAAAATCCTTACTTTATTTAGTAAATATGTAAACTAGTGGTCGCCAACCCGTCGATCGCGATCAACCTTTATCACCGTCTCAGAAGCTCCCGAAAAGAAAAACGTTTCAGTTGCCAACTTAGCGACTTTGTCCCGCTCCGCACCCCGCCCGTCGACAGGACGACCACTGCGTAAAAACAGTAAAAAGATCTCTTTAGATTGCAGTGACCATGTATCAGTCTCCAGCCCTTCCTGTTTACCAGCAGCCACCATCTCAGATCCAGCAGCTCTGGCGTTGCTCTCAGGATGCATGGATCTCCGAAAACCCTGAATATAACATCCAGCCCTCATTCTGCTACATACACTCAGAAACAAAAGCATTATTCTGCAAGTCTCGTATGGATAACCTCAATGGTATTCAGGCTTGTCCTTGGCGTGGCATGAGATTGAGAGACAAGCCCACTACGACTCACATGAGTGGTGCCAAGTGGCTTAGCTGGTTGCCTAATAGACGCTCAAAATGGTACGCAAGGATTGGACAACACACGGCACAACCACAGGAGCATGTTGGGAAACTCTGTGTGGGTGGATGAAATGAAAGCGTTTTCAAATGATAATTTTTTGTACAGCTATGATTATATTTGGTGGTTTCTTGTGACACTAAATTGGTGCCACTCAATTTATTCACAAAGTGTCACCTCAAATCACCCTTCTGACAAAAAAAAAGAAAAGAAGAAAACTTAAGCCACCACAAGCACCACACCCGATCAGACCATCCTTGAACTACACCTCTGCTCCACCATGAGAAACACCACAAGTATTTCAGTCAGAACATGATCATCTGATATCATTCATCACAAGAGCTGACAAACAGCAGACGGTCAGTCGCACTTTTACACAAGTCCAAAGTCTCACATTTAAAACAACTGGCTTTTTATAACCGACCAACACAGATGTTAAATTCATCTTGGGTCAGTTTGTCTATGTTTACTGGATTCAAATACGATTACATAATTACAAAACAATTAAGCACGCACTTAAACAATCTTTTAGGAAAGTTGACCATGCTATATTTCATCCAAAACGTTTGGGGTCGGTAAGACTTTGTAATGTTTGGCTGCATTTATTTGATTAGCAATACAGTAAGAACAGGAATATTACCATTTAAAATCATTTCTATTTGCATAGATTTTAAAACATAACTTGTTCCCGTGACGATGTTGACTCCAGTCTTCAGTGTCACATGATCCTTCACGAATCACTCTAATATGCTGCTCAAAACATTTCTCATTATTATCAATATTGAAGTAGTTGTGCGGCTTAATATTTCTGAGCAAACATTGATGCATGTCTTTGTTGATTAAAACTTTCAAATAATGGAAAACTTTTGTAACATCAATGTCTTTACTGTCACTTTTGATCAATTGTTTCTTTGCTGAACAAAAGTATACATTTTTTACTGACTAAAACCTCTTGAATGGTTGTGTGTAAACATTGTCATAAACATCACATAACATAAATGGCAGGACAACTAGCCTAAACTAGTGAAACTCTGAACTTGGTCTCAACCTCTGAACTGAGGACTTATATGTTATTAGTAACAAATCTAACGGCTTAGTTAAAACGGACGCCTTTTTTCTTTTCTTAAATAAAAAAAAGGTACTATGATGGAACCAATGAATACAATAAACAGACCAATTATTAATCTTTAACACATTTAGACCCATTGAAACATGAATGAAAAGCTCAGGCTGTCCTGGTTTCACTTTTAACATGGCGGGTGTAAATATCACATGACCAGTTTGCCTTCTCTGAAACATGTCGTCCGTGTCAAAGGTCCAGAAAAGGAAGCATGTAAAACATGCAATAATACAGATCTCACCTCCACATTTGAAATGTAAATAGCATTACAACATACAAATAATATACGGCAATACATAATGAAAAGACACAATTGTGACCAGTGGGAAACCCAGAGACTCATTTTGATGAATTGATTGGTTCACATTAACGCAGATTTCAATGCACTGTTAATTAAAATGAAGCAAAGTGAAACTAAAATTGCCTTATAGTATGTATGTGTGTGTGTGTACATACATATATATAAATAAAAGTGATGCTTTATTGTTTTCTCCTTTTTTGACAACAGAGCAATTTTAACCCTGTAGTTTCCCTCTGATTTCAACTGTGATCTGGAATAAAACACACTTTCATATGTCTAAATAGAAAATTACTTGTGGATTTCACTCACTGAGTAAACAACAACTCTGTCCACTTATCTGGAAGAATATGGGACTAAATTAGTTAATTTTGACTACCCACATCTCTTAAAATATTAACCCTTCACTGTATTACTCCAATACAATGGTCATAAACACCAACTTCTGACAAATAACCCAATGATAAAATTCAACATTTCTTAACTTGTGTTTCAAACAAAAACTAGAGTTTGAACTCGGTAAAGCTCAGTGGAAACAAGCCAAGTTAAACAAATAAAACCCAAGTGAGTTTAGGGCTTAGGAAGCAAAACTAGTTAGCCAACCAGGCTAACATCAGCTAATGCTGACTTACTCATCAACTCCAATTAGCAGGCGAGCTAAATGACTAGTTTATTTCCTCAAACAGAAAACAACTAAGAAGTTTATTTTCTAAAGTTGATTATTACATCGCACTGTATCGGTATCGACGCAGTCCGATGGACTCTGTCAAATTTATTTGATGATATTGATGGTTAAGTTTGTAAATCCTCTGCTGGACTCAACAGTCCAGTTGCTAGCAAAGCTAATGTGAAGTCAAAACACTCTGAAAGCCTCCAGTCTCACTCAATCCCTCTTTAGAAGAACTTACTGAGAAGATGAAACGCTTTTTGGTCTTCTGAGGGGCCTCCACGCGTCTAGTTGTTGTTATTTGCCCTAGTATTGAGGTGTAAAACTATCCCGGGGATCCCCTCACTGTCTATCTGCCCTGCCCGCTGCCGCTCCGGTCGCCAAATAAAGATCCTCGCTGCTGCTACACATGGACCCGAGTCGCCGCGCCGCGCATGCGCACTGGCGCACTGGCCCACATCAACAGCGCATTCATGCGAGGAACAGCATCCAAACATTTTTATTTTGACCCCATGGTCAGCCTAATAAGTATTTACTAAGGTAACCATGGTTTCCCACTAAAGTTACTGTTGTAATTTGTTGACACCTCAATGATGAGGTGATAATGCCAGTCATATTTTGGGTTATTTATGAATGAAAAATGGTCAAACTAAATGTTTGTTAATTTCTTATTACATTCCAAACATGTTTATTTTGACCCCATGATCACCCTTACAAGTATTTACTAAGGTAACCATAGTTTCCCACACTCTGTTGACAATCTGTTGACATCTTGTAGCTCAATCAGTGGAACGTTAGTGTTTACAACACCAAGGTCATGGGTTCGATTCCCAGGGAAAGCAAGAACTGAATGTCAATGTGTATCTTGAATGCAACGTAAGTCGCTTTGGATAAAAGCATCTGCCGAATGCATAAATGTAAACGATGAGGCGATAATGCCAGTCTTATTCTGGGTTATTTATGGATGAAAAATGATCAGACCACAAATTAAATGTTTGTTAATTTCTTATTACATTACAAAAATAGTTCACAATTATAAAGTTTAAAAAGCAAAATAATAACTATTAAAATGTAATAATTTAAATTATTCCAAAAAGTGTTGTTTTTATTAAAATAAATCAGATAAATATTACGAAGGGCTGAATTAGTCAAAATGACATCCGTGAATAAATTATTAATTACAATCATTAAATTGATAAAATACCAGCTAAACACCAGTTGTACTGTTATCCTCTTGCTATGATGTGATTGTAAAGAATATTCTTTATTTTAATTGACTTACCTGATCAAATAAATATTGCTTTCCACCACTCATGCAGTAGAGCGTGGTGCGTGCAACACCAAGGTCATGGGTTAAATTCCCAGGGAAAAGCAAGAATGTCAATGTGTTTCTTGAATGCAAGTTGCTTTGGATAAAAGCGACTGCCAAAATGCATAAATATATATACATATAAATAAAGCAAAAAAAAAAAAAACACTTGTTTTTTCACCATAGGATTAAATTACATTAATTTCAATATATTTTCACCCATATAAAGATCAGTCTTTTCATTTTAAATATCAAGATATACATTTTAATGAGGTAAAATGGAATTGCTTCATGTCCAGTTCAGTTGCAGTGGCAAAAGTTTGATAAAGTAATGCAAAGCAATTTAAAGATTTGCTATTAAATCTCAAACACGATTCTAGAGCACCAGCATAATCTGGCCAATCTGACCTAATAACTTGTCAGTAAAATAAAATGAAATAAAATAATATTCGTTGACAGCTCAATCCAAACTGCAGAACAAAAGTTGTTTTCCAACAGGGGGCGCTATACGGCTCACAACACTGAACCCCCTCATTGAAAACACGTGCATGCTAAAAATATATATACTGTATATATATACATTTTTAATGTGATCTTGTGTGATGTAAGATCTGTTATATGTGTCCCCCAATTTCTTCCTGTTTGTTTTTTGTCTGACTTTTGTTTGTTACACTGCAATGCAATTGTTTTGGGTTTTTTTTACTGAAAGTTTAATAAAAATTAGATAAAGAGTATAATTATTTAAATCTGTTAATCAAATATTAGTAACTGGCGTGAAAATAGAAATCTTTGTACAAAAAAATTTCCAATAATTTTTTTTAAATGTAATAATAAAAACTCGTTTTGTAATCACGAACGGCTGTGATTGGTCCATCCCGACAAACGCTGAGAAAAGTATCAGAAATCGCCGTCTGTGAAAAGCGCTTAAACTAACATCATGACATCATATGTGTCATAATATATATAAATAAATACAAAATATATATATAAATATATCTTTATATATAAATATATATATAAAGAAAGTTTCAGACAGACCGGAAGTATAACACCGTCAAACGGAAATCGAGAGACGTCGCTTTGTTTTCCAAACCAAACTTAATTTGTATTTTGAGTAGTACATATATATTATAGTTATTTAGAGTTAAAAATTCATTAAAAGTTTTAGAAGACGTGTTACAAGTTGTTTACTAAAGTTTCATTTACTTTCATGGCGTGATCAGCTTTGGTTTGGATTCACACTAAATCTTAGACTGTTTTTTAATGTGATTATACAGTAATTTGATATCATCCAGAAAATTATTTTTGTATTTCCACATTTCCTATGTCTACAATTTTCATCATAAAATAAAGCGCCCACTGTCGGCTGAATTACATATTTTTAGGTATTGATTAAAGAAAAACTCTTAAAAGAGAGTCCGTAGGGCCCTAAAGTCTTTTTTGTGTCTAGTGACATCTAGTGGTTGTTTGGATGTACGACAGCTTATTGAGCACATTATTATTATTATTATTATTATCATTATCATTATCATTATCATTATCATTATCATTATCATTATCATTATTATTATTATTATCATTATTATTATTATTGTTGTTGTTGTTGTTGTTGCTGTTATTTTTGCTGTTGTTGTTGTTGTTGTTGATAACAACCTTTACATTTTACATTGTTTATACATTTTAGAAAACAAATATTTCTGATTCAGTTAATAAATGATAACACATGATAACCTTAGTCTACTATTTATATACAACCATATTTATATTTTAAGGCGTAATTATGGCTATATAGATTTGATTAAATAATACATATATAAAATATGCAATTTCTTAAGAAACAAAAGAGAGGTGAGTTCATTAACATGGAACTAGAGGGCAGCAACGATCTTAAACTTAACCAGTTATTATCCTAAATTAAACGTTTATGATGGGGGTTATTAAAGACACAAAAGCCTATTTAAAAAGGTTTCATCAGGTGACCGATTAATAAAACAAGTTTAACAGAAAGGATTTCAATAGAAAACAAATAGACAAACAAATCAATTGATATAAATATATTTATTTGAATTTTTTTTATTTTAATATCCATAAAATAATACAACAGTTCTACAAATAATCTTAGAAAACAAATATAAACATAAAATAGGAACATTGCAACATACGTGCACTTTTCGATTCCCAGTTTAATTATTTCTAAAAATACAAATTTGCTTTGATCAGTCATAAATTGAAGTATATATAAGCATATAATATAATATACTTAATACTTATATATATACTTCAATTTACTTCAATATATATATATATATATATATATATATATATATATATAGAGAGAGAGAGAGAGAGAGAGAGAGAGAGAGAGAGAGAGAGAGAAAGAGCGAGAGAGAGATTTTATTCGAGGTTTTAAGTCATTTTCAAAATGATGACGTGCGTCAACACCCATTTTTACACCACAAGGTCGCAGCAAAGGCTCAAGTGTGCTTACATCGATTGGAAAATATATGAATGAATTCTGTTGAGGTGCCCATTAAAAGAGTCTGATAACTGATTGTGGTTGTCTCTAATTTCAATTTGAACCCAATCTTAGATCTTACTATATCAGAGAGTTAATTCGCTCATTGATTCTCCAGCTGAAAGGACCATCAGATCACGGTCAGTTTGGACATTAACCACTAGGTGGCGGCATTATAAAGCAATTCAATGTGTTGACAAAAACCCTGATCAGATTCTGGCCTGAACGTGACCTTGGCAGCACAATATATCCGTGCGCTTTAACAACACAGTCCATGAATTCCTATGACGTGTTATTTAATAGAGTTTTTATATCTATATTATTCAGCAAGCCAAATGTTTTTGGAGGGCCAAATTAAGTTAAAAAAAAAACAGGATGATTTTTTTATTCCTTATGAGGCTTTCAGCACAAACTAAGAAAGCAATACTAATACATACACTTGTTTTAATGTAAATGCAATATAGAATAATATCTAACATTCACAATAATTTGGTCCCCCAACCTTAGATATTGTGTGTCTACAAAGGTAAAGTGTATCTTGAATGATTTGCCTGTTAATTAATAATCTCAGTGATTGAGAAGCTTGTGCTTTTCTTGCCAAACCCGTGATTGTTTCTTCAGGTCAGTGTTTATAGCAGGGAGGGAGGGGTGAAACTTCATTTACATGTATTTAAATGACGCATGAATTATTTACACAAGGTTTAATGAAGGCTCAAACAGAAAATCGGTCGATTATCTTCGGGAAGCTAAAAAAGAGAAAACGGTCCTTATAACACTAGGGCTTCTTCAGGGTAAATCAAACATGGCATTGTGTGTGTGTGTGTGTGTGTGTGTGTGTGTGTGTGTGTGTGTGTGTGTGTGTGTGTGTGTGTGTGTGTGTGTGTGTGTGTGTGTGTGTGTGTGTGTGTGTGTGTGTGTGTGTGTGTGTGTGTGTGTGTGTGTGTGTGTGTGTGTGTGTGTGTGTGTGTGTGTGTGTGTGCGTTTCCGTGCATTATGGCCTTTTTGGCAGCTTCACAAGCATCCACTTACTAAAACCTTCCATAAATTGCCATCACATTAAAATGCCCCGTTCGACATTATGGAAAGGCTTGTAAAAAGGCAAGGAAAAAACCTAAACCCATAAAATTATTAACATACACAACAAAACAAATGTCATTTTCAGAGGGGGGAAAGGACTTTATTGTTCCACACTTCATTGCTAACCTCCATCCACCCTCGTGTTCGGCTTTCCCGCTTTTTTACAGTTGTTGATTTAAAATGAAAGAGCCTTTGCTTGTTCATCAGTAAAAGGATCAGCGCACTACTCAACCCTGATTGGTTCTTCCATTAGAAGTCTCGTTTCCTCTCAGCCAATTAGATGCTGTTGTTTTCTGCATTCTCTTAAAGCTCTAAATATGATTTGAAAATAAATGACACACAATTCAAGCCCGCAATAGAGTGAAAAATACAGGGCTGTTTGATTCAAACAACCCAATTAATGTATTAACAAGACATTCACAAATAGCTCAAAATGGTTAGACGAATATAATAAAAGCAGAGAGTGTTTATTTCAAAATGTGCGTAATAGGCCTGTCTGCTGATAATAAAAACGTTCCTAGAAAATAAATTATAATTATGTTATTTACGTCAAAATATTTGATATTTTCAAGTTCAAAACGTTTTTATTAATATATATTATATTATATATAAATATAAATATACATATGTATTAACACTTTAGTTAACAAATCGTTATAATTTAAACGCTTTCCGATCCTGACATCTGATTGGTCAATATCCAGATTAGGCTCGAAACAGTTTACCATTTAAGGCACTTGGGAGCTGCTGATTATAAAAATTGCCTTAATATCGTGCTGTAATCGCACAATATAAGAAGCTTCTCCTATTTTATTAATTAAAGGAAATTTATATCTATGCATTAATCTGCAATGGTGCTTGTGAATAATAAAATTAGTTACTAATAGGCCTACCTCTCCACAAGGATTATTAACTAGCCTGATAGCTCAGAAAAATATAGGAGCCCCTCAAAAGTGCATTGAGCTTTTTTGTCATACAGACACATGTAGGCTAGACTATATATGAACCCAGGGGGTGCGGGGTCTCACTGGTTTTGCATTAAAAAAGACGAGGTCCTGTGAAAGTTCTGCTCCCTGTGTGTGAATTCAATAGCTCCAGCATGGTTAGCATGACAAACTGCTCTTCAAGTTCACAAGAGTAGCCTTTCCTCCCCCAACCCGCACACAGACACACACACACACACACACACACGCAAGCACGCACGCACGCAGTTGACCCTCGTTCATTCTCAAGTCCATCTCAGGCCAGTCAAAGGGTGTCTTAGTTTGGAAATTATGTTTAGGAGGAAATGTTTTAAAGATTTGGCTTGATTTATTTATGTAAGAACAACCGAAGCATTTCTCACATGGCCATTCGAAATGAAAACGCTATTTGAAATGTATTAGGAAAATGTAATGTTTTATTTTATTTCAAGACGTTCACACAACATATCATGTTTACACACAGGACAATATTCATCCTAAACAATTATTTTAAATTTAAATAAATAAATGACTTTATTATTTGATGTTTGTGAGACTATTGTATTTATTGAAAACCCCTTTTTATATATTTTTTTGGTATAATTTTATAATTTGAGTAATGTTAAAATGTAATTGATAATTCACCTCAAAAAGACTTTCAAATCCTCAAACCTATTTACACAGTCTTTTCATCATCATCATCATCATCATCATCATCATCATCATCATCACCACAGACTGCATTACACTCTTTTCTTTATAAATAATAGGCTTTTCCAATTCAGAAATATTGAACAGATCTGTTTGTTCAGAGAAAGAACAATTATTTATTTATTAAACCACCACAAAGAGGAGAAAAACAGCAGAAGTCAACAAATTTTAGTTTTAGTTAGAAACAGATTTTAGTTTTTGAAACAGATGTTTTTTGTTAGTCTTTTCATCTCGTAAAGGCTTGTTATAATAAACAAGAGTGATCAACATTAAATATTTCAACAATCAACAATAAACATTTTATAAGGGTTAACATAAATAAATGCAGATGAATTAAACATAAAAATAAATCTTTATTATTATTAAACCAGGAAGCAAATCTGTATAAATGCAGTATTTTTATTGAATAGTAGTAACTTCAATAAATACTAACGTCCATTGAATTCAAAAATCTTACTGGAAATAATGTTACATAAATCACTGACCATTATTTTGACTTCTAATTGTAAAAAAAAATTGTGACAGAACAAATGGGAATTTTCAAAATGGCTTTTTACGATTTTTTAATAAGTAAACTTTCTTTTTTAAAACTATGGTACTGTTGTCTTGGTATACAGTATACTGTTTTAACAAGCAGATTTTGATGAGGTGACTAAAAAAAAATATTTTCTCTCATCTGATCCCACAAGAACTCTAAATGTAATACGATGCAACAGACAGAGGTTGCTGGACTTCACGGCCAAATTCACTCCTCACCTGTTATGGCAAAGACAATGAATGTCTTGGCAGACCACCAAGAATCATTTCACCTGAGCTTTTGAGCCCTGTCTCTGGGCAGAGGATGGTTGAGGGAGGGTGAACAAGGGGACAAGAGCTGCCACCCTAATCTCTCCAAAAGAGGCTTGTTCGCTGTGGGTTTATCCCGTTGAGAGTAAGGGAATCTGCCATGCTCAGTAAGCATGTATATCAGGCCATCTCATGGCTCAATGGACGCTCCATGGGTGGCCCCTCCTGGTCAATACCACTATACCCTCCGCCGGACTGGCCCAGAATAGGATAATCTTTCCTTCTCACTTTCTTTCAGGCCAAAGTCTGGCCTCCCGGTGGCTGAGTCATGGCCAGGGTGGCTTGGCCCTGATCCCGGGTCAGTGTGGCTGGGTGACCGCAGGCGCTTTGAGAAGAGGGGCAGATTTCAGTAGGTGCACTGGTGCGCACTGGACCAGCGCTTGAGCTGACAGTTAAAGGAAAACAATAGGAAGCAGGACTGCCACCAGAGAAGCCTGATGTGTGTGTGTGTTTGAGTTAACTGGATTTCTTCTCTGGTAATGAACACTTTCTGGCTGAGAGAAACTCACAGTTTCTGACTTAGTTCATCCTAATAGCGGACAAAAGGCACTTTCCATGAATAAGACACAAAATGAAGTTCAAAAATCTTTCCTTTTTCTTCCATAAGGTGGTGTGTTAACCTTCTGAAAATGCTGATTGTCAACTTCAGGTAAAAGTAAATATTATATAAGGTGGATTACTTTCTATTGATTTTATTGAAAGTTTGCAACCCTGTTACCAAATATATTTCTATTTTTCACAGTTTACAATCCCGATATATATATATATAGTTTTCTAGCAGTAATACAAATTTAAATAGGCAATTTATAAAATTTCAAAACAATTCCACACCAGCATCATGCAGTAACAGGGTTGAGAATAGTTAAATATTACACTGTTAATGGTTTAGAATTTTCATAATTATAAAGTTGTATGATTTTATTTGTTAAATGCAGCCAAGAAAAGTCATGACGTTTTTGTGTGACAGGTCAAAATTGTCAAAAATGGGCATTTAAGGTGTTTAAAATGAGTTACCAGTACATTTCTTTGTGGGATAAATATGTGATTTAATAGTTCATCAAACATGTCTATCTTATTCTCACAACAAAACAATATGGGATTTGTACACAGTGCTTACAAATTATAATCGGTTACTGATTCCAAATTACATGAAAAAAATTGTAGTAAGTGCCGTAATCTATTACATTATACATTTCAGGTAATATAATCTGACTACTTTTTAATGAATTTTGATTACTTTTGACCTGATTTGTGAATCACAGTGATTAGAACAGAATAATCATGTACCATATTGATATAAAAATACAAAGAGAAAGAAAATATTTTCTATTCATACAACATGAATTGCATTAAATTGTGTTATGTCAGGGTTTCCCAGACTGGGGGTTTGTGGGGTCGTGAGTTTAATGAAAAGGTATTAAGTAATTAAATCATAAAAATTTAAAATGAAATCATTAAATCATTTTTAAATTAAAACAATCACAATAAAACACTGACTTGAATTTTTTTATTGTATGCCATGTGACCATTAAACAACACCAGAGAACATAATTTTATTATTATTATTATTTCGTAAATTTATTATTGGTCTAACTTATTAAATTCAAATCTCTGGGGTTACTTCAAGTAAACATATTTGGTCAAAATCAGCTGGCGAAAAAGTTGGGGAATCCTTGCATTGCATATAAATATGAAATTATGTGAATTTGTAGATTTGAATGTGTTTGAAAGACAAAAGCCTTCCAAAGACAGAATAATGAAATGACTCACTAAGTGATAATTCAAATAATAATAAAAATAAAAATTATTACACTACTTAAAAGTGAAATAATTTATTCTGTGTGGGTCTGTTTTTAGTGACCCTGAAGATCTTCTGGACATATATAAGGCTCTTTTCTTGTTTTTAGAAAGGAACATTAAAAAAGTTAAAAAGAAGTAAGAAGCAGTAGGGAGAATCTATTAATTATTAACAATTTACTGCCATTGTGCAAATAACGTTGTGATAATAATCATATTATCAGTAAAGTACAGTATTTTAAAACATAATAGAAATGTAATTACAAATACCATACTTTTTGGACATCTTTATGACATGTAATCAGTTACTACCAGCACTGTTTGCACATTTAATGCTTTGAAATACTGCTCACAGAACACCAAAATGTTGTGAAAAGTGGAAAAAAGCACAGACAGAAGAGAAAAAGGAAAATCAGAGATAACAAGTAAGATTTTTTTCATGATTTATTTAAGTAATTTTCAATTTTAATAGAAGGTAATTAGGCACAGATGAGTGAAATGGAATAGTGGACCGCAATAGCAAAAATCTATCCATCTATACAATTTTCAAGTTAGCAGTAAGTCAAAGTATCATTACCTGTTCATTTTAAGGTAGATTTCAAAATATAAATACAAATATTGAACTTACCTTTATAGGCCAAAAATACTTACTTGAAGAAAGAGATCCGACAAAAGCAACACAAGCAGCCTAACTAAAAACAGTAATTAAACTAAGTGCTAAGTTGCAGTACTAACTAAGTGCAGTAATTAAATAGAAAAATATATCAAGAAAAAAAGATCTCCTCTTGATGGTCTGGGATCAAGATTTAGTCAGTTTCTCTTGCGGTTCACGAAACCTGAGGAGACACAAGAAAAAAGGACCGAATTAGTAAAGAATTATAATGCAATACCAATAATGCACTTCCTATCACAAACAATTGTTTATGTAGGTATCTTTTTGCAAATCGTCAAGCCATTCACTGTACATCGTCTGAATGAGGTGTGGCTTGAGCGCAGATTCGGATGAGAAGGGAGGGGGTTGAGAATTGATTGACAAGCATACGGATGCCGGGATGCTCAGAGTCACGTGTGCGGGCATGACGCTGCGTGTGTGTTATTCTCCTGCCGCCACGGCATGAGTACGTTCACCAGCACGCAGGTCGAAGGGGCGGGGAAGCAGACTTTATCAGCCGTGATGTTTGACCCCGAGCCTAGAGCCAGACAAGGGGTCAGGGGAAGGACTGTCTGGGCACTAGGATTGACCTCAGGGCTGTGGGGGTGGGGGTGCTTGCTGGTTCCAGTCTAGGGTGCTTAATATCACCTCTGGGGATTGAGGTGCAGACAGCTCAACGACTCACCCTGCTTAATCATCAGTGCGCAATGTCTAGTCTGCTTGGTCATGGTACAAAGTCATGTGTTACGGAAGTCAAACATGGCTGCCATAACTGTATTCTATTTCAATATATATATATATATATATATATATATATATACACACAGGTCCTTCTAAAAAAATGTGCATATTGTGATAAAAATTCATTATTTTCCATAATGTAATGATACAAATTAAACTTTCATTATTTTAGATTCATTGCACACCAACTGAAATATTTCAAGTGTTTTATTGTTTTAATACTGATGATTTTGGCATACAGCTCATGAAAACCCAAAATTCTCAAAGAATTAGCATATGTATATATATACACATACACACACACACACACACACACACACACACACACACACACACACACACACACACAGACACACACATACATGTAGTTTTAAATAAAATCTGGATATAAAGGTTCAAACACAATATGTATTTGACCTATTAAATGAAATCGTATATAAATGGAAATGATTGAGTGGGATCTTTCAAAGCAGACCAAAACCATCAAGACAATAAAACCCAAAACAACAGCTATACAATACTATGGTATTGAATTAAAGAAAAGATTAAAGAAGGAAAAACAATTCTAGTTTTAAAGTTGTTTTATCTTCATACACTACAGAGATGCAAGGTTTATTGTGCAGTCAGAGTCTGAAACAGGACGTGTTTCATTAGAAACACAAAGTAAACAAAGTGCTAGCTTGATGCTAGGCTAGCAACCGTAGCAAACAGATTGCGAGGACGAGTTTCGCTGAAGCCGTCAGGAGACGGTCTAAGCATTAGGGTGTGGGCAGGACACCCCCTCCATCGAGAAGGAAGGTGCCTATGATGCAGGCAGGCAGGGAGGCGGGGTGGGGGTTGGTTTAGTCCTCGATTCAGACAGTCCTGTCTGATGTCCCATTAAGATTTGAGTCCAGGACTGGAGGGTGAGGGGCAGAGTGCTGGCTAACCCCCCTGGACTTCTGCTACCGCTCCTGGGTCCTATTATTTGAGGCAAGCTGTTGGCTGCATACTAATTCTGCATTACTCAGTCCTGAATCAGACTTGTACGGTGTTTGAAATAAAGGTGGTGCAGAAGGGAGCCCCTGTATGGAAGGAAGGAAGCATATGCTCAATACACATGCTCGTACTGGCTCGTACATCCAGTGCACCGAATAAAAAAGGGTTCTCTCGGTTAACACAGCTTGCTAACTGGTTAGTTGCATCATTCTGCAGGGAAGAGGAGGGGCCTGGAATTATGCAGCTGAAATGACCTGCATTCGTTTTCATTTAGTTTAGGCCTTTTTGCCTAATGATACATGCTGTCAAGAGAGAGGAAGAAAGTGATGGGGAGCAGCAATTGCAGGAAATGTTGTGAGCCAGACTTGAACTTGCATCATCCACAGCAGAGCCACAGATTAAGGGCTCATACAATGACCACTAGACCGTTTAAAAATAACTTTTATGATTTTATGATATTACTTATGATATTTATGATACTTTTAACTTTTATGATATTACCAAACAGTTTTACAAAATTACAAATTAAATATAACTATAAAGTTTCATGTTAGTTTTATTGAGTTTTAATCAAGTCCTTTTCTCTGAATTTTATGATAGATAATTTATTTTATAATAAATTGTAACAGAATATAGCTG
This sequence comes from Rhodeus uyekii, assembly GCA_037043235.1. Classification (NCBI taxonomy): domain Eukaryota; kingdom Metazoa; phylum Chordata; class Actinopteri; order Cypriniformes; family Acheilognathidae; genus Rhodeus; species Rhodeus uyekii. Next base: position 104,908 of record JAWRVZ010000060.1, read on the forward strand.
TTTAAAATATAATTTTTAAATACCAAAAGGCAGAATTATCACCTTATTATCAAAATAAAACACATATTTTATTCAAATATAATTTTATATTAACATATTCTTTTCAATTCTAATATTTGTTATTTATTACAAATAATTAAAACATTATAATGCCAGAACTGTCATGATGTGGCCTGTTAAAATAAAACAAAAATTATAAATGACTAAATTATAAATTATATATATATTATATATATAAAGTATAATTTTAGTTTTATTTTAAAATATATTTAATATTAAATATAAGATTATATATTTTATATATATATATTTTTTATATATATATTTTATAGTATATATTAAGTATTATATTATATAATACTATATAATATATATTAGTTTTATATTAAAATATATTTCATTTTAAAATATATTTAATATTAAATATAAGATTATATATATTTTATATATATCTATAGTATATATTAAGTATAAAAATCTTATTTTTAATATATTAAAATTGTATTAAAATATTATGATGTTAATATATGTTAAGTATTATATATGTTAAAAAATATATGTAACAAAAATTAACATTTAATAATAATAAACTAAATTTAACTTCAGCTTGATACTACAGTAATAAGACTCCTGATAAGTTCAAAGTGTGCAAACTACGTTTTTCAAAAAGTTGTAGAAAGGCATTAAAATACATGCCACTGGATCACTGTTTGCTTCAATCGGGTATTCTGCTGGGCTATAAATAACAATGACCAGAAGCTGAATGAGAGACAGACAGCAGGCAAGGCCAGTGGAGAAAAGCATCCAGTCTCCAATGAGACCCTTCTCCATAAAGGGGGTGCTCATACTGGGCTTTGTTCTCCTGTTTAACACAGCTTTATAACAACTCTTCTTAATGGACTCAGCAAAGCCAATGTTAAGAAAAACAATGAAAGCAGAGATGCACAGGAAGAGAAAGAGAAGATATATAGACTTCAGGTTCTGGTCTGCAGTGAAATTAACATTTACATCATGTGTCGCAGCAATATTTGTGCCCCATTTCCCAGTCAAATTTGTTTCGTTGTGTATAGCGAAATGACAAATCCCCCTGAAATCGAATTCTAGGGTCCTTCCTCACCTGAAGCTGAATAGAGCAGCTGGGCCAGCAGATTCCCATCAGTGAATGATGGCATATTTGACACTTTTAGTCATTCCCACCCTCAACAGTGGGTGAGTAATTATTAATATTAATATTTAGAGCGCTAATTGTACGCCATTATAGCCATTATCTGCTATATTTCTGGGCATATCTGACTCAAATGGGTCCAAAATAGTCCATTAAAAAAACAAACATTTAAATGTGGTGTGAAACCAGATTCAAATGTGTCAGTGTGAACACTCACATTTGTAATTTTCTATGGATTTACAAAAGTATTATTGTCACTTAATATTTGTTAATTTGTTTAAAGACCATTAAACATGATTTTATGCTGCCTTGAAAGCCAGAAACAAGTTTCCTTAAAGTAGCTCTATACACAAAATGCTGCCTTTTTAGGCATTCACTTAAGATTTCGGACATAGCCAGTCCTGTACAATAGACCATCACGCTCCCTCCCTCGCCCATCTCTCTCCACTGACAGCATGAGGACCCCTGGATACTTCCTTATGGCTGCCTGCAACGTGCCTGTCTGAAATGCAAAACAACGGGGTTGACGTATCGGGAGCTGAACATAAAAACTTATTATTCAGTGTGGATCACAGAGCATTACGTGAATGTAATTACTTTCAGATGTGATTTATTGGGGATTTATGTGACCTGTTCTGGCAATACAGGCATTTTCTTCTTCTCATAATCTACTCCTGGGATGCGACTCATTTTTACCGACACCTGTATTCTGGTACACAAGATCCAGCAAAGCTGGTGGTCTCCCTGCTTGCTGTCATCTGAATACATTTACATGCAAATTGTGCTACGCTGGCAGATACTAAGCACCGCCGAGACTTCACTAAGCAAGAAAGTGTCCAAAAAATCATAATATACAGGCAGATCAGACAGCTTCTCGACTGAATCAGCCACATATTTACCACAGTGTCACGATCTTGCTGCAATCCCATAATTATGTAATCATGACAGAACAATCCAGATGGGAAAAGAGCTGCAAAGCAGGAAAGGATGTGGCAATTGCATTCGAATATAATAAAACAGCAAAGTCAAACATAATAGAAATACACAAATCAACATTTTCGTCAGGTAAAATGTAAAATAAGTTAAAATAAGTTAATAAAAATTAACATTTTATAATAAGTTTATAAGAGTCCAAATTAATTCTTAGTATGACTGAATCAACCAGACAACACCAGGGTAACACCAATGGAAGCGATTTTAAGGGACAGACTAGGCATAAATATGTTCATATGACTAATTTCTACAATGCGCATAAACATGCAATAAATACACAAAAGGAGATCCACATGTGTAAAAATAAAGAGATAATTCGGTATTTTGCTTACACTTGCCTAATGTTTAAACAAACGTGAAAAAAAATAAATATATATATATATATATATATACAGTAGTACCTCAAGATACGAAAGGCTCAACTTACGAAAAATCCAAGTTACGAAAGCAAAGACGAAAAATTGTACTGCTCTACATACAAAAAGTTTTCAAGATACGAAAGGTTTCTGAAAGTCCCAGATTCGCCCCATAACAATTTTGAAACTCGCGCCGCACGCCGCCATCTTAGTTATAGTAGACTCGCCACCATCCTCCTGCTCTCCCATTGGTTCCTGATGCTAGCCAAGCCATGAGATCCTTCTCTCTAATTGGACAGCATCCCTCCCATCATGCATCTTCTATACGCACGTGCTGGCGTGCTTTAGCTCAGCCACTCCGCACCTGAAACTTTAAATTTTTTATGTGTTTTCGTAAAGTTAAGTGTACGTACGTTATCTGCCGTTTGTCCTCCTCCTCCTCTGTCGCCACATTCGGAGATAGCCTCACTCAAAAGGTAAGCTTCGACATTTTACGTTATTTCATTGTTTATAGGTCAATTTAGCTTTATTATGAAATTTAATGGGGTGTTTTTGGAGGGCTTGGAACGGATTAGCCATTTTACATGTAAAATGTGTTCCAAGATACGAAAAACTCATTATACGAAGGCCGCCTCGGAACGGATTAATTTCGTATCTCGAGGTACCACTGTATATATATATATATATATATATATATTAGTATGTTACTAATATATTAGTAATATATTTTAGTCGGTTTAGTTTCATGTGTTTTTGGTTATCTTTTCCCTGTTCTGGTTTGCCTGAGCTTATTAGTTTCCATAGTTCTGATGAATTTACACACCTGTTCTGTTTTACCTTGATTTCTCTCATATGTCTTTAAGCACTGACTTTCCTCAGTTCTGTGTTCAGTCTCATTTACGTTAGTTCTCCTGACTTTCTCCTATGTGTTCACTATAATATTTGTGATTAAAGACTGTTATTGAATTTTCCATCGTCATGTGACGATACAATCATCAATACAGTAGTGGTACAGTATTGGTGTCGTTTTTGTCAATAAATAATGATATAATAACATGCATACACAAACAATAATTTTCTAATTTGAGTCATTTTTTACTCAATTTATTTTATTTTACTCAATTTTTTATTTACTCAATCAGCCACGTTTTGATTAAAAACCACATATTGATGACAGACAGAGTTCACAGATACTGGGACATCATTAAAACAAACTAACATCATACTTGAGTCCGAGATCAGCTCTAGAGACAGAACAAATGACCATGAGAGATCAAGGGGGGTCAGCGAGGAGGAGGTGAAGCCCCAGAGGTGAGCGAGTGTCAACCCCAGCTGGGCGGACATTTTGTTGACATGCTGATAGGGATTTAAGCAGTGGGTGGGTGTGTGTGCATGCTTGTGTAAGCTAGGTGAGAGAATGAGCCGGAAAGGGGGGAAGGAAGGAGAGAGGCTCACAGCAGCGGCGTTTCTAAGCTTGATTTCAGCGTGAGCTGAGACGATTAGGGGGAACGGCGAAGGACAAGGAAGAGGGGGCTCTCTGGGAAAGATGGGGACCGGTCCATTGAGATGCTGGCATGGGGGGGGGGGTTGGCGTGGGGAGGACTTTTTCAGCTGAGCTAATGAACCATAGGTGGAGATGAATAATGGAATCTTCCAGAGGGTGGGCTGGTGTCTTCGTCCGCTATTCAAAAACTTGGTTTCTTTGGAGAAACATGTTGAGAGGAAGAAAAGCCCTCCTCTTAAAGGGGTATCATTGTTTACACTACAGGAGATGGACAGCGGGAACAAATGTGGCATAGCGGCGATGTTGATTCCTTGCAATCGATGCTATAAATAAATGTCCATGGACTTCATTAAAACATGCTTAGGTTCATGTAAATGAACACATTTTGAAAAAACGGTTGCTAGGTTCGAAAAGAAAAGAAGCCACGGTACAAGCGCCCCCTTATTTGCTAGTCAAATACGTTTTGGGGTGTAGCGAGACGTCTGACCGTACAACAAGCCTCCCCTGACCTTGACCTCTAGGGTCTTTTCTCACCTGCAGCTGAATAGAGCAGCTGGGCCGTCTAGCCAGCGAATGACTGAATATTTGACACTTTTACTCGTTCCCACGCTCAACCGAGACCATATTTAGTATTTGTGGGTGATCGTTCTACAATTATCTACGATATTTCTCTTTTCTAAAGGCCCGTTTACACCAATGATAAAAATACTATATTAGTGTCCACACCAAGGAAAGATAGCAGTCTGTTTATTATAAGTGCGCTTGCAGTTATATTGTCTGCCACTAAATGCTCAAGCTCTTTAAAGTTGAGTAGATTCTGTTTGGCTGTCAATCAAAAATCATTCTGAAAGTGACTGCAATGAATCGTTCCTCTGTGTTGTTATAGATGTGATGGGGATTATTCTCATTGAAATCGACGATCAAAATCGTCTAAGCAGTAACCATTCAAAATTTATCAACCTTAATAGGAAAAATTAAACGTTTGATCAAACTTTGGTAATTGCTTAATCTCTTAAAATCACCCGTCAAGTTCCAGAATCTATGCTTATAAGAGTCTAATTGAACAGGGACTCGTCTCATGATCACTTATTTAACAGTTCATCTATTGGAAACATACTGAAAAAAGATCTGTCAAGAATAGAAAAGCATTGAAATTACTCAAATGAAGAATGTCAGAATGCGTAGTTTGTGCGACAAAAAAAAAAAGTAAAAACCAACACGTTAAACGTTGTTCTCTAACCCGGCAACGTTTTTTAATTGGATTGCCCCTTATTCTATTTAGGATGGAGTGTGAAGTATTTCACTCACTTCAATTTCAGCGAATAAAGAACAAATTTATACTCACGTGCATTATATATTATGCAAGTTATTTTCTCTGACAGACTGCATGTTGAAGCCGACCACTGGACCTCTGCTTCTTGTAAATGCGACCACATTTTGTGCGCATTATTTTTTGACAGACATCATTGTCATGACATTAAAAAGATGTGGATCTGAAAACTGATTAATCGTAAGGTAATAATTATTTCTGATGTTTTATGTTAGTTAGTTGTGTTTAAGTTCTAACATTCCAACCAACAGCCAGCTTAAGTTTTTGACAGACGTGAAACTGTTTGATATTTGGGTAATTATAAAATGTGCAAAACGTGTTTGTGATAATTTTTGCATAGCTCATTACACATATTTTATTGGATGAAGTTTATTTCATGACTTAAAATAAATTACATGATACTCAGAGACTGACATGTTTGGCTTGTCAAAAATTTAACATTCATCTGTCACAAATTCAGTGACTTTTGAAAAACAGGTTAATTATTTTTTTTTTTTTTTAACCAGGAAAGTTGTTACTGTCAAAAGTCTTTTATTTAAACTCTTTGAAAATGCAGATAGTCTTGTAAATAATAGTGTAAATAATACCTTTTAAATACCGTATTTTTACATTTTTTAAAGATTTTTTTTAAGCAAAAATCGTTGTTTTTTGGGAGGGGGGGGGGGTGTATATGACTTAAATTGGTTAAATAATGTGCGAAATCAGATTAAGAAGCTCAGTGTAAACGCTCATATTTAAAGCTTCATACTTTCACATTCAGGATCTTGAAATGTGTCTAAGATCATATAAAACATGCAATTTCATATAGAGCTGTGTCTGAATATACTTTCCTGAACAATATAGTGAACGAGGAAGTGGTTTTGGACATGCAGGAAAGTGCAAAAAGATGAGTTTATGTTTTATCGTGTTCCTCATGATTTTAGCACTCCGATAAGATGTACATGAGCAAAGAAAAACTTGAACAAACAGAGCAGATATCATCATCTGGATAACAATCATGGACAATCAATCCTAAACATAAGATCTGAAACCAAATTTGATTTATGTGCAATGTGAACAAAACATTAAAGTCCACCACAAATTTAAAATTCTATCATAATCTACTCACCCTCATGTAGTTGTAAGCCTGTAGGACTTTCCTCTACAGAACACAAGAGAAGATAGTATGAAGAACACTGGGAACCAAACAACATTTTGGACCCCATTGACTTCTACTGTATGAACAAAAAGCATTTACCAAAATATCTTCTTTGTTCCACAGATGAAAGAGAGTGATAAAGGTTTGTAATGACATGAAGGTGAGTAAATAACGACAGAATTTTCACTTTTTGAACTATCCCTTTAATTGCACAATATGAAGTTTACTAGTTCAAGCCCTCATCCCAACCTTACACTTCCTGTCTACATCTGTCTACGTCTCGTGTGGCCACAAAACCATTCGCCACGGAACGGTACTTTCTCATTCCCTCTCTTTCTCCCTGTCTGTCTATCTTGCTCCATGTCTCCTTTCTCTTCTCAGCATACAGACAGACCCGAGCTGGTATGAAGCAACGTTTTTAAAGGGTGGGGGTGCAGTTCGGGGGCATTTTCATTACGGTCAAATCTCAGGCCCAGCTCTTCAACGTGGCCTGTGCCATCGAGCCGACAGTTTAATCATACAAACAGCACTCCATTCCCATTTCCTGCTCTCTCCTTCACACACTCCACTCCTCGCTTCATAATTCTGCACCCCACACCCTCCACACGCAGCACTGTGTTTTGGCTTAAAAATGACATAATCAGTGACTTGGATAAATGTCTGTTTTCCCTCAGACTGTAATCAGCCATGGTTGACGCTAGTGTGTTTTAAAGGGCCAGTAGCTGTTTTTGGATCAAGTTGTGAAGATGAAGCACAATTTGATGCTTTTGATAATACATTTACTGTTCTTGATCTTAAAAAAATTGTCCAAACCTTAAAATGTGACATGCTAATCTTTCTCTTTCTCTCTCTCTCTCTCTCTCTCTCTATATATATATATATATATATATATATATACATACATATACATACGTACATAAATACATATACATACATATGCATATACTTATACACACACAGACAAACACACACATACACACACACGTACACATTAGGCAGCCGTTTCATTGTTTAGATGCAACATGTTAATCAGCAGTTATTTTTAAGAAATCTTGAAATATTATAAAATTCACTGCTAATGTGTTTTAAAGGGCCAGTAGCTTTTTTTGGATCAAGTTGTGTAGATGAAGCACAATTTGATGCTTTTGAAAATATATTTATTGTTCTTGATCTTAAAAAAAAATCCAAACCTTAAAATGTGACATGTTCATCTCTCTCTCTCTCTCTCTCTCTCTCTCTCTCTCTCTCTCTCTCTCTCTCACACACACACACACACACACAAATATATATATATATATATATATATATATATATATGTATATGTATGTATGGATATATACACAAATACATACATACATACATACATATACATAGATATGCATACACACACACACACACACACACACATTAGGCAGGCGTTTCGTTGTTTAGCATTTAACCCATAAAACCCAAAGGTCTTACTTTTTTGCACAGCAACTTAGCATGCAACATGTTCATCAGTTTTATTTAACAAATACAGTTATTTTGAAGAAATCTTTAAATATTATAAAATTCACTGCTAATATGTATGTGTGCATGTGCTAATATGCAATATGTATGCAAGTTGCTAAAAACAATTACTAAGGTATCAGTAATTAACTTCACTTTATAGCTTAACATGCTAACATGTAAAATGCTAATCAGTTTAATAAAAAGCTACACTTGTACAAAGCAATCCATGAATGTTTTGTGGTAAGAAGTAAATAGGCTTGAAATATTACCGTCTTAAATGAACTGCTAGTATGCATGCTAATAAATACAGAGGCATAACAAAGTTGCCAGATTTCCTTTTTCCCCAGAGTCTTTAGCCTGGCTAGCCACTTGTCAGATCACAGGTGGAATACAATCAAGTAAAAAAAAAAACTGCATATCACCTTGGCAGAACTGAGCAGTGCCAATAAATGCTTTTAGCAACTATTACTTCTGTGGGTGGACCACATTCAATCAATAACCAAGCAAATAAAAGCAGCGGGCACTCAGAGCATAGAAACCCCCTCATAACGGTGAGAACTAAGGCACGGCTAACACTGAAGCATTAAACATATAAGCTAGTCTCTGCACAGAGGGGAGCCACAACGCTCTCACATGATGCTACAGCACTCATGGAATGTAAAAACGGTCCAGTTTGTTTTTCTTTAAAGCTAATCAGGAATTAGAGAAAAGCTTGAAGCAGACAGGCTGGAAAGGATGCTGTCGTTTTTATATTTTGATAGAGCGTTGGAGCCAGGATACCACTCGTTTGAGATAGTTCAGCCCAGTTATTAAGCTTTAAGACTTTCAGGCCTTCAAGGTAGAAGTGTAAAAGGTTTACAAGTGGGAACAGCCGGAAGGAGTGTGGTTTCATGTTGTGAGAACAACCGAAACCTGGTACATGTAACTGTAACAGCAGACAATAAAAAGAAAGCACTAATAATTTAATTGAAAATCTCTAAATAAAATAAAATGAAAATACGACCCGTCTTATGACACCTAAATCTTGTGCCGTCCACCACACAGCTACACCTGTACACAAGGGTGGGAGGTTAACATATCGCTGGGTCTTAGCGAAAAACGTGTTCTTTATTCTGGCACTTAATGGGCGTAACACTCGCCCCACAGTCCCCTCCTTTCGTTTCCCGCCTTTGCGGGCCACTAACAGGATTTACTGTACACAGACTCCCAGCCTAGCTTTGCTTTGAATTATGTATAATTGCACTAGTGTACTCACACGCATGGCTAACACTGCGATTAGCATAAAAGCTTTTTTTTTTCTCAAAGTGGAAGGGGGCTGGGGGGGGGGGTATTTTTGTGTTTTGAGAAGAACTCAAATGGCACTAGATTTGCGGTATGTGTGAGTGTGTGTATTTGTTTAGGGGGGCCATGGGGTGCGGTAGCCCTGCTAGCGTGTCAGTCTATATATAATTTTGTCTGGCTCAGGGAAAAACATATGGGCTCCCCAGCTGTTGTAAATATGCAAATATGGAACGAACGCAGACTGCCTGACCCAGACGTACCACTCTGCTGCTAATATGCGTTTTAGACATCAACTTGTCCAGACAGACGCATAAGCCCCCACACCCACCCCAAAATTTAAGCCCCCACCCACATGACATATCACACCTATGAACCACAAACAGTACAACCAATAATAGAAACGGTTATTCCAGACAGCTTCACCGTTAGCATCACTAGCATCCAATAAGCTACTTTGAAAAAAGCTAATCAAAATAGAAAAAAATAGACTTTTTCTATTTTTTCTACCTTTTCTGATTGAATGAGAATATTTAATATTATTAATGTGCCAATGTGAGATACATAGGAACAACATGACATTAAGTTGCTAACACTACCACCAAATAAATCTGCAATACGTCTCTTCCTGTATTCTATTCATTTCTTTATCGCTCTTACAAATATCGTTGAGCACAATCATCTTCACAATACATTCATTTTTTTACTAACGCATTGTACTAGTCATCCCACCCTAATTTCAGAATTTCACGCCTTTTATCACTACGAAACAAAATAGTAAGAGAAGAAACTAGTCATCACACTTCATGATGACTCGTAATGGTTAAGAGGTGCAAGGTATGAAAGGGTACTACTTTTATACATTTTTCACCTACTACTATTACATTTACAAGCTTTAGGTCTTGGGTTATGCATTTTTCTAAATCCCAAGTTGTACGATTTCTTATCATTTTGCCATCTAGTACAAATTATTAGTAGTTAGTATTAGTAGTATTAGTAGTACTAGTAGTATTATTAGTCTCTGCACTAGTTGGATCTAGTCAGTTTTGACTACTATGATGCTGTAGTTTCAAGCTAAACAGTTTACTGCTATTGAGGACTTTTTTCAACTGAAATAAAAATAAGTCAAACCCAAAAATCAACCCAACAACTACTTCATTAGTCTGAAAAATCGAACCAAGATTGCACACAGACGTCTCCCTAAGCATACAGGCTAACTGCCTAAGCCCCTTTCAGATCTTCAGCTCCACTGACATGATTGTAATAAAACAAGTGTGAAGTTTTGTATTGTAAGGAGGAACACAATGTTGCCCGGCGAGCGTTTGTGTGAAGGGCGCGGATTGTCGGGTCCCACGGCACAGCAGTGCACCAGGGCCTACAGTGAGGAGTGCTGTGCATGCTAATGAGGTCATTATGGGAGGCTGTCTGGAACCGGGCCCTGCGAGTGAGGGATTTATGTAGCTAGACTACCCAGTCGCAGATGTCACAGATGGCACAGGCATCAGATGCTTTGTGTGTGTTAAAGCCATATTTTTCACCCATTTCCAATGATAGAACGCTACTGCAGCTTAACATAAAGCAGACAGACTGTAAAAGGATTCAAGCGATAAAGGAAATGTGCATATGCCCTGCGTCTTCAAAGGTGGCGTGAATTACCGGCCCCATCAATAAAGGCCAAGGGAAATAAGCATATGCAAATGCAATTATCTGGAATCTGCATACTGCCCCTTGATTAGGCAGATGGGCAATGCGCTTAAGGTGCCGCCATCTTGGCAGGGAGACAGCTGGCAGGCATCGGCAGCCATTTTGTCGAAGGCGCTGCCCAGTGGAGACGAGACAGGATGACGCAAACCTATACAATCATCTGCCACTTTGTTCGATTAACATAACACAAATCAGGACCTTAAAACCCTGCAACTGGAACACAATGTAAAGCTGACGTTACTGAACCCACGCATGACAGATTACTGAAATCTTTCCTTACCGAATCCAACTTGTTCCTGTTGAGCATCCAAGGACACAGGAACCGTACACTGCAACCAGCATTCCACTTTTCGAATTGTCACGTTTAAGTTGTCCACATCCCAAGTGGATCTGCGGCCTTGCGGGAGCAACTTTTCTGGAACCGGCATCATCTTGCATTGTTCTCCATTGGTCCATGATTTTGTTAATACCCATCAAGTGCCACGGTCAAGGGTGAAAGCCGTTACGAAGTGCCAAGCCCTTCACCTACAAATCAAAGCCAAGTCCTTTTCCAAGCCACTCGAATAGTGGCGACCATCAAAAACTTCATGTAAAACCATGGTGGAAAAGGGATTCAAACTGCGCTCTCATCCGGCCCCATCAGATGTAGAGCACTTTGTGCATGCTTAGGAGGAGGACCCCTAAAAAAAGAAGGCCTCTTGATTTAGAGTAAAAGAGATCTCCGTCAAGCACTCATTACAACAGTCAGGGGGAATGTGCACTCATAGCGAAAAAGGAATCAAAGACGGGGGAAAAAAGACCTTTGACATTCTTTTTCTACTCGTTCTCCAGCAGGCAAAGTTTTATCAAGTGATGCCGAGGCTGGAAAGGCCCTCTGGCAGAACCACACACGCACACACACTCAGTGTTGCATGAAGAGCGTCAAGGCTGTTGGCCCTCTCTTTAGCTGATGCAAGTTGACTGAGATTGGACTGAGAGAGAGAGAAAGCGGAACACATAGGCTCCCATGGCTCCATGACTGGAGGCAGCATTGGGCGACCCCTGGCAGCATCTCTCCTCAGTATTGATTTCTCTCCCTCCTCGCTGCTGAGGAGCTGGTAGCCGGCGGGGAAAGCGAGCTGCCTCGCCTGCCCACTCCGACGCTCCCTGGCTGGCCCCTGCCGTCTCTCAGAGACCCGAAGACGGAGAGTCGGGACCGATGGAAGAGAGCCCATGGCGGTCCGCAGCTGTGTTCACCTGCTCCGGGTTCACTCCTCCACCACTATCACTACTCCCACTCTCCGCTCGTCTTCAGACTCCTGCCAAAACAACAGCGAGCGAGAGAGAGAGAAAAAACAAGTTTAGCTTAACTTTCAGCATTTTGCCCATTGCAAATGTCAATCCGCAGCTTTGATCAGGGAGATGTGCAAGGTGAATGTTTTGGCATCTGCTCTCAGTTAGTAATGTGAACTTTCTAACCTTGGAATAAAAACGCTGAGGCAGGAGATTTTTTGAGTTAAGGATGTCAGGCTGAAAGAAACTGTCTGCCAAGTGCACTTAGAGCCCCTATGCTGATGCTTCCCCCGTACGGCGGACAAAACCGGGATTTTAAACAGGCGGTAAGCAAGCTACGGAACTTGTAAACAACATAGACGAGGAGAATGTTTTCTAGCTATCGTTTGGCATTCTTTGAAATTCATTAAATGATCTTGGATGCCTGTTGTCATGCAAATTAGTTCAAAGAGACATTCCTTCATAGACTCGCTGTGCATTTAAAGCGTGAAAAACATTAGCTACATTGGCTAACATGCTAGCAACTTAACTAGTGACTTACCATAACTTGATATTTCACTCATACAGCATAATTTCTAAGATTTTATTCATTACCATGTCTTTCCCAGGCTAGCAAATCACATTTTTTGTATTATTTATGGACTTCTTGACAGTGGGAACATCCCAAAATGTTCATATTTTACTCGGATTATTTTTAAACAACACTTATGCGTGTTTTAAACTACTGAAAGTTTCACTTCAAAATTACGTTGTCTTAACGTAGGTTAAGGGCAGAAAAATGGGGGACCGCTTCAGAGTTTGGGGGTAGGGTGCAACCAAGGGGGCGAGCTGCATGTCTCAGACACAATAATACTATTCATTGGGTCCAGACATGGGTGTTAACACCCCTCTGGCAGCACACAATGGGGCTCCCTGGCATTGAGACAGCCTCGCTGATATTGTTAGTTCAGGGCAGCATTCGGCCGGCCGCGGGAGAAAGCGTCGGCATTGTGCCGGGCCGGCAGGACAGGCGGAGGGAGGTGAAAGGCGAAGAAAGAGAGAACAGTGTATCTGTCAGCTCGAAGGGAGTGGGCTGGGGCAAAAAAGGGGATGGGATGGTGGGAGGCTGGGGCATGGCATTGGACTTGTGAAAAAGAAAAAGGAAAAAAATCCCTAAAAGAAGATGGGGGTGAGAAAAAGATTGCACTATAAATATTATTGAAGGGGGGGGGGGGAGGCGGAGGGGATGGGTATGAAGGTTGGGGCTGGGAAGCTGCTTTCTGCGTTTAGGTGCATTTCATGCCTGCCATAGTTACAAAGCACAGGGGAACAATGAAACTGTGTGGCGATGGATAAAAAAAAATGTATTCAAGGAGCTTACAAGGGAGAGCGTGAGAGAATACGAGAGAGCGAAAGAGCGAAAGAGCGAAAGAGGGAGGGTGCTGCTGCAGTCGACTCACGGTCGAGATCAGGTACGCCAGTGACATCCAACTACCGCGAGAAGTATATCTCGCCAGCTTCTCCCATCTTTCCTCTGTGTCCACTTGGGGAGCAAGACAGTAAGGAGGAGAAGAGGAGGGAAGTGAAGAAAGGCGATTTGAGAGGTGCGAACTTTGCAGTACTATTTTAGCAGGCAAAACATAGCAGATGTCACATTAAATAAGGACAAACATGTTTGCAGTATCCACCATAGATACTCAAACAATTAAATTTGTTCCCACATAATCCAAAATATATGCTACATTCTAGCAGAAATGCTTTGCATTTGTATGCCAACAAGTAGCATTGTAGCACTCAACAACATATATACAATGTATATTTTATGTGTTTTTGATACCTTAATAATTAAATCAATACATCTTATATGAGGAAGATATGCATCATGATAGGGATATATTAAAGGATCTATTCTACATCTTAAAGGATATATTTTTAAAGGAACAGTTCACTCTAAAATTAGAATTATTTGCTGTAACTCTTGTCCACTGTATCTCTCAAATCATATTTCTCTTGTGAGTGTTTAATAGATACTAATTGTTTCTGGTGTCATCGCTGAAGTCAAACTTGCAATAATGTTGTCATGCAGCAAGTTTGAATATGCGCAAGCATGAAAGAGAAAACTACAGTGGAGGGGAATATTGAATAATGATCTGAACATTAATCTGTTTATCACACAAAGTGGTAATATGACAAAATGTAAAATATATATATATTTTTTTAAATCCTGTGGACTACTTTTATGATGCTTTTAAGACTATTTTTGAACTTGACAGGCCCTTGTTGCCGTGTGTTTAGTTGAAAGAAAAACTATTTAGTCGATTTTTAAGATTATTATGAAAAGAGTCATTTTTGGGTGACCTATTCCTCTACAATAAGGTGCACTGTGCTGAACATGAGCTTTACATTTTTTACGGATCTGCAAAAAGCTAGAAATTCCAAGGACTGTATTTGTCAAAAACTGTTTTTACTAAAGAAAATATGCCAAAGAATTTCCTCTCACTTTTACAGTAGCAAGGCCAATCAATCTGCCCTTGTTGCAGAGGTTTACGAAAATCTCTGCAAAATCTATGATCTGACTCTTCATGCTTACTGAAAAACAACTTGAAACAAAACCGAAAAAAACAACATCAGTACACAAACAACTAAACGGCACCGATTTTGCCCTTACACAAATACAGCACATACTGTATATCCTCAAACACATTTCAAAAGAGCTCCAGTTTCAAGGCACCTTCTGCACCAAGCCTGCTTTTCAAGAACACTACTTTATGAAACGCTACTGTTTGTTTCCCTTTTGGTTAATACAGATCATTTGTTCCCATGGCAACCTCACCTCCTCTTCCTCTTTGACTGATGCTGGGGCAGAGGGGGCGCGGCCCTGCCGAGGACACGCCCCCTGCATCTCACTGCAGCCCGTGAAGGAGAAACACAATGTGGTAGTTATTTTGCATCAGTAATGGATGGATAATTACACTTCTATGCCTACATATTATTATTTGACTACACATATTAACATATTCTATCTTATTTTTAAATTCAGTAATTTATTATTATTCATTTTGTCTGAGAGAACATCAAATTTCCCCCTGGTTAAGCCCTTTAAAAACAAGGAGGATAATTGTTTTTGAAATTAAATTGCTTAACAAGCACACATAAGTGTGGTTTTCTGGTGTCCTCATACTATTCTATCAATGCTAGTGTAGTCACATTTACGTTATTATTAGAAATCTTTAATGTCCATAGAATAAAGGTCAAAGGGGTCCAGAACATTTTATTGTATGGAGAATTCTACTTAATTCTATTATTATTATTCTTCAAAATATATATATTTTGAGTTTCATGGGAGAAAGCCTTACATGTTTGATGAATAAATGATCACATAATTCAACTATTAGTAAGCCAAATGTTGGTTGATTACCATGAAAAAACGTTGCTCTCTTTGTCGAAACATTTTGAACATTCCGACAATCCTGCGTAGCAACACTGGATCGACCAATGACGTGGGTTTGAGGGCGTGGCCACCTGTTTAGCCAACCAATAGAAGATGAGAGTGGTTTGTGAGACCAGTTTGAAAACAGTCATTCTGCTTGGTCTCACAGAAATTACACACTTCATTTTAACACTATATGTGCTTTAAGAGCAACAATACTGAAATATCCTTCTTCCACAGCCTTCACAGTGTATTGGATTCACGTGTCGTCGTTATGTCTGACATAATCTCCACATCACAAATACTGCAGCTCAGCTACAGCAGATCACAGTACAGTACACAGTCGGCTAAAGCCAAGCTGTGGGCATCACTTGCTCTGATAACAGGCCGCATTATTGGGACAAGATGTTTGATGTAGGGGCCAGATATCCCCTCAGCGCTGCGACATAGATCACAGCACCAACCAGTGTCGGATCTGGCTTTTCTAACTCCTTACTGAGACCACAGGGGAGCTGTTCCACTCTGCACATCAGTGGGTCTCCTCGCCACTGCCG
Source organism: Rhodeus uyekii (assembly GCA_037043235.1). Taxonomy (NCBI): domain Eukaryota; kingdom Metazoa; phylum Chordata; class Actinopteri; order Cypriniformes; family Acheilognathidae; genus Rhodeus; species Rhodeus uyekii. The sequence continues at coordinate 121,102 of JAWRVZ010000060.1, forward strand.
TTTCATCTCCAAGGAATGTCTCCCAGGCCCGCATGAATAAGTAACCGCACACACAAGCTCAGCCCTCGGCTTTGATGTGCCGAGTGCCGGTAGCTGTTAGCTTGCCTGGATGAACGGGGCTCTGACGCTCAGGTCAGAGGGCTCACTGGCTGGTGGGTTAATGTACCTCTGTGGCCCGTGGGTAGGTCCTTTGTCCCGGTGGAAGGGATTACACTGGTGGGAGAGGGGCTGGACAATGTGACCCTCCTGAGAGGGAGGGGCAGCGGGATTCCTTGCCATTGAGACGGGTGGTTAACTTCTCACTCAACTCAATTACCTAAGCTGAGCGGGAGTGGAGAATGTTTCAACCACCTGGGAGAGGAAAATGGCAGCAGGACCAACATGATAGCTAAAGTAAGCAAGGGATAATGTACAATTAGCCGGTCATTGTCACAAATGAAACCTTCAACCCGAAGAGTCTTGTATTATTCAGAAAGGGTCTGTTTTTCTATAATGATGGTATAATAGTAGATTGGGAATAGTAGACCAAGAAGACGCAGAAGAGAACTCAATTCAATAGTACGAAAAATTTGTGTGTGCACACATCGCACACATCTAAAGCGCGCACAGCTTAATATTCACATCCTAACAATTTAAAGTGACAGCAGCCTAATATTCCTGCTGCTGTCTTTGTTTTAATGTCAATCAAAAAACAAAGGACAAAGAAAAAAGCACACTGCTCTTGACTGAATAACTTCTGAAACTTCAATGAAAATTACTGTTAGACTTACCTGACAAACATGACACCAGCACTATTTTATTTGTATGTTTGTTCTATTGTATTTGCGCTATTGTTTGTACTTGGATTATTTGTTCTTATTTAATTACTTGTTTTTAACAGTATTTGAAATGTATGAGTTTGCCTAGTAGTTTTTGGTCTCAGAACCTTATTTATTAAGGTTATGGGTCAAAAACAATGAAGACAATAACTAGGCCTGGTGGTGGGGCCAGTGAAAATGTTGACAGGCCAGGTAGAACCTGTAATAGTAATAAATAATAGTATTTAAAATATACCATTATTAGTGATATTATTTTAACACAAGTACATGATTAAATTTTTTTTGATAAAGTATCAATTTAATACTCCTTTAAAGAGTCAAGTTAACTTTGCCCTAGTGGTACGTGCCATAACCACACCAGAATAAAGCAACTTTCATCACTGACTACCATTTAAAAGTTCTTTGGAGGGCTCTTAAAAGCATGACATACTTTTCCATATTTGCAGCAAAAAGGTCTCATAAAGTTTCCACATCCAAGTGCCAATGAACAAAATAAGGCCAAGTCAAAATCACACACTTTCTGAAACTAATTGACCGGCTATGGCGTCTCTAAGCACTCTCTCCAAAAAAAGACAAAAAAGCAGAACACAAAAACTGATCTTCTCAAGTAGGGCAGAGCCAAATGAAACAGACATGGACACAAAGCTCTAACCACAGAGCATGTTAAATCTCACAAATCTGGTATTAACAGGCGAGACTATGACTGCTATGTGTAAAGACAGCCGAAAGCAGAGGCGCTAGCGACCAGGTGCACTTAAGACTCTTTATGGCCCTCAGTAGAGCTTTCCTACACCCACCACCTTCAATGCCTGACTAGCCCAGTTCTCTGTTAGCCATATTGATCCTGACAAGGAGGAGGGGTGGGGGGTTTTTCTATACATACACTGTAACAGCACAGTCACTTGCCTATCCTCTCTGACCCCTTCATCTCACTCATCAAGGTTAAAGAACTCTCCAGGAAGAGGAAGAGAAGGCTAGGGTGGTACTTGTGCAGCGTGGTGGTGGGGGAGAGAGGGATTTTTCACGGTGAGCTTATCTGTCTTCATGAAAGTAACCGCCTCAGGGTGCCACTGTAACAGAAGCAACCCCCCCCCCAACCCAACCCAAACACAATCACACCTCCCACTCAATTGCACAGAAATAGATTTACGAAAAGAGGTGACAGCAGATCGCAAAGCAACATCATACATGGAAGGTTGCGCTAATTGCTCAAATAGTGTTTATCTTGTCACAAAATGTTTTTTGATACTGTCAATGAATATACACATCATGATGATAATTAGACATTTAACAATGTTCTAAGAATGTTTCTGGAAGAAAAATTAACAAAAATATTGTTTCAAGTAATTCAATGAGTCAATAACGTCAAGCTTGAGCTTTGTGAGTGGCTAAAAAAAATTCTAAACAATTTACTAACTATACATATGAGACTAATCTGATATTTATACAACATAAACATGCTTACAAGATGTATCTTCACAAAACGACATTAAAAAAGTTATGCACTAGTCACATTGTGAATATGGTTGTTCCGTAACAACACACCTAAACATGGATCTGAATATTTGGAGTCAAATGTTATTTTCACTGGCTAAATCACCATTTTAAGTCAAATTAGTCTAAATATGTCTGACTAAATTCAACGTTGTAATGAAATGGAAGTAGCAACATATACTTTTTTTCATATATCTATATCTCTATCGCATATTTCTTCCGAACATAAAAAGTGAATTTTTTAATGATTTTTGAGTGAACTATCCAGTAAAACTTTAGAATTTTGGTCCGTCATTAATAGGTAACGATGCAGGAAATAATACAGGACAGATGAACGCTTTAGCTGCAACTATTATTGTGTGTCTGAGACATCATCTTTTTTACTCTAAATATAGTAATTAAATGCATCACTAATTACTCAAGTGTTGCCAAGTTACCCAGTAGGAACTACAGTAATACCTTGGTTTACGAGTTTAATTCGTTCCAAGAGCGAGTTCGTAACCCAAAATGCTCGTACACCAAAACAATTTTCCCCATAAGAATGCACTGAATATCAATTGATTCGTTCCACACGACCATAAATGCCCATTTCAAATATTTTTTTTGGATACCCTATTAATTACAGTTAAAATTATAACCATTAAGATCTCATATAAATACTAATTAATAATTGACAATTAAACTCTAAAAATACTTGACAATTTACTGTAATGCACTTCAGCTTTGAGCAGCGTCGCTGCTGGCATGAAGGAGAGAGAGGAGGGAGGAGGGGGGAGCGGGGAAAGCAAGGGAAAACACAAACCCGGATTCAAGTGCAAATGAGTGAATTTATTGTAATAGTGCAGAAAACAAACAAAGTGATAATCCAGAGTGAAGGTCGTGGAACAAGGATCACGAGAGACGGGGGGCCGCCAACGAACGCGGGAGACGCGAACGAACACGGGAGAGCCAAAGACAGCACGGACATAACAGACAATGACTCGACAACACAAGAGTGGAGAGAAGTGAACTAAAGGCAGATGAGAAACAGGTTTGTCAGTGATTAGTGACCACGCCCCCACTCACACACACACAGGCAGAACTAGGAGACAATGAATTCATGAACCGTGACAGTTACTTTTCCACACAAAAATGCGCATGGGTGAGGAAAAAAATTTCTCGCAAAAGTCACTTGTAAACCGAGGTATTACTGTACTTGTGATCTGGACCATTGTCATACTGGAAAAACATCTTTTGCACTTTGAAATAATAGTCCAGATCACTAATAGTTCTTGAAGAGTGACTAGGCAACACTTGAGTAATTATTGATGCATTTTATGACTATATTCAGAGCCAAAAAAAGAATTGATTATGTGTCAGAAACGTTAATGTTGTGATTAGTAATTTACTTTGTCATAGTTATTAGTTCTTAATGAGGCTGATCTCATTCAGTAAGTATCAATTATCTAATAAGGAACTATCTAAATTCGTCTTGCATTATTTTCTGCATAGTTGCCTATTAATGACAGACCATTATTCTAAAGTGTTACTGCTATCCATCTAATGAAATTGTCAAATTGCAAAAAGACAAAAAACAAAAATAAACACCATAAACATATCATAAATATGACTCATGCACTATAATTCAATTCTAAAGAAGTTGTAACAAATACCAAAATTTGCAAGTTGGTCAAACAGCTTCATCAGAGACACTTCAGTGGTTGATATCATGGCTAACAGCTAGAACAGCACCAAACAAGCTGGATCCTTAAACAAACAAAGATAATATGGATCCACACCTTCTCGAAAGGAGACTCAGGACAATTTCTCTTTAATTGAAGCGCATCTGATCTATTACGCCGACCAGGCTCTAAACAAAAGGCTATTCTGGGCCCCGGGAAGCTCGCTACAGCCCCACGCCGAATTAACATGCTGTACGTTTCCCTCATTGTGCAGGGTGATTGCCCCAATGCATCTTCTCGCTCAGCTAATTAAGTGAGTCTCTTCTTTGTCTTGCTGTACTCCAGGAGCCTCTGAATAGGAGAGGGAGGCAAGAGGAAAGGAGCGATGCCAGAGCCTGTGCTTGTTTATCAAAAGAATGGGGCTTATTGCAGGACAAATGTACCATAAAGGAGTGTAAACGGCACAAGGTGGGTGGGGAGAGGCAGAACGACTGTGACACAGTGGCGGAGTTTGTAATACGCCTTTAACAAGATGGCACTTTCTATTGAAGATGAACCCGTGAGGGACGCAAGGTCCATATATTCGCTAATAGACTGCATGTATAGGGCCATAAACGTGTATTCAGGCGAGTGAGCAATACAGAAGAGGGAAAAACAAACAGGCAATTAAAACTAAGAAGCATTTTATGGAAATTTCAACAAAAACGAACAAAAGACGGATACAAAAAAATTATTTTTAACAATTTTTTTAGCATTCATAATATAAGTTTCTTGCATTATTCACTATTTTAACAGATTAAAGCTGATGCGTGTATAATTTCTTCAAAGATAAAAAATATTAATACTTATATTAATATTAACTATGAATTAACTAGTAAGAGTAAGTTTGTTTTCTCTGCGAAATGTAAAAACGTCGGAATATCTGATGTCCAAAATTCGGTCTGAGTAGCCAAAGATCGATCAATACCTATCGATCAATACCTACCGTACATATACCTATCTGAATATGCAAATATCCTCATATCCATCCATCCATCTATCTATCTATCAATCTGAATATCCTTGCATCTCAGATTAAAATATGTAACTTGTAAAATATGTAAAAACAGTCAATATATGTCAATATTTGGGGAACGGACTGATCTCTAAACAGCAGGTGTATGTCTGTGCGTGTGCATCGACCATGTCCCGGTTAGCTTGTTAAATTATCAGAATCTAGGACTGTTGGTCTAGAACTAGACAATGGCCTCAATGTGACCGAAATTAGAGTCAGGGTCTTTTCACGCTGGCCACCCCGTCTCCCCAGTCTGAAGGTGGCTGTGTGCACACACCAAATAAATGAGTTGTGTGTATGCATTGTCTGCGTACACAAGCTCAGTGTATATATTAGCAAAGTGACTTGACCCTGGCAGACTCGGGCCACTGTTTTGCCCCATTGCTGGGTCGTGGGAAAAAGGGGAGACCTCCTTTCACAGCTGCTCTGTCCGTTGCATTGAACCAATGGAGGCGCGGACCCTGCCGGCCCCCTCCCCGTCGGTCCCATTCACTTCGCAGCCTGCTGCCTTTTCATAACGTCCCCCGCTAAACCTCCCTCCCTCTTCCCCTTCTCCCCCCCCACCCTCATCTTCATAAATACACTTCACCATTGAGGTAGTGTTTTGCATGGCAATGTCACAGAGGCCTTACTCAGCTTGGCTAGCTTTTCTATTCTTGAGAAAATCAACCGATCTCTGCACCCGCTTTGGACGTCGCCAGCACACAGTAGCCACTTTCAGCAACTCACTGTGAGAAAACGTAGGTTTTTTAGCTTTTAAACAGTAAGAAACATCAATCAGTTTTCTAGAGAGAAATGCAGGCTTTAATTTATGTTAGCATATGCTAGAGCTACCAACAAAACCCTCCCTTTAACACAACCCCCTCGAGTGCATTCATTTAAAGAGATTTATTTCCTATCAAGGCGTATAATGCAGGGGGTATAATTCAAATGAACTTACAAAGCCAGCTATCGAGCTCTGTATATGAATTCCAATCTATAAAGAATTTTCCTTTCTGTTTTTTTGCTTGTAGACCAGAAGCTTTCAAACAAATGAAAACTACCAAGAGTAATATATCTACAATTTGGTTTGGTTCATAGCATTAGCCTGAGAAAAACTACAGTTTTCTGAAAAAATGTGCATTGTTTGCCTGTGCTAACCCTAAAACTGCCACAATAGTAGAGCTGGTCTGATAACTTTCCCAGTATTTGCATTCTCAGTGGTTTCTATGGCATTGCTAGGTGGTTGCCAAGGTGTTCTGAGAGGTTAATATGCATCAAAAGAGTCCAACCCCAAGTTTATATGATATTCTTTTCCCAAAAAGGTCTTGAGGTCTTCTATAAACCAAAGTCAGTGGTATTTGGTGTTTTCAGCAGCCAAATAACACAAACAAAATAGTCTGATTGCCTGAAAATCACTCATGTCTGTAGCACAAAAAGAGGTTTTAGGAGGAAAATAAAAAGAATGAGCAATAATAATAGTTTTAGTAAGAAAATTTTAGGAACTTGATCCAAAACACTATTAATTTCCTGCTTTTCTGATCCCAAGTTTTCCCATAAACATTTGATCACAATGGTTCTGTCCATGCGCGGCATCTATACACCTTCTAACTGAATATCAATAATTCCTGATACATTTTCAAAGCATTGCACTAACAGCGCAATCTTCCGTGGCATTTACAAATGGTAATAGTGCAAGTCAACAGACAGAACATCTTGAGAAATCTATAGATTTCCGTGCGTGTGTGTGTGTGTATGTGTGTGTGGCGCCGAGAATTTGTTTATATATGCTGCCTGTTCTCTCTCCTACGTGCATCATTTCAGAAACTTTGCCTCCCATTGAACTATCGAACCTTGCGTGTGCGATATTGAGTTCCTCTATAAAAAAGTGGGGGCTCGTCCGGGTACGAGAAGAGTAAGGAACAGCCATGGATGAGGGTGAAAGGTGGTTAGCTGGAACGGAGGAAGGGGGATCATAGCCACAGGGTGCTATGTCCCCTCTGATCCTCTCTCTGATTCCACAATTCAATTCTTCCTCTGGGCGATCGCGATCTAGAACTAGGCCAATGTCATAGCTAACAGAATGGGGGAAAAAGAGACTTGCTTGAGTTCTTCATCTTTCTCTCGACCAACTTGATATGCCTCCACATGCCCTTTTCATTGTTAGTGCTTTAACATGCAGGTTGTGTTCGAAATGGTGCACTCATACACTCAATCGTGTAGTGTATGAATTTTGTCCGTTTATTTCGTTATTCAGCATCAGAGTCTGATCCCCTTCCGCTACACAATTAAAGCTCCATAGTTGAGTGCATGAAGTATCCACCATTCCATACCTAATTATTTTTGTTAATCAAGAGCATCATCATAAAGTGTGTGTTCCCTTTCAAGGGAACTCGCGCTGCGTCTAACGCTTTGGGGAATACCTGGACGAAGCGTTCGACGCAGCATCTCGTTCCCTCTTCAGGGAACTATGGTTCCATCCGTAACCTTAGACCAGAGGTTTTCAAAGTCTGTGACAGTGGGCCTCCCTTTTGACACAACCCACCCAACGCCGCCCCCCCCACCCCTGTATCGGACTGGGCGGGGCATAACCCGGAAGTGGGTGGATTTTAACCCGGAAATGGGCGGGGCTTTAGCCAGTATGTTATTTGTAACCATGCAATTGATACAGGTTGATCAGAAATTGTTATATTTATTGCCGATTAGAAAACTATTTACATGACAACATCAGCATTGAGCTTCAGATCAATGGTTTTGATCACAAACGAACTATATAGAGAACAAGTTTAGCAACAATTAATCCAACTCATGCGGTTGCAATTATGAAGAAAACTGTAATGAACAAGAGTTTTCATTTAAACATAACTCTCTTTTTTTAACTTTTAATTTTTTTATGATCAGTGTAATTTTTATTTATTTATTTCCACACCAGGTATGCGTGTGTGAGTGAGAGAGAGACAGAGAGAGAGAGAGAGAGGGGGGGGGGGGGACTGTGTGTTCTACGGATCAAATAGTCTGACGCTGTTTTTAAGATCTGCATTCCTTTATTTTGTATGAAAAACAGCAAGAAAGCGTCAGACACTCAGTGCGCGAAGTTAAACAACTGAATAAAGCAGCAAACGGTTAAATAAAAATCTCCGACAGGCAGAGACGCAACGCTAGTCGCATTCTATCAAGAACCACGTCTGAACAAACCCAGCGTTTACTAGAACTCTACTGGTTAATAAGTACTACAAACAAACGAAATAAAAAACGAACCTGAAGCTGAAGAAACCCTAAACGTTAACGGAAGACGCGCGAACCTGAGTGATAGAGAGAGAAAGACACCGTCTCAGTGTTCTGCACGTGAATGAGCAGGGCGGAGCCGCGCGAGACGAATTAAATCTGTATGTGTAGGGGAGGCGCGCCTAACACAGAACACAGACACAGTCAGCTACCCAATGAGGATTTTTATTCAATCCGAACACAGATAATGACTCTTATTACTCGTATGATACTCGTACTCGGCAAAAGTGCTTTATCCGTACCGGATACTCGTTTCAGCCGAGTATCCGGCTAAACTCTAGCTATTAGACTATCATTTTTTACAACTCTCCGCGCCTCCCCTGGCATGCTCTGGCGCCCCCCAGGGGAGGCGCGCCCCACACTTTGAAAACCCCTGCCTTAGCCGTTCCCTTTCAAAGGAATTCGCACTGCGTCGAACGCTTCGTCCAGATATTCCCCAATCGTTAGACGCAGCGTCTCGTTCCCTCTTCAGGGAACTATGGTTACATACGTAACCTGAGACATTTTTGGGGATTTTCAGTGTGAACACTACTCACACTATTTATACTACAAAATGGCAAATGTACTGCAAAAATTGGGATGCACCTACAGTTTTAGGGGGGAACAAGACACTGAGGGATTACCTTTTTAAAAGGTAAAATTTTGATCTAAGTGTCAGCCTTTGTACCCTTTTTATGGAAATGTATGCTAACACACATGCTGAAAAGGCTTAAAGTTTACTACAGCATGGTTGCTGGCATGTAACCCTATATGAGGCCTCAAAACCAGCCTAGATCTTGTGCATTCCCTTTAGATATAGTAGATGCAATAGTTATCTTGTTGTCAAGGGTGAAAGATCTCAAGGAAGCACTTCAACTGTAAAAAGACTTCCATAGTCCATATATTCAGTATTTCTTCTGTACGATACAATATGAAATTATATGAACTCTAGTACTTATATGGACTGCTTTCTGACTGACTTGCGCCACACTGCCTTCACAAGAGTGCCATAAAACGAGGCTACTTTCTTGTGTGGCGGCGTTAGCGCACTGAATACACTGCGTGGGAGAGAGTGGGTGAGTTTGAGAATTCTGTGTTAAGGCAAGAGGAGAGAGAGAAAGAGAAAAAAGGTGCTCATTTCTTTTTCAATCTGTGTTTCACAATGCATGTGTGCCTGGAGAATTGCAGCTAAAGTTCACATGGGGGAGGGAAGGTACCTGCCCCCCATCTCGCAAAACCCACTAGAGTTGGGGAGAGGAAGGGGGGGCTGGAAAAAAAGGACAGAATGAAAAAAGTGCCATTGAACTCTGACTTGAGATTGTGAAGGGAGAGAAAGAGAGACGGTGTGAGTCTGAAGAGGGTTAGAGAGAGGGCTTTAGGTGGAGGAGAGGGGGGTTGTGGAGGAGAGAAAGAAGGGAATTAGGAAGGTGAAGGACTGAACCACCCTCATAGCCTTTCCACATGAGCACACCTTATATACACACACACTCACACACACACTACCGGGACTCCAGCAATATTTTAAAGGGATAAGGCTCTGAACAAAAGAATTAAAATATAGATCACACAAACGGCCTTCTCATCTCTTGTCCAGCAACAGTGTGGAAACAAATTGGATGAGAGAGTGAGTGAATGAGTAAAGCGCTATACTGTCAAGAACGTAAAGATGAGCGTCACACTTCAAGACAGCGATAAAATAAACCACTCTGATCAAAGTAACAAATATTTAATTAGATCCCGTACTACGGTCATTGATTTCAACTTTAAGATGGTCTTGTACTAAGAATAGTTGTAGTTCAAAATTGTATTTTAAAAATATAGATATAAAATATATATTAAAAAATTTAATTTATCATAAATAAAAATAAATAATAACATTAAACTGTGTACAAAATGTTGGTCGTTGCTGGGAGAGAATATGAGATACAGTGCATCCTATCCAAGCCTCTATCTTCTTGTTCCTGGGTAAAACATAAACATAAATTTGAGCTTTGAAATGAACATATAAGCCAATGCCTGGCAGGATACGGCTCTGACAAGAGTCATGTGACATAAGTCTGCTTTACTCCTTACCACCAATGAGCAAGGGCAAACACTGTTGCCATAGTAATCCCTCCTATGTTTGCCATCCAGTATTTTTTTGGGGAAAAAGAAACCAGTTTTGATGTCAAGCCAAAGCCAGTTCACCACAATATCTCCACAAAAATGTTCCCTTGATATAAATTCTGAATATCTGGACAAAACAAATGGCTATGAACATATACAAACAATATGAACATTTACCAGAACATTTATTTTCTAAAAGCACATACCATATGGTTAGTCATTATGAAGGTTTGATTAACAATTGTATACGCTTATGTTTAAGTAAATGTTAATACCTGGCCATAAAAGACATAAAGCGAACTGCTACGTACTAGAACAAGAGAACCTGTTAAATATTTTGCTCTTATACATGCAACCTAGTGCAAAAGGAAAGTCGAGGTCATGGAGTGTATGACAATGCCTCATCACTCACCTGATCTGTGGGCACTTGATTTTTATTATCTTCCTTTCCTGTAAAAACACAGAATTATACATCTTAGTGAATTCAGCAGTTAAAATACCCCAAATACAAGCATTTCAAAATGATGCTGTAATTATTTTATCTTGCTGATCTTTAATCTTTGTGAGGCTCCTGTACTGATGATCATTCACAGAGCAACTCAAGTGGACCTATAAATAGATGAACTCATTTCATCAAACACTCCACCTGCTTACTAGGAGATCTTAAAAGGTCACCTGAATTCAGGTTCAACATAACTTTCTTTGTCATGCATGAGGATTTAGAACACAATGGCAGACAAATTATGCAACTCTAAAAAATAATATACCAAGCTTGAAAATAGACACAAAAAAAAGCTTATTATGCAATGGATAAATCTTCTTACATAACCACTAAAAAGCAATGCAGATTGTAAATGTGTCTGTGATGTTCGCTTTAATAATATATGTCCAGGGTTTTCAAACAGGGGTCCACAGACCCTTGAGGGTCTCTGAAGGCACTCCATGGTGTTCAGGGAAAGAATAAAGCCTATATACATAATTCAAATAGTAATTTCCCTATAAGCATTACAAAATAGTTCAAGTTTGGCATGAATGAGAAACGATGTGTGGCATAAGTTAACATGAGGAAAAAAAGCGTTCTAAACCCTTTCTAAAACTGAATGAAAATAATTTAGCACGTGACAGACTGATGAACTCGATTGGGAAGCGGTATACTTAATAAAAAAATATTTATTCACTTCAGTTCAGCGTCAGTTTTATCTAATTATATTTTAAAGCGTCTTTTGACGGTTAACGGCTGAGGAGCGCGTGACTTAACTTTAGGGAGACCTGAACGTGAAAGGAAAATACTGTAGGTCGGCTATTTCTAATCTATATTCATAGATAACTTATGTGAATATATTAATATGTATTTCCATCGTTTAGACTACCAAATGAGAACAAAAACGTTCATTTCGCCTATTCTTTGGTGGTGTCTCAATCTTGTCAGTTGGTCCACCTGAGGCGATTTGTGGCGCGAATCTCACAACGGTTGAACAAAAGTGCTGACTAGTTCATATCGTTTTGAGATGCAGACTTCGAATTTTCATATAACTGTATGTAAATTCATAATTTGGTTGGTCAAATACAATGTCATTAAAATATTTATTAACGGAGGTTATATATATATATATATATATATATATATATATATATATATATATATATGCAACTACATGGATAGCGAAGCTCTGGGGGGAAAAAAGAGACAGCTAGTATATTTTAAAATATTTTCATATAGGCCTACTGTATTGGGCCCGTTTAAATCTGCCAACGTAAGACTGCAAATAAAGGATGATTTTCGTTCCCATTTCATTTCTTGGATCAGAGGCCGTTGCTAAGATACCAAACTCAGAATTCATAAGTTCAGCGGAGAAATGATTGACATTTGCTTTTTGAGTAAAAATGAAAACGGAATAATAATAGATAAAACGTCCCATTTTATTGTGAGTAACAGTACCTGTTTGAAACCTAATCTATTTGAATGAAATTCAGAGGGCTGACTTAAAACAAAATGGCAAAAAATACAAGGTATCTAGGTTAAATATAATGTGTTATACCTGTTAAAATACACAACTTGTCACTAACACCAATTTTAATAATACAAACATAACTCTAGTACTGTCACTGAAGCTACCACCACTGCAGCGAACAGGAAGCCAGCATTAAAGATTATACAATATGCACCAGCAATTTTTATAAACATTACTGTCCTAATATAGTCTGTCATGTCCATCTGATATTTACAAGCTAGTTTTGCTTGACCACAAAAAGATTTGACCCTAAAATGGGCAGTTTTCCAAAAGGAAGTAGTCAGGCAAAACAAATTAATTTTATTACCACTTTCCTGACTGTAAATTAGCAACCCAAATGCATGCATCTTACAAAACTGAGCCAAAACACATTTAAAAGATTTAATTTACAGCCACATCCTCACACTCACACCCAGAGAGGATCGAAACACCACAGTGGCCGGTTTTAAGGCCTCCTTGCAAAAGGACAACTGCATCTTGACATCAAATTTAGCACGATAAAATAAGCCCTGTGCTATCTATCCCTCCCTGATTTCACAAACACAGTCTCTATAAGCATAAAATTTATTTATGCATTATGCATATTATTAATAACAAATCTAAAAATGCTACACTCTTTACATCTGAATTATATTATCAGAACAATGTAATGCCAATGCGACAAAAATGCTCAAATATACCCATAAAACCTTGTTTGTAGCACCTATCCTCATATTTTTAATCTGTAGTAGTGAGGATGCAGAGTTGGTTACATTTAATTCAGATTAGTATTAGACGCAGACAATAGCAGTGCTGCGTATGCCAGGTGCTAAGACAAGACTCCATCTGCTGGGGCCCCTAACGCAGGACCAGACACATATTAATGTGGGAAAATGTCTGGGGCGCCTCTCAGACAGGCCTCACGCTGCACCTCAGACTCTTTTTGTGTTATGCATCCATTACACATCTCTGCCCACCCCCAGAAATTTCAACATCTCATGATTTGTATAAAACAAACCAAATAAGGCAAAAAAATAATTTAAAAAATCAGCAAATACCGGAACAATTGGAGGTCAGTTTCCTGATTCCATATAACAATTATACAAAACATTGTACAAGCCATTATCAAAACTATTATAAACCTCACCTTATATATATATATATATATATATATATATATATATATATATATATATATATATATATATATATATATATATATATATATACACACACAAACAAGGAGATTACAAGGTTACTCTTATTGTGTCAAAGAACTTAAAAATAATTATTTTTGTACAAAGAAAAATGCTGTTATCGCTCATGCTTTATCTCTAGCTGTCATATCACTCATTAACATGCATTTTAGCCTTGTATTTATCATCAAAGACGAGGTCAGTCTTTTAGTCAAAATAACCTCATGGAATAAAATAGGGAGCCTTGTATAGTTTATATTTGATAATAAGCCGCACATATGGGTTATTTTCTAGTTAAGGCAGTGCAATAAGACACAAAGAGTGTCAAACCACACACCTCCGAGGTTTGACTTTCCCATATTACATGAGCACCACGTGACCCAGAAGATCTGACCAATCGGTTGAAACACCTCGACGAACCGATTCCTGTCATCCTGAATTCATACATCAACATCATCATCACGTCTATGAAGGAATGTTGCCCAGCACAAGCACACTTGAGAATGCACGTGAAGTCAGTATCCGCCTTTTCATCAAGCTCTTGCGTCCTATCAGCGCACTAACGCATCCCTATGTAGCCACAGGCGGATTCCACGCAAAATCCATGTCTCCCACACAGCTTTGGGCATCCCGATCCTTCCAGACCACTGAAACGCATCAACGCAGCGCTCAACTGCATGCCTACCGGACTCGATGCTCTTTGTAGCGGACATCGCCGTCTCCCCCATGATACCCCGATCCTCCACATCCCTCCTCCGGCTTTCCAGCCTCGTTCCCATTCAAAGCGCTCCGAAGTCTTTGGAATTAGTTTATACATTCGGTTCTCTAGCTTTATGATATCACATAAACTCATACAGCTAGATAACCAAAGAGAAAAACTAACCCATGTGTCTTAAAGGGACCGCCGCGTACGCCAGATGCAGCTTCTGTTGTGGTCACATGGAGCTATTGCATTCACTGCCGTGTGTGTGTGTGTGTGTGTGCAGCTCCGATACACTCTCACTCTCTCCTTCACGCGCGCGCGCACACATACACGTGGGCTAAATACACTCATATTATGTGCATTTGATAGTCTAGGGGCTATTGCGCTCTTCACGCATTTGGACATCTACCACATTGCAATGGTTTACAAAGTGTGTGAAACATATTATTTTATGCATTTGGCCTATAGCGAAGCCGGAGCCTATAGGACGTTTATAGAATCAAAATACGCCTTTATTAAACTGGCAATGATGAGAGGACGCGTTGCAATTAGGCTAAGCAATATAATACTCAATAGGTGCCATGGCATTTAGCCATGGCACGCTGGCAAAGCGCTCCTTTAAATTGCTTTATGCATACGTACTATTTCTTTCCAGTAGTGAAAATATCTAGCTTAAAAATTATCGTTTGGATACAGTTAGATGTACTGAAGGCTATCGGCTACTGGATGCATTAGGATATTTAGACTGGTGTTAACAGGCCTCCATTGGGTGTCTAGCTGGCCTTTTAAAAGGCTCATCTCGTAAAATGAAATATTATAAGGTCTCTTTACAATTCAGCTCCATTTGATTTAAATTAATGCGCTATATCCAACAGGCAACCCCTTCCGGAACGGCATCTACCTTAAATGAAGCAAATAAATAATGATAAACTGCCTTATACAGCTATGGGGCCCTTAAATGGCTCTGAGCAACGAACCCACATTTCAACCAACAAACAAACAAACAAACAAATCCCATCTGGCTGTTCTTGAGTTATAGGTCTTTGTAAATGATAACGTTCATGTTGTTCACATCAGTGTTTTGGTTTCATTCATATTTTCTAAAGAAGTTGTAAAGGTTCTCGCAATGGTATCAGACAAAAAAAAAATACATTTTTGGTTGTTAGTGGAACTTTTATTTTTAAGGCTATAAGTCATCTAAATCAGTCTATATCTAAGAATATGGTGTAAATAAGAGATAAATAAGCGACAACTTGACATAAATAGGTTTAAACGAAGTTCCGCTTAAAACACACAATATACCTCTGAACACAACGCACGTTTAATGCCACAAAACGACACGTACTCACAGTTTAATTTCCCATCCAGCGTTTTCCAAAACCGTTCAGAACATCCAGTTAATTCAAACGACAACCCTCACAAAAAAGCGCGAGAACAAGTTAATCTCAAGGCTTGCGAGGCTTAAAGATGTCTTTTCGATGCCTCCGCGATTTATTTGATAAAGTAAAGCCGTTAAAATGGAAATGAAATGTGAGCGGCGTGATCTTGGAGCTGAAGATCCCGGCACGAGGAAGCGCGAGGCTCCGGCAGCAGCAGTGAACGGCGGAGGATTGAACTGAGGGGCTCCTCTGGGCAGGGCCACGGGGGTCACACCGCCAACACAACTGTGATGTCACCAGCATTAACCATTAATGCTTATTGATACACATGGCTGAGCAGGGCTGAGACACCCGGGGACGCGTCCGTGACCGAGCACTACTCTCAGCATCCGAAAGACTGATGCTTAAGCTAAATGTTGACCTCTTTAACCTGCAACATAATCTATAAAGTCATCCAAAATATACAAAAATATACTTTATACCCATAATGAGCTAAAGACGCGTGTTCTATGACGAACATATGTTCACTTTCTATGGGACCGGTCATTTTGCTGTTTTGTGGAGCTCAAAAATGTCTGAGTAACTGTTTCAAGAATATAAAAATGTATGTATGTATTTTAACATACTATATTACATAATACAATTTCTTTTAAAATAAAATAGAAGTGAATATATATATATATATATACACTTGTATTTGTTTTTTTGAATTATTATTATTAAATTTGTTTTTTTGTATAGTTTGTTCGCTATATCAAAGAGTGGTGTAACCAACATGCAGGAAGCCAATTTGTTGTCAAATAAATCCTTAAGAATGAGTTAGGATCAAGTTATTAAAATACACACTCATATACACACACACACACTCACACACATATACACACACAGTGTTAAATCTACATGCAAAAAAGTGTTTAGCTCTATAGATTACATTAACTCATAACTGAGTTAGGATCAAGTTATTAAAACACACACACACACACACACACACACACACACACACACACACACACACAC
Source organism: Rhodeus uyekii (assembly GCA_037043235.1). Classification (NCBI taxonomy): domain Eukaryota; kingdom Metazoa; phylum Chordata; class Actinopteri; order Cypriniformes; family Acheilognathidae; genus Rhodeus; species Rhodeus uyekii. Next base: position 137,764 of record JAWRVZ010000060.1, read on the forward strand.
ACACACACACACACACACACACACACACACACACACACACACACACACACACACACACACACACACACACACACACACACACACACACACACACACACACACACACACACACACACACACACAGTGTTAAATCTACATGCAAAAAAGTGTTTCGCTCTTTAGGTTACATTTATAACCAACACTAAACCAATATATATATATAAACTAATTTCATCATCTCGAGCATCTTTATTTATAACTGCCGATGGGTTGCTTTATTGGCGGTTTTATTGTCTGATATCTGTGCATTAATATGCAGTACATAAAAGCAATACAATACAAAAAAAATGAACATTTAAATCCAGTTTATGTCTTTTTGTGGCGCTGCATTCTTTATGAGGTGCCACAGTACCAGTGACTGTACAGTTGTGGCCAAATAAAACGTTTATTGGTGTTGCTTGCAAACGTTAAACATTATGAACTCGTATAACTACATAACACTGTATTACAGGGCATGAGAGCAGAAAGGCTATTCGGTATATTAGACGTTATAGGATCTAATGTGATAGCAGGCCAGAAATGTTTATCCTTCTAATGCAGATTTACGCAAATTTTACTTACATAAACTAAAGACATGAAGAAATGTGCGTGAATATCCTACAAAATAAGTTCATAATAAATACATAAAATACATTAAAAATGTGTATGGATGCAGACAAGCAGATGGAGTCTCTCCCTCTTTGTCCCCCTCTCTCGCTCTCTCTCTCTCCCTCTCTTTCTGACAGACACACACACACATTTGGCCTATCCTTATTTTCCATTAAAATATATTCCCCAGGTTATTTGAAAATGGGATCTCCCAGTGGCTCCGTATAAAACAGACTAGACCATTTAGCAAGAGGCAAGCTAAATATTTCGAGCATGTAGACTAATAAAACCATGTAAAAGCAATAAAATTGATATTTCGACTAATGTAAAGAGTCCCTGCTTTAAATCAAAGCCAAAAAAAAAAAAACACACAAAAAAACAAGTGGCTTATGTAAAAAGCTACAGAGGTCTAAATATACATATGCAGCCAGTGTGGCCTAAATATGAGAAATGAGAGCATTTATTAAAATAGATGATACACTGTAAAAACAAAGTAATAGGCTTGTATTATCTTGCTACTGAAATCCACAGGTTAATTAAAATATTATTTAAATTATACCACATTACTTGATAAATAAAGAATTAGACATATAACCTATATTTCGCTTATTTAATTAAATTCGTGCTAAAAACATCTGAAAAAATGTTTCGGCTCTAGGAAAATGTACTTGGCTTTTTTTTCTATATGAGAAATTATAGTACAACACAATGGGGGAATACCTCATTTTAAATATGATATTAAATACATGTAAATAACATGAACAATATATTAGTCTCAGCATGTAGTTATGAACGAAGATAATTAAATATTTTCTACGAGCGTTTAATAAGATACGACATTTTTTTTTCCAGAATGATTTTAAAACATTTGTTCATTGACAACGATTTTATTTGGCTAAATAACCACAAACTGCGTAATTTGCAATATAACTTGAACAATGATTTTTGCCTAAAATGTTTTATTTTGTTACATTTGTGCAGTTATAATGTAACAAACGAAGAGCTCTCTTTCATAGTCAGATTCCATAAAGATTTGTTTACCACGTTTAATTCTAATGAATGATCTAAAACACCCCGTAAAGGCCTCAGCGTCCAATTTTACTTAAATGAAGCTTGCCATATTTTTCCAACCACATTATAAGATTATTCAGGCCTTATTACAAAAAAATGTATGGCATACTGTTCGTTTTTTTGTGTGTCATTGTTCATTATGCTTATCATAAAACCTACACAATTTACTCCAGCATATGCATTCATGTAAATTCCACTGTGAGAATCTGTCTGTCTTGCACCTTCTATCCAAACCCCCGCCCTCTGACACACACACACACACACACAAACACCTACGCATGATTTAGACACTCCCGCTCTTTGCGTCATGTCCTGTTTCAAATATGCTCTTCCCTCCGTGGTCAAAAATAGGCAGCAACCCAATAATACAGGCCTACATAACATACACAACACAATTTTATGCATTTTTAAAACATAATTTTCTTTCTTTTTCTTGTTCTTTTCTTTTACAGCTTATTGCATATTTAAGCAAGACTAATTTCATACAGCAGTAATTTCATTCTAACCATATAAACAGCAATAAATGAACAATGATGAGAATTAAACCACTAAAAGGTGTATTTTGCAACATGCCTCGCAGTTTGAGACACAAAAGCTCAGTCAGGTAGAAGGGACCTGTCCTTGGTGCTGAAGTTGGACCGCTGGAGTTCCTTATATCGTTCATAATAATATTATAATATATACTCTTTTTTCACAGTTGATTATTTTTATTTACTCTCCCTCAAAAGGTTCACATTTGCTTCACTACAGGACTTCGTTATAGTCATTTACTTATTGGACTAATAACAGTTGGTTAATACAAATGGTAATTTGAACTGCTACGTTTTCAACATCAAGATCCCCAAAAAAAGACTGTCAAAATACAAATAAGTGTAAGTACGAGTACATTTCGTTTTTAAAAAAAAACACTTAAAGATTATACAAAATCAATTTAGCTTTACACAATTTATTTTATACACTGAGACGTATTGTTGTTAGCATCAATTCACAAATCGGTCTTATTAAACGGCAATATAAATATTTCGAAAGAAAATATTTGCTAAAAACGTGGCTGGAGTTTTTTTTTATTGTTTTACTTAAAGGTCGCGTTAAATTATTGAGCAAAAAATCTACAGCTAAACATTTCTACAGCAGGCAAATAAAGTTTCAACAGTACAATTAGTTATTTCTCAATACTTAAATACTTAACTCGATACTAATTACATTTTAAGACCCTGCTTCATCCGTCAAATCTTTGTGATTCTTACCTTTTAGTAGACAGTGATGAGCTCTGATCTCTGAGTGCCTGGAGAAACACAGGTTGCAATGAGAATCAACGAACAAACAATGTTTCCTTGAGACCTTCTCCGTTTATTTTAACTTCTTCACGGCTGATTAAAAAAATATTAGTAACTACAGTACCTAGTGCTGCAATAATGTAAATATAATACGAATGTAAAGCTATATAATTGACACAGCCTCAAAGCAGCACTGTGAAAATGTTAAATGTTTTGCTATAAACCATTGACACTACAGTATGCGAGTTTACAAAGTCTGTAAAAGCACGTGCTTCACACACACAGACACACACACACACACACACACACACACACACACACACACACACACACACACACACACACACACACACACACACACACACACACACACACACACACACACACACACACAGCCTCATTTTTAGTCCAAGCAGCACAAATAGTAACCGTTAACCGTATATAACTAGTGTATTTATGTATTCATTTAAACTATAATAATAATAATGTATGACTTACTATGAAAAAAAAAACTCTTAAACTGCAACTATCTTTCACTCTGTTGTGACTGGGTAGAATACAGTTTAGGGAAAGAAAGAGGGGAAAAAAACGTTTGGGGCCTTTTGTGGGGTTCCAGGGATCCTCTTGGTCTCTATTGTTGGCCGCTCCAAAAGCCTGATTAATTAATTTCACACTGTAGCTCCGGAGAAAATTTTCCCACAAACAAGTGACCGAAAAAAATTCAGCCCTAAAGAAAGAAGTCAACATCAAGTTCAACAACTTGCGGGCTGCTCATTATCATGACAATAACGTCTGGGAGCACAGAAGTCCCCTTAACAAGAGGGTCTGGCGTCAATACACTCCACCTCCCGGACCCCGGAACATTTTCCCAGGCTCCTCTAACAATCGCACAACTGTTTGCTCCCCGGGCTCGCCTAATGATCACTTCATACAACGCTCAAAAGATGATTTAGTTAAAATACGCCACATTAACTCTGATAAATGGAAACTTTTTTCCCCTTACAAAAACAGCATGAGAAATAGATTGTGTGCAAATAGTTACACGTTACAATAGTTCATTATTTACACAAATCTTTAAAAAAAAACAAAAGTGCACTGGCGGCTGTGATTACCGCAACTTTTACTGTAAGCATTTTGGTTACTGTATATTTTACAGTTTCAAGCGGTAGTTCACAAACATATTTAAGATACTAAAATCGGTCAATTATTGCAAGGTTTGCAGATACAGATACACTGCAAAGATACGTGGTTTGAATTTGGTCAATATGACAGTCCATTATGAGCTAAACAAACAGATGCCATAAACATTAAAGAATGAAAAGTAAAAACTTATTGCAACTGATAACTGATGTATTTACAGATATAACTGATAACATATATGCAACTGATAACTGATTTGATTGTAGATTTTTTTACATTCTTTGAGTGTAAATTATCATTTTACAGTGAAGTTATAATAAAAATTCGTCAGTACAAATGTGTATATTCACTTACCAAACTTAGGGTGATCCATTACGCCACAAGAGCTAATCCACAAGAAATAATTAGGAAAAATGCAATGCGTTTGTTGAAAACAAGAACCACCATGAACAATTCCCGGGGATTGCGTTAAACGCGCATCTACGTCACTTTAATGGGAAACACGACTACTATTGATGTCAAACAGCCATTGGCGTTGGCTCGACTCATCTGACGCTCTATTAGCTCAACCGCACAACTTGTTATCCAGATTCCTGCCAAGTATCCAGTGCTCCTGCTCCGAGGACTGCTGGGATCGAGTCTTTCGCAGGTCTCCGTGCGTGGACGTGTGTAGAAACTCAAACAGCTCGCGCTTAAACGGCTTCCACGTTGTGAATTGATGAGTTATTGTTCCGAAATCCGCGTGCATGATCCATTTAGAGTTACGCCCATCTTAGTTCTCTCGCGGTTTTGGGTTGGTAAACGGACTGAAAGAAAGAAAGAAAGCTCATCGGTTTCGTTTTATCTGCGAATGCGCGAGGAAATGAACGCATCTATGTAAAAAACATAGGAAACTTACAGCCTATTTGATTTCATTGCACATCTATACTCGTTTAAACCATTACAGAACCTGCAGCTGCACATGCTCACATCTTCAGGTTCTTTTACCGACACACACACACACACACACACACACACACACACACACACACACACACACACACACACACACACACACACACACACACACACACACACACACACACACACACACACACACACACACACACACACACACACACACACACACACTAGGAAGTGCGTGTGTACAGTGCAGGCAGACTTTTGTACCATCTATTTATCAGTTTTGCAGACATTTACGCCTTGGATGTCAGTGAAATTTCGAAATGAAGATGTGTGTGTGAGACTGACAGTCATCCATTCACAGAAGCCAAAAGGGATTCAGGTTTTTAAAAAACGTGTATGTTTGCGTACTGACGTCATAGAGCTGGAGACTTTTTGCGCACTTACATTGTCATCGTCTGCGTTTTGAAGACATTCTGCATTCCCTTATTTATTTTAGAAACACGGAATTAATATGGATAATTTCAGCTAAAGAAAAAAACAACAACACACACGTACACACACAGAGAGAAATAAATACACACACGCACGCACACACAGACATACGCATACACACACAGACACACACACACACACACACACACACACACATACACACACATACACAGACACACACAGACACATACATACACAGACACACACACACACACACACGCACACACAGACATACACATATACAAACAAACAAACACACAGACACATACACACACACACACACACATTGTGTTTTCATGTTTTATGGGAATATTCTATAGAAGTAATAATTTTACACTGTGTTAACTATATTCTACCCCCTACACCATCCTCACATCACAGGAAACTTTCGGCTATTTAGATTTTTGAAACAGATCATTCTGGATGGTTTATATAGGGGACCAAAAATGTCAAAATGAAATACGGTCAAAAATGTATTTTGCCATCTTTGTGGGGACATTTGGTCCCCGTAATATAAGGATTACCAAAACCACACACACGCGCGCGCGTTGGGTGTTTCATGGGGATTTTTATACTGAAAAAAGTGTATAACGCCCTAAACCTAAACCGACAGAAAACATTTAGCATTTTACATTTTCCAGAAATATCACTTAGAATATGTTATAAGCTGTTTTCCCCATGGGGACCAAAAATGTCCCAATAAGGACACGGATGTCGGATATTGCCATCTTCTTGGGGACTCTGTGTGAACTCACACACCCTCCAAAAAAACCCAATCCCGATCTGAAGTCGAGTTCGCTTGAGGTAACCATAGCAACAGTACAGAGCGCCTTTATCCGTACCAGAAATCGAGTAGGCCTGCTTTTATAATTTAAAATATAGGCCTACCACAAAAACTTTAGTGTACTACTGTTTTAAGCATATTTAAGATTTATTTTAGTTGACGGTGCTAAACGAATTAGACTGAATATATGCATATAATATGCATACCCAATACATATAATATATATGCCTATCTTAATAGATTGTGCCACAAACATTTATTTTAAAAACTTAATTTATCTGGCTTAAACCCTGACATAACTCTTAAACTTAAAACAGCTAATCCTCTCTAATTCCCCAAACAATAGAAAAGATGGAAAGAATGAGAACAAAAAAGAAGAAGCAATTAATGTACAGGCATCGTTTAAAAGCTTGGATTATTACATCCTAGATCTAGAGCCTGTACATTAAACTATTTGTGTAGCTTTTATAAATACAGGTAAACTATTTTATCTCGCCAAATCACATTTAAAAAATGCCACCACTCAAAGAGAAACAGTTACATTCATCTGATCTACAATTCAACGCACCAGATATGGACTTTAAAAAATCCTTTCATTTCCATGCCAGACAGAAAACAAGAGCAACGCTGGCGTTTCAATCAAATATATTTTTCGTCTATTAGTTATTAAACATCACGTCGTCACTGAAACAAATGGAAAACAGCGACATCCATCGGTCAAACGTGCACCTTTCAGGCTGAAATTATCAAGACCGCACTGAACTTTCCGTTTTAGGCCTATCAATAATGCATGTTTACATAACAAGAGATAATATGTCTTTCATAAACGCCTCAAAACACCTGTATTATATGTCAAATATTTCTTTAAATCATTCAAAGAAAATTCGAAAAATATCTACCTAAATACTTTGAAACGATTTTGTCAATTTTAAGAATGCAAATATTAAAATGTATAATTGAACAAAAAATAAGAAATGAATCAACTGTAGCACCACCGGATTTCATAGATCCGATTAATATTAATATATGCTCATTGAGCACTAAATGTACAGCGTCGTCATTTAGATGAACTAGAATTCAACTCTTTTTATTATTTTATGTTATTACAAACAATTCAGACGGTTGCTAAACGAACTACATTAAAATATGTAAGAAAAACACAAATCAGATAATCGCTTATAAACGATGCTAGTCTTTTATTCTTTAACAGCTTAATTAGGATCGTTTTTAAATGAATATAAATATAATATAATGATTTTGCTCTGTGGCTCAACATTTACGGGAAATTAGATACAATTTACTAGTATATTATTAAACCCGAAATACAAGGTTGACGATGACTCGTTTTAATATAACGATTTTTAAAAATGTAAAAGGTTAAAAACTGGTAAAGAGCCATGTATTTCTAAATAAAATCCTGGAGGATTAAAGGATTAAAAAGCATAATTTTAATATTTCCATGAAAACGCACCAAAGCTCATGGCGTTATGGTCATTTTATTTGAGCAAAATATACTGTACAATATACGAAATGTCTATACACAAATTATACTCATTTCGCCTGATACTCAATGTCAGTTTCTGTAGTGACATGGAGATTTGTTGATTATTTATTATTAAATTCATGAGCTCCAAAATGAATAAACGGACAGAAATGTTGTGGACAGCTCATCTTAACATGAGGTGAAAACAACCGAAATCAAAATAGCCATACGAGGGTTTACTGTACTGTAAAAATCTTTCAATAACAAAAAATGAGAGTTAAATCTCCTCTGATTTACAAGCCAACGTAAATATTATAAATAATATTATATTCATCGCTCAAAGCTCTAGGCATATAATTAATAATGAGCTTTTCCAAACATTCCTAGGTTTGTCTTACAGGTTGCACTTGACCCTTTGCTCAAATTGTATTTCTGTTTGACCCCAGGCCACAGGTCAAACACCAAATCTAAGCAGAAACATTTGGGTTGAATTAAGACACTCCAAGATTTCAGACGGATAAAGTTAATAACAAAGTCCACAAAAAATGCTGCATGAATATCAGTTGCACACACAAGCTTTATGTTAGAAAGGATGTGAAAGCAAAAACAATCATTATATGACACCTACGGATCGTGAAAAACGGCGAGAAGAAAAAAACAATAGCCTAAACATAATATATTAGCCAGTTTTTTCGTATGCAAAACGTTTTAAATGTTTACATCTATGCATTTGTATCTAAATTAACTTGCATTGCACTTAAGAAACACATTGACATTCTAATCAGTTCGTGGTTTCCCTGAGAATCGAACCCATGACTTTGGCGTTGCAAGCACCATTTTAAATTAAACACGTTTTTTCGTAGCAAACGATTTAAGCAAATAAAGAAAGCTTGTAACGAATTGCCTTACTTACAAACACTCATTATCCAAAAACCAGCAGGGGTTTCAAAGAGTTTGCACGACTGTTTAGGCTACATACCCAAAGTTGCTGTGGTCGTTGTGGAGAGATGTTTCCACACTAACCGTTTCGTGGGAAAAGACTCGCCTCGGAATGTCACGGTCCTTTAATTGGAGCCGGACTGGATTTTATGGAAATGAGCATTGAACATCAGTCTTAACGACTGATTGGCACATGTAAGGAGAGAGCAGGGGGCAGACTCGTGTCTTTTAGCGACGCAATTCAGAAGGTCAAGTTCAAGCGCATATCTCAGCTCTCTCAATGCGCGTGACCAATTATCATGCAAGTCGCGTGAAAGCCATGTGCGTCTGTAGCTCTACAGGGTTCGTCCAGAGGAACACTTATCAACTGGATGGGTCCGACATTAAAAAGCGTTTAGTAATTCAACATTTATGGGAAAATTTGTTGTTACAGCAATAAGTTAACACACTATGATATGTGAGTTCGTTAAAATATACATACACATGACAAAATATCAGTCGAGGTTTCATAACTTTAGAGCAAATGCCTTTACTCTTATACTTGTTATTTGGTTTAGATGGTTTTGTTTGCATTGATGTTATTTTGCCAAAGACATTAAGACATTGAATCAGCAAATTTGTTTTTGGGAGACCCAAAAACGCTTTTTAAAGTTTAATCTTTCAGTTAAAGATTTTAATCTGTAAATGTAAGAACTATCTTATCAAGAAATATTGTAGGGTTCTTGTTATAGCTCTTTGTAATGTTTTGATGTAGGATCTTCAGATCGGTTTCTGGGTTCCTCAAAGCACCACATCACTCCTGAAATAATAATGATTCCAAGGTTTTGCAGTGATGTCAGAGAGGAACCATTTTGGGTTTGGGCTACTATTTCAGTCAATAGTTCTTAAGATAACAATTTTTTTCTTAATATGAAGAACATCTAAAGAAACATTTTCCCACTATACATTTAAATTTATGCTTTTGGCAGACACTTTTATCCAAAGCGACTTACATTGACATTCAAGGAACACATTGATATTGTAATCAGTTCTTGCTTTCCCTGAGAATCGAACCCATGACCTTAGTGTTGCAAGCACCATGCTGTTTGAGCTTCAGGAAAGCTATAAAGAGCCTTTTGTCCAATGGTAAGAAAAAGGTTCCATGAATGATAAAGGTTCTTCATAAAACCTTTGATAACTTTATTTTTAAGAGTAAACTAGAGAACTAGAGAAAAAATGTGAATGAAAAGAAAAGGAAAGTGGCATCATATATTAAAATGTTCAGTTTAAAAAACAAAACAAACAAAAAAATTCTATAGACTAGTACTTTAGAATAACACACTGTTTATTTTCCTGTTTTGATCTTAATCAGGGCTGTTCTTCCCAAAAGCAATTGTACGCCTTGTATATAAGAATATTGTAGAGACCAATGGTTATAGGCTTACAAAGTTTTTGGGAAACACAGCCCTGCATGAAGATCTCGTACTGTAATCTTGTAAATATCTTTATTCAATCTACAAAGAACCAACAATCATTAAAGAACACATGATTCATCATAATAAAATGGATCAATTTACCATGATTTAATATATATATATATATATATGTAACAGTAGTAAGTTGTATTTGGAACAGCAACAACAACAAACCAAAAAAAATCTACTGAAGGATCGAAAATAGCCAAGATTTATTTACAGGCTCATCAGCTGTTATAGTAGTTGCAGCAAACATAAATTCAACAACCGCCCTATGGTATACAGACCTTAAATACATCTGCAAAATACAATTTCACAAGCATACCATTAACATTGGCTGTTTATGAATTTTCCCACAGAAAAATCTGGGTTGACAAGAAAATTTGACTGCAGAAAGCTCACAATTTATGGAAACCTTATTCAAAATACCAACATTCAAGCCCACAAGGTTAATTATAAATTAATTTGTTGTCATAAGTGAATAATGATCCGGATTTCAAAGAAAAACTGTGAAATAAATGCTTAAAACGGTCAGAAAATAAAAGGCCTTTGCCGTTTGAGCGTTTGTTGCCACAACACCTCTCCATTTGTAGTCGCACATCTCGACCCTCCTGTGTTATTTCTGTCCTTGAAAAAAAAAACCGACAACGACATTTACAGTTCGAGCACGACGACCAATCAAATGGTAGATTCATTTCCAGTTTGACCAATAGAATTGCAGATATCACGCGGCTCCAAACATGGGCCAATCAGAGCGAACGATTGTAGCATACGTCATCAAAACACTCCTTCAGCTGTTCGAACACTCAAGTTGTCACCACGAGAGCTGCTACATGGGACTTAAACCCATTCATTAAACTCACCAAACGAACATGGTTAGTATGTTTACCTTTTCAACCGTTAAATCGACTTGTAAACGTGCTCTTTTACGCGACTGATGTGGTTAAATGTTGTTTGTATCTTTTGTACTGAAACACGTTTAGCACAGTGATAGCTTGCAGAAAGGATAGTGGTGTTTTTGATCTTTTATAAGGGACTGTGGCATTGCAGTTGCACTGTTTACGTGTTTTAGATCGTAATAGTAGCTCTTTAGTGTTATCGTGGATGGTTAGCAAGCGACACATGTTTTGGGGGTTTTGCAATGCCAACACCTGCTCGCTTTGACAGCATGGAGGCTCATCTCGAGTGACTGGCACAGGCCCTCAGTCAAGGAGCTGTAAAAAAAGACCACAACCACACTTAACCGCACAATGGTCTCGGTTCAGAACAAGTAAGCTCCAGTGACCTGCTGTTTATTAACACAGAAAGCTATTTCGACCAGAGTATCGGTTTGGAAAGCAAAAAAAGTAGTTATTTTACTATGGAACTCTATGGGGAAAGGCACGTCTCCGAGACAAACGTTAAAAAACAGTATTTTTTGGAAGGAAAGCCACGAGACGTAAATGTTGTACATGTTAAAGCGAGACTAGTGTGATTAAAAACACTTACTAACCTTGTTATTGCAGACTTCATTTAATATCTAACTCTTGCTTTCCCGCGACGCGCGCATGAATACCAGAAGACTGTTTACATGGAATCAAATCCAATAAATGTTCCTCCGCCTAGCAGTATAGGTCCATGATTTAGATCATTTTACTGCTTAAATAACATACATTGTGTATGTATTAACTAATATAACTGCTGTAACAAAAGACGTGTGTATATGTTGCTATTTTATGTAACTTTCCATAGCTTCCTTGCCTCATAAACATCCACACACAGACACTAACACATTCATATTCAGCAATATTTGACTGCACTGACACTATTAGATTAGAATAAATCTTAAACTGAATTGAGCTGAACGTTGACACCAGTTGCTTTATAGCAGATTCGACTTACGGTAATTTCATTATTGGCAAATATGTCCACATCGACACTGTTTCTGAATTGAATCAACCTTGAACTGACTTCAGTTTAATAATGACGTTATTGTATTTTTTAGAGTCGCTTTACAGCAGAATTGAATTCTGTTTGCATCATTGGTCATTATTTTCCTGTTTATCACTATGAAGTCCTTTGTAACAATCTGTATTGTTACATGGAAATAAAAGTTACCTGACATCCATTGTAAAATCATTCATGTAAATGCAATTTTAGTTTTGTTTTATAAACTGTAAAGGTGAGAGTCAACATTATTTCCTCTTATCAAATATACATTCTCTTTTAAGGCTCTGATGGGGGTTCAGTTGGTGGTGAGCTTGCTGGCGGTCAGCATAATGCAAAGAATGGCCCCACATCTCTCCTTTGCACGCTGGCTCTTATGTAACGGCAGGTAAGTATTGCACGTCTTTTCCATGTAGGCATGTATAAAACACCCGGTTCTTTCTAACACCCCAGCCTGTTGATTTTCTCAGCCTTTTCAGATTCAAACATCCATCCGAAGGCGAGTTGTGCGCCCTCGCAGGGAAGCAGATTCCTAAGAACAGCAGGCGTGACAGGTGCGAGCTTGATTCAGTGCAACTGTTGCCACTGTTACTTTTCTGTTAGGGAATTTAGTCATTTCTGCCTGACCTCTTGCTTTTTCCAGGAGACAAAATGGACATGGAGAATCCAAGCCGCTCACAGTTCCGAAAGACATCGATCTTCACTTGGAGAGTGCGCCTGTAAATGTCTTGGATGCACTTGGTAGGTCTTCATCTGGGTTGTTGAATAGGTTGTTCATCTGCAGCTAATTTTGATCTTATGTTGCTTGAAGAAAAGCTTGGATGATCTCAACCTTTTCTGTTCCTTCCAGTTTTGCGGTTCTTTGTGGAGTACCAGTGGCTGATTGACTTTACCGTCTATGCCACAGGGATCTACCTCTTCACCGAAGGCTACTATAGTGTAGTGGATGCCAGCAAGGAAGTCAATATCGCTTCCATCTGGTGTGTGCTGAGTGTTTTCTTCTGCCTGTATCCTCCAACACTGCAGTCCTTTGGATTAACATACATGAGAAATTCAAATGTGACTTACTGGTACCTCACGCTAAAAAAAGACTATAACTTGTTGTAAAGTCTTGTAGGCTTGTCTTGCTGTCCTTGACTGAAGTTCTCAGGAGGACGCTGTATCTTCTTATGAGCCACTACTTCCGCTCTGAGGAGGGCGGCGAGCGCTCTGTGTGTCTTGCTTTCGGCTTCTTATCTCTGCTTATTGCAATGCTGGTTCTTGTAGTGAGAGAAGACTACCTGGAGTTTGGCCTTGAGCCTGGTATGTGCTGATCTGACCTGTCCTTTCACTTCTAGAAATACATTTTTACCACTCGTTGCATTGACATTTTTATTTAACCCAATTTTTGCAGGATTTACCAGTCTTTTTGATAATTTCGAGGTCTTTGCCAAACAGCAGGGCTATGGGTGGTCGTAAGTTATACGTTAATGGTCAGACAACGTTTGATATGTTCTATATCCTTTTATCATTAAAACACTCACAATATTTTAACAGAGTTCCCTTCACCAAACTATCAGTGAAGTTGGGTCTGGCTGTCATTTGTGCCTTCATTGGAGCTCTCCTGGCATTCCCTGGACTGCGATTGGCCCAAACTCACCTAGATGCCGTTCAGATGAACGCAGACCGTCCAATCATTCAGTAAGACGCAATAGTGCACTGTATAATACAAACTGAACCTGTACAAAAAAATGACAGTATTGTATTTATGAAGATGTTTGATATGCCACAACAGCTTGTTTTGCCTTTTTAGGATCCTTTTGCACTTGAGTTTTATCTCACCACTGGTCATTCTTGTAATGTGGATTAAACCCATTGCTCGAGACTTCCTAGGAAACGCTCCCATGGGAAAGACCTCAGTTACTTTGTAAGTTGAGCAAATCTATTTTATTTTCAATCATTGATTTTGTATTTTAATACTTTTGTTTAGTTCAAAATGATTTTATTTATTAATATATTAGTTTTATATTATTTAATTTTTTTACTTTTTTTTTCATTTATTTTTTATATATTTAAAAAATTTATTTTATATTTTAATATTTGTATATAATTCCTTATTTTTTTCCCCCCAGACTTTCAAGTTCTGCCTTTAACTCTGTGCGTCTGTGGACTATCGTGGTTCTGTGTGGTTTGCGGCTGCTGCTCACGCGTTACCACCTGCAGGCCTACCTCAACCTCTCTCAGAAGTGGGTGGAGCAAATGAAGAAAGAGGCGGGGCGTATCGCTGCCATTGACATCCAGAGGAAGGTGGGGTTCAAATGCAAAGTAGCATTGTTGTATGTATATGAAACTTTCCACTCTGTGATTTGTAATGTATTAATGTTTTAATAAATTCTTGTTTTTAAACCCATTTATGTAGGTGACACGAGTTTTCTGCTACCTGACTGTGGTCACCCTCCAGTACCTTATACCCATTCTGCTTGTGCTTTTCTCAACTTTGGCACTGAAATCTTTAGGTGGGTCACTACACTCTCACTGGCACTTAAAGGGACACTATGTAACTTTTAAATAACAAAAGTGCATGCATTTTGTGAAAGAACCTTATTTTGGTTGTGCTTTGTCTCTGCTTGACTGAATATGGTTATCTGCTCATAAATCATTCACTACTAGGCTTATGAGATATAACCAGTTAAGAGGGAAAGGTTCTCAAGCTGAAGACTTTAGTGTAGCTGCATTTACAAAAACCAAATTGAAATGACCCTTCACAATATATAATGCTTTCCAATCAACTCTGTTTGAGAGCTATATGTGAAAATGTATCTGTTCAATAAAATACATGAATCCCCTGTTAAGTAAAATACGCCAATTTCAGCATTTTGCAACATTTCAAATCCCTCAGGTTTCAGGTTTCTGAAGCTCTGTGACATTCTCTTTTTCCAGAAGACACTTCTCTGTTCAGTGTTGATTCAAAACGTGTAAGGCTTGAGATTTAGCTGCTCCACGTCAAACTTTTTCACTCGTTGTGACGACTATGCCACTCCCACACCATATTTACAGACATGACGACACACAAATGGCCGATTTTACGCTACGTCTAAAATAAACCCTTTTAATAGGCTTATCGTAGTGAATCAGGGTAAGACAAAAACATGTTTTGGAAGGACTGAATGTGTATTGACTCATTTAAGTTTTGTTCATTTTGAACAAAAAAAAGCTTTCTTTAAATAATGGTATTAATAATGTAATATTTAATGATGGAAATGTAATGTTTACGTAATAATGTAAATTTGACATACAATTGTGAGCAAATCTTTATTTTGTTAAAATTAATTTACAATGTTTTATTTATTAATATGTAACTACAGTAATACCTCTGTTTACGAATGACTTTGTATACGAGCAAATCGGTGTATGGCATTGTATCAGAGTGGGAGAGAATTTTTCCCTCGTCCACGTGCATTTTTTGTGTGAAAAAGTTCTAACGCTCAGCATCTTCGTGCACATTTTTACTGGAAATATCGTAACGACAGCGTCGCTCGGTTTGGTTGCATCATTCACCACAGTGATACTTTTATAAGTGATTTACAGCGGTTTTACCTCGAGTTGTAAACACTAATTGTGATCACTGTTGTTCACGTAGTGAAATATATATATACAGTACAGCATATAGACAGCGGCCCTCAAGATGAGTAAGAAAGAAGGTAAAACATTCTCCCTGTAAGCAGTAAAAACTCTCCTCTCGTCTCCATCACGCCAGCAGCGACGCTACTCAAAGCTAAAGTGCGTGTAACAGTCAATTATTAATTAGTACTTATATGAGATCTTAATGGTTATAATTTTAACTAATTAGGCATTTATGGTCATGTGGAACGAATCGAGTGAATTTTTTTTTTTTTTTTTTTATTGCATTCTTATGGGGAAAATTGTTTTGGTGTACAAGAATTTTGAGTTACTAGCTTGTTCTTAGAACGAATTAAACTCGTAAACCGAGGTATTACTGTATTGGTTTTATTTCTTATTATATATCACCATTGTATTTTACATTTTTTAAAGTATTTTTCATTTATTGATTAGATTTTTCAATGACTTTCTTAAAGAATCTAAAAACAATTCTACTGTACCCCTCAGGTGACTTCTCTTGGGGCCTTGGAGCAGAGACTCCAGGTGTAACCCCTGCTCCCATTCTTCCCACCACTCCTCCGCCAGCCCTAAGACTGGAAGACGACGAGGACATGGACGACATGGAGGAGGACGTCCAGGCCACCGTAGCCCACCTGATCGAGCAGTTCACCGCCTTACGTGAAGTCCTCACGCCCCTTTTCTTCAGGGGCATCTTCGCCTTTCTCACATGGTGGATCGCGGCCTGTCAACTCATTAGCAGCCTGTTAGGAATCTATTTCCACCAGTATCTGATGCACAACTGAAAAGTGTCCTGAAATGAAGCTCTGTGCACTGAATCCAATCCTTCAAGGTACCGCGGTATCAACATGGACAGTCATGCAAACACATCTGACGCACCAGCAAGATGAAGGCTGGCCTTCGGAAAAACAAACGCTCAATTGAACCCACTTTATTTTCACGGTACCTTATGGAAACTTTTGTTAGGTACAATCAAAGCAAAGATGCTAGTTAACTGTAGGCATGAGCTGTTTAGGTTTTCATCAGCTCAAATGAAGCCTTCTCGCTTATTTCAGTCAAATGTAATGCGCCCCCTGTTGTGGTGATCATTTCGTTGAGATGCAAATCTAAGGGTCTGGCAGCTCAGGGATGTGGTCCGAAATAGCGTGTCTTCCACCAGCACAATATCAAGTGCAAATGAAAACCTCCAAAACAGTTTAGCGCTGTAGTTAATGGACTTGATTGTTCAAAAATCAAATTTAATTTTATGCCTTGGATGAACTTTTTAACAGAATGTTATGGTGTATTTTAAATACTGTTTGCTAAATGGCTAATGACGTGTAACATACAGCAGTCCTAATTTTGCCAATGTATTTCGTAAATAATCAGTTTTTCATTTGTTTGCCTGTTCTGTTCACTCGGTTAGCCACCAATGACCTTCACTCATGGGATCAGAGGAAGTCGTCAGGGATTAATATCATTCAAGATGGTAGACTTTAAAGCAATTTATTTATTCATTTTTTAATGTCAATCAACTTGGATTTGATTCAAAACAATAAAAAGTGATAATTAAAAAATTAAACATGACTGTTTTTTTTTTCCATGACTCATTGATGGAACATAAGATTTTTTTTTTCATGTCGTTCTAACCTCACAAGACTTTCATTCATCTTCAGAACACAGATTAAGATATTTTTAATATATTGATAGCAATGCAACTACCACATTTTTGTATACTTCAAATAGATCATAAAGAGGCCGTAAAACTAATCCATATGAATCGAGCGGTTTGGTACAAATTTTCAGAAGAGACTCTGAACAAATTTAATTGAGGCTTTTATTCACATATTAACATTGATCACCGAACATAAACAAATTTCATTGGTTGCTGTGTAACACAAGGATGAACCTCATTGGCTCTTGCATGGCAAGTGATCATGCTTGAGCTTCTATTTACCACAACTGATGTGTGAGTTGATGAATATTTATATGAATAAAAGCCTAAATTCAATCAGTTCATCATTTAAAGTGATTGTGTCTAATTGTATACAATTGAATTTCTGTAGTTTTATGAATGAAATGTAATGTTGTTAAGGATAGAATGCAATCTATGACACACACACACACACATACACATGTATTGGTTTGATCAGGCCTGTTTTGTGTCTGAAAGATGACATGATTAATGGCTGATAAAATGTGACTTCCAGTCAGAACAGACAACGTCACATTCAAAGGGTCAGATGGCCACATGTCTGACTAGTTCATTACCTGGTGTGTAAGAATATGACTGGTTTATGACAATATGAAGTAATACAATTAATATTTCTGTTTTTATGGACTGATATTTCTTCCATTAAATATTTTTTTACTATGGTATCTAAAAGAAATCGACCAAAAAATTGATTGTCTGTACGTAGTCCATATAAACCATTTTAAATTTTCATGTCTTTACGTATGTGTTATCTGGGGATATTTGAGGCATAAATCCACCATTAATCGGCTGGTGCGTTTGTGTCTATATCCTCTGTCTCGCCACCAGCCCGGAGCTGTCCCAGTAATGTCTCATCTTGAACTCAGACAGATATTTTTTCCCACGTCGGGCTGGCTGATGACACGTCTGGAGGCCTTGTCTGGCTTAATGAAGTGGAGGGTGACGGGGTTGACATATCTATATAATCACATTAATTATGTGCATCTGTCAGGAGGCCCAGTCTGAGACCCACTGCAGCTCCGGCTGCTGCTATAGGGACTGGACCGAGGACCATTCAGACATGCCTCACAGACTTGCCCCATCGGCCCCCCGAGACCTGCCCAGACGTGACCTCTGTAGCCCTCTTTTCAACTGTGCTAGGGTTGGGTGTGTTGACGAGATGGAGAGATGGGTAATTTCAGGCAATTTTCTGTTTTTTTTAATAGCTCAAGGGGTTCAAGATGGTGTAGAAGAGTGTCTGAGAAATGGGATTTGAATATAATTGTGTGTAGACAGACAAAGTGTTTATATGATCGTTTTAATGGTGATTATAATCAGTATTGTACATAGTAACAGAAGTGATCTGACAGACATAAGATCTGCTTGAATAACTATCTGATAACACACTCATTCTGTCGATTTTGAAGTGCTTCAGTATTGTGAAGATGATGTTCATTTCTTGCTATTCATGTGTCAGGCCTAAACAGTCGTTCAACATTACGTGAAGAAAAAAAAAAGCCTTTCAAAAAACTTACTCTGGACTGTTATACACTTCCCGCCATTTGAAAACGAGGCTGCGAGAGATAAAAATATGTTAAAGGTTTGTTTAATAGGTGTTACCTTGACTTCATTAAGTCAATTAAATATATAAAAACGTACAGTATTTCTTAATTGGTTTAGTTAACAAATAAAAAAATGGTTTCATATAGACTTTATGCAACATTTAAAAAGTCTGTAAGGGATAAACGTAGTCATGGCCAAAAGTTTGGCAGTTTCAGTTGTTGTTGTGGTGTTGATTCATATTGTTTATTGTCTAGAGTTCTCAGATGTTCTCTTTTAAATGAGCAAAAAGCTTCATTAGCCAAAAAAAAAACTGAACATATGAGTCAGGTGAGCACAGTCAGGTGAAATCTATCTATCATTCTTTATCATTCTCCATCTTGTGTTAGCAATGGTTAATTTCAAAGAAAGCTGTGCAGCCATCTTCGCTTTGCATCAAAATGGCCTTACATGCAAGGAAATTGCTGCAACGAATACTTAAGAGAGGTTCAACTGCTGTACAGAAAGCTTTAGGACATCCCGGAGTGTCCAGCAAGTGCCAGGACTGTCTCTTCCTGAGGAATCAGCTAAGGAATTGTGTCACAAACAGTGCAGAACTTGCTCAATATTGGCAGCACGTGGGTGTGAGTAAATCTGCATGTACAGTGAGGCCAAGACTTTCGAACCACAGCCTGGTGTCAAGAAGGGCAGCAGAGATGCCACTTCTCTCCAAGAAAATCATCAAGGACAGACTGAAATACTGCAGGAAGGACAAGGATTGGATAGCAGAAGACTGGTGCAGTTATTTTCTCTGATGAAACCCCTTTCCGAATGTTTGGGACATCTGGAAAATCAATTGTACTGAAAGGAAAAGGTGAATGGTACCATGTGTCAAGCCAACAGTGAAGCATCCTGAGACCATCCATGTGTGGGGTTTCTTTACATTCAAGGGATTGGATCCCAATTCTGGACCAAAACACTGTCATGAATAAAGAATGGTATTAAAATAACTTATCCCAGTGATCCAGCAGCAATTTGGTGATAGAGCACTATTTCACAAGGGAAGAGTGGCAGTGAACTGCCTAGGAGATCATTACATTGAAATGTTGGATCCATGGCCATGCAACTCCCTGGATTTTAATCCCACAAAGAACCTGTGGTCGATCCTCAAAAGTCAAATGGAAAAGCAGTGATTGACAGAATTATGAAGAAGGGTCAACACTGTAAATATTGTCTCTTTGCATATATTAAATGTTTCTGCCATATACAAATCTTTCAAACTAATGAAATGCGTATCGTTTTACGCCATAAGCCTAAATTTAAACAAGGTCGTGAGGGATAAACGTCGGCTATAATGGGTTTAATAGTTTTACCTTGATTTCGTTAGGTACAAAATAAAACAATAAGTAAAAATACGGCTTTTTTCAGTTAGCAAAACTCAGGAAAACATACTTTTGTGAAAGATAAATGTAATTTATGACCGTTCTAAACGCTAAACAGACTGTATCTCACACCCTCGTTTCATAATGTCAAGGTTAATACACTTCTACCATTACCTGTACCCTGATACTTCGATAAATACAGTGAAATATCAATATGAAATATCGTATTGACATGGTAAGCTTACGTCATGCTAACTACAACGAGAAATGTACACATTTACCTCATCATCACCACCCCTTCACTACATATAACTATTAAAACAAATGCTTATTGATTAATACAGCACAGTCGATAATACCAGCAATTTTGTGTTGTGTAGCGTCATTTATTTTGTGATAATTTTAAATCATTTTCGGTGAGGACCTCTAGCGTCCCCTAAGTGCATAAACCACTGATTTAAGTTATAGGAAAGTGTTAGCAAATTATTCCCTTATATACCTTATATACGCTGTAATAGAAATATGGCATACTACTCAAGATGTACAAATGAAATTCTTTAATTATTATAAAATAAAGGTTAGGCTACAAAAGGTGTCACGTCACAAAAGAAGCATTCAGATGCCTGATATGGTTATGTGCCGACCTCTTGTGGACATTGCAATAAACATCAACTGACAATACTTCAGGATGGGACATGAATCATGATGTAATGCAGCATTTACACACACACAAACTTTTTTTTTCACAAGTGAAGAAACTTAAGCATAAAAAGTAAAATATTATGCAATATATAGGTATAGCCAGAAATAATAAGAGACAACATAGTTTTTTTTTAAAGCAGTGATTTACATCATTTTTTTTGGCTCTACAGTAATTTACACCATGTGAGGAAAAACAGAACAAATTTCTAAACAGGGTCAGAGTCGATTTTTGAATGTTGCTCTGATGAAGTAATATTATAAATGTTTACTGTTTCTGGTTAGAACGTCTGATTTGCTGCATTCGAAGAATAGCTGTAGGAAACAAAAAGTTTAAGTGAAACAAATATAATGTATATTTCTTTTTAATATGAAGATTGCATCTCCCAAGAAGTAATAATACTAATAAAGAATTTAAGATATTAAAAAAGGATGGGGGCAATTATCTTATCCATGCATTACTGATGTCATGTTGTTGTTTCGGAGGCTGGTTGCTTTTCCCCTCTCCAGAGTCTCTGTTTGGACCAGGTTGGCTGGAGTAAGCGGCCTTCTGTATCTCGTCCCTCTCCATAGCTGTGTACTCCTGCGAGGCCGCTTTGGGCTCTTCCATGGGTGAGTGCTGCAGCATATGATGGCCGGGGGACGCGGTCGAGAGCATGTGCTCTGGAGAGGCGCGCTCTGATTTGATGCTCAGGTTGAGGGAGGGGTGCGGCGGCGAGGAAGGGGAAGAGCACTGAGAAGGGTACGAGCAGCTTCCTCCTGATGCCATCCTAGGGACAGGGACAAGAACATGACGTGCAGGGTGCCAGAAATACTTGTAATACATAATTATGAATTATAAATAATAAATGAAAATAAGTTTCACTTAAATAGCATAATAAATGACATAAAATATAAATAAAAAAAGAAAATGATTAATTTATTTAGATACTGTTTTATTATGATTGTGTAATATGATTAAAATAAATAAAAAAGGCTCACCCTGGGTTGATCATGGACTGGTGGGCATCCTGGTGAGACAAAGGTTGCCAGGTATTCATAGAATTGCGTTGAAAACCTACAGTGTAACTCGGGTGGCTGTATTCTAAGACAGAAAGTGATCATTAATGCTCCTTTTTAACAGTACTAACAGTATTTTGAAGACTGTGCTCTGAATATAGATTGGGCCCCTACCTGAGGGCCCGTAGTTGCCCAGACTGTGCCCCAGTAAGCCTGTCTTCCCCATTGCCATCATGTGGCTCCCAGCATGCATACTCTGATAGAGTGCTCTCTAGATGGAAAACAAAGAACAAAAAACATGTAAATAACCACAAGGTTATTAAATTGATTTCAGTATGTCAGTGTCATTAAGTTATATTATATTGTATTAATGTTATATATCATAATGAATGAGTCATACAATATGATTTATAAAATTAACATGACATATTAATATTATAATTAATGCTATATCATGTTATATATATATATATATATAGTAACATTTTGAATAATATTTTCATAAATACAATAATTAGTAAAATTGAGGAAAATATTAATATTATACATTTATATTATATTATGTCATATTGTCACCCTCATACCACACAGACTTTTAGTTTGTTTTCATTCAGTCACACTGTTACATTGTTAAATCGTTCTTCTTCATCGTAGAAACAAATATATTATATAATGCATTTGTAATATAGATCATCTTTAGTTATTGGATATTTAAATAGAATAATATAATAGAATGCATTTGTAAAGTTGATGTGATAAATATTCATATGAACAATTAATAGTGCATTAAGAAATGTCTATGAAAATATAATTAGTGCTGTCAAAATTAAATGTGTTAAAGTACGCAAAGTAGAACGCATTATAAATATTTAATGCAATTAACGCAGCATCCGTTTCCCCCGTCATCCTTTGACTCTTATTCATGCAAATGCTTTTAAACCATTCACTCAGTGCAGTAGTGGCAAATCTGTGAATCTCTCTCTCTCTCTCTCACACACACACACACACACACGCACGCACACAAACGCACGCATGCACGCATACACACACAGTTAAATTAAGTAATGAACGTAAAGAGTTATGAAGAGATGCATGTCAGATCTGGGTCTGCGATTCAGGTCTTAAAGGGTCAGGTCCTAATAAACCTACTGCTGTCTGTGATTAATGTTATTTAAAGACCAAAAGAAAAAGAGAAAATCACTCACTGCTCTTGAATGAATAACATTGGTAGCTTTAATGAGGAATCATCTACATTTAATTTATAATGTATGCATTGAAGACTGTGAAGTGCTTGAAAACTTTATAAAAATTTCCTGATAGACCTATCAATCTTAAAGCACCGTTTACAAGAATACATGGGTTAAAAACAATAACTTTTTGTGCATTTTGACAGGGCAAGTTAAAACCTGAACTGGTTTGACTGGGCCACGAAAAAAGAAGAGACCTGATTGATGTGCACAGGTAAATGAGACTTATGGAAATGGATTTATGGGAAGATTGTTTTCATTTCACTTAAATTAAAAACTGTTTTATTATTTAAAGCCTAATATAAGTAAAAACAAAACAAAATCAATTTCAGCAATTTCAATTTCAGTGTTGGTATTAGTGATGCTGTCTTTTACAAAAAGATGCCATTAAACAAATATTTATGTTGTTTCTACATTAATTTGGAGATTAAATGTGAAATTAAAAAAACTTTAATATTAGGTTTTATAAATCAATGGACAGCACTAAATTTAATATCTATCACATCATATAATATAAGTCTTTAATAATTTATCAAATGTATGTGACAAATATTAACACATTATGCCATATTATGAAATGTCAATAAAACATGACACACAAACATACACACACACACAGATTCATAAATACAATTATTTATAAAATATATGACAAATAGCTATATTATATTAATTACTTTAATAGATTTATAATGTAATATAGTTGACAAATGTTACGCTCAATTACGAAATTCTATATTTAGAAATATACAACTTTCAATCATGTATATTCATATTTAAATGTACATGAGCAACTAATCTATTAAGTATTTTATAATATATGTTAATGATTTATTTACTCTAAATTAATAAGAGTTATCAGGAAATGCCCCCTAAAATAAAGTTGCCTCTTCCTCTGTACTAAATGCATGTACAGTGATATATGTAAAGTTAGGCTATGCACAGTGACAACAATCAGTCATTTCTGTATGTATAAGTGAGTACTTTTGTAGACTCTCTCACTGCATTGGCCAAATTGCTGCGGGTTCCACACAGTCCGCTATGAGCATCGATGCGACGTCCGTCACTGGCCATATTCAGAGGAGGCTGAGTCTTCATGTCCAAAGCCTTGCTCAGGTTGCCATGGGAAAACATCGAGTAGCCCAGGCCTTCAGAGTCATATGGGAAGTGAAAAACAAGATGTGGTCGAAATCATTTTTTCAGTTTCTGTCTCCCGTTCTCTCTCTCTGAAAGGAGAAGTTTTCCTTCACAGACAACGTTTATTCACTATCTATGCTTGCCACCTGTATAGAAACACATTTAGCTGATAAGTGTGAACTCGTCTTGTTGCGACTGATTGCTATGGCTGATTTCGTAAATAGCATTTATGCATCCTACATACACAAACAAATGTTTTGCATAATTTGACAGAATCACAGATTGATTGGAAATCTCAAGTGACATTTTTCTTGATTTTTCTTGTTGTCGTCACAATACATCCGTTTCATCTCAAGTTTTAAGCTTGTAAACTTACTTTTAAAAACATGGACAGTGATTGTTGAAAAAAAAATCACTCAAATATTGGAATGGATTGTTTATTTCACTCTCTATATAAATAATGTTATAGTTTTAAAATTAAATCATAGCTTAAAATTATCATAGCTTCTCATTTATAAATAAATAAACTAATAAACAAAAAAAAGTAAAGTGACTTTTGAAAAAAAAAAGTTTTATGACAATATTGTTGCTGACGGGCATAAATAAGTAATATATTTAATAATCTAAATATACTTACCGGTAAATTAATTGTTTATTGTCACTCTAGATTATCATATGTTTTTCAATAAAAATAACATCGGTAACACTCTAAAATAAGATTTCAATAATTAACATTACTTTCACTGTACGAAATCATTGTTGGTTTAACTTAAAAAAGTAAGTTGCTTGGTTGCCTTAAAAAATTTGAGTTCACTTAAAATAAAAATTTTGAGTTAATACAATGAAGGAAATCAACAGAAACTCAAAATATTATGGTAACTGAACCACATTATTTAAGTTGATTTGACAAAAGAAAAAACTGTTTTAGTAAAATTTAAGTTCATGTTAATAACATTCACTAATACATTATGGAAATCAAATGATGTATTTGTTCATAACATTAGTTCATGCACTGTGAAATAACATTAACAAAGATTATTAAATACTGTAACAAATGTACTGCTCATTGTTATTTCATGTTACATTAACAAGTGAGACCTTATTTTATATATTATGTCTGAAAATAAAACGTAATTACGTTACCATAATATTTTTGGTCGAATTAAAAAAAGGTTTAAAATGTTTCATAAATAAATAAATGGCATTATTGAAAAGTACACAAAATTCTTGAAAACATGATTAAAAAAAAGTCAATTTTAATGTGACCTTTGACCAAGAAAAATTAATAATGAAAGGTTTTATGTCCCAAGCATAAGACATAAAAGCACCAATAGTTCAAGAAAACTCCTCATATGTTAAAAAACCTTTATGTCTACCTC
The DNA here is from genome assembly GCA_037043235.1 of Rhodeus uyekii. Classification (NCBI taxonomy): domain Eukaryota; kingdom Metazoa; phylum Chordata; class Actinopteri; order Cypriniformes; family Acheilognathidae; genus Rhodeus; species Rhodeus uyekii. The sequence goes on from JAWRVZ010000060.1 coordinate 163,535, forward strand.
TAACCAGACTATTTCGTATTCCTTTTCAAGTCCGCCGTCACAATTAGAAGCTGCATTCTGATGCACATGACACTTCTGCTAGCTGGATTCTGACCACAGGTCGCTTTGAGCAGAATATTCCTATGCAGCACTACTAATAGTAATATAGAGGCGCCGCATCAAAGTCCAGCAGGTGTGACATTCTGCTCAGAAACCACAACCATGTCTTCAACTACTGTTTCATATGTGTGCGTGGTTGAGCGGATGGGCTGTTTCATATATGAGAACTTCCTGTGCGCAAATACTAAAATACTCGACTTGGGGAACATCCCCCACTGCATTTTAGTGTAACACCATCCGATAATGACTATAATAAGTACAATACGGTAAACGGTTTAAGTGGTTCGTCTCTACAAAATATTTAGTGGAACAGGTTTATGCAGTAGTTTATGTAGTTAAAACCACTCTACATATCTTAGTTTTATTCGAAAAAAACAACATTTACAATGACTGTGTACCCCAATTAGCAAAATATTTTGCTTTAAATATAGAAATAGCCTATTTTTAATAGTGAATGATAAGTCTATTAATGCTATGAAATATTTAGAAATGTCAAGATCTTTAAGCTAATGTGCTCCAAAACAATTCAGAAGAAATAAGTGTCCAAAACTTCCACCAATATGGATCAATGATTTTGATGACATCACTTCTCATCAGAATTTCTGTCCAATCAAATGCTCACTAGAATCTAAATTTTCCCTACATTATAAATAAATGTTGAAGCTGCAACTGAAGTTGGTCATTTGTTCACTCATTTACTATTTTCTACATGGTTTTTGGCATATTGTGACTATATAGGGGATAGGGAACCATATAAATATGCTTTCCATTGGAGCTTTCCATTTCCATTGGAGTCTGGTTTCAAGTTAATGTGTATATCTATTTAAATATTCTATATTTAATTATATTTTAAAGCACTATTAGGAGGAGAAACAGTTAGAAACAGTCTGGCCGAGCTGTGATATAAGCAAAGCGCTTTATTTTTGATATGTCCCACACTGTCTTCCTGGTTCAGTGGAAATTACATTAAAATGCACTTCAGTGGGCCATTAAATGACATGGACCTTACCTGCATGCGGTCCCATGAGGGCCGGATGAGAGTTGGAGCTGACAGAACCGGTTGAACCCGGCCTGCTGCACAAAGGTTTGTAGGATGGAGTACGATGGGCACCTAGGTTTGGATTGGAGGAGTTGCTGTAGCCGTTCTCAGTACTTGCGCCCATCACATCTGAAGGGAGGTGCGGTGGTGCCTAATGGATTTATAATAGTGCTTCAGATGAACACATGTGCTTTTGGTTCATTTTGGTTGAGAAATTGTTATCTGAAAGATTCTACTAACATAATAGCGTTGCCGAGCGATGGAGAGGTCCATGCCGTCGTGATATTTCTCCATTCCCATCGGCACGCTGTCCTCGTGATCGACCTCTGAACTGTCCAGCCCCAGTCCTTTCCTTCTCAAAGTCTGGAGCACTCAGAGAAAAAGAGGGTGGAAGAGGGGAGAAAAGAGAATAGTATGTCATTGGCGTGAAGGAATTGGCAGAATTTGGTTTAGGACATGACACAGGGCAAATCTAAACCTCCCTCTCCCATATGAGCGCCACAGCTCTAATATTATTCTCTGTTCTCTAATGAAATATTAAAAGAAATGTGAAACAAATAATATAATAAATTTTTACTGAATAATAATGTAATGAAAATATCCTTCCTCCCAAAAAAATACATGTCTGTATTTTTATTATTATTTATATGCATAATATATATATATATATTATCATATAATGATATAATTAATCATATCTAATATAATATAACAATCTAACATATATATATAATACATGCTAAATATATAAAATCCAACAAAGATATGTAGGCTATTAATTCATAAGTAATATATATACACACTAACATTAAGGAATTTGGGGTCGGTAAGTTTTTTTATGTTTTTGTCTCTCATGCTCACCAAGGTAAAAACCCATTGCAGTAATATTGTGAAATATTATTACAATCTAAAATAACTTTTCCTATTTAATATAATATGTGTGAGTGTATATATATATATATATATATATATACATACTCACACACATAAATATAAAAGGAGAAAACAATGCAAAATTTAGGGACTTTAGTTACTTTAACATTAAATTAAGCATTGTGAAACTGTAGCGGTAGCCCACCTGATTTACTGATATACTACTAATAAAAAACACTTCAGAAGGGAGAGGTTTGGCATGTACCTCCAGGATGTCAGTGTTTGTACGGCTCTCATGAGGTTCGCTGTATTCGGTGTACTTTAACAGAACTTTGTCCATGTCAGTGCTGGCGTACTGGAAAAGACGGTTAGTGCTGTTGAAGATGATGAGAGCGATCTCGCAGTCGCACAACACGCTCAGCTCGTAGGCCTTTTTCATCAGACCAAATTTACGCTTGGTAAATGTCACCTTGAAGAAGAGAACAAACCACAGGACTATTGTTACAGAAACATCTGATAGATGCCACAAAGCTATTATGGTTTGACTTCTCACGCTGTGTCAGTTTGGAGTCTTTTTTTGGACGTGACTTCTTCGCTCCTTTAGCAAAAGCCGTGCACCTTGAGATCATTTGACCTGCATTAAAATATCGGTTCCTGATGTAGAGCAAAAGCTATCTTAATTGTCTTAATTAGGTGTGAAAACGAATCCTGATTCGACCTGAAAGACTAAAGACTAAACCTGTTTTTTAACATGAAATCAAAAGAAATATGCCTGCACAAATGATCGTTGTATATCAATCTAAATGAAAAAAGTTCGTTTTTATTTTTATTCCTTAAATATAATTTTCTTTGTCCCTAAAACAACTCTTTGGTTGCTAAAACCAAAGCTGTGTGGGCAGAATCTAAATAAATTATATTCACTGATAATACTGGATAACATCCACCAATAAAATCAAGCCCAACCCTACATGATTTCCTACTAGATATTTAGTTTCACACATAAAACATTTGAATAAACAGCATATGAAGTGAAAAGCCTACAGACCTGTCGATTTCGCTGGTCAAGAATCCGAGATATCTGTATTTTCTTCCGCCCCATGATTCTTTGTGTTCGGAGCGGGTTTTTCCTAAATCAGCAGGACAAAAATGAGAAAAAAAAGCAATTTATTAGTATAATGTGTGGTATGTGAAACACTTAATTAACACATAGCCTACGTTACAGAAAATAACACCTGTGAGAAATAGAACATGATATATTAAATATATATCTTATATATTTCTGCAGAAACATATATATTGCTTTTGTGTTCAACCAATACTAACTTCCCAACCAAGGAATATGAATGTTTGTGTACTTATACCCTCCAGAGGATTAGTTGGGAGTAAAGTTAGCACAGGCGCAGGCTAACACCCCCACAGTCTGGGTTATCCCAGCACAAACATGAGTGTTTCCACAGGGCATGGGTTAAAAATATGTCATCTCCATTTAAAGGTAGAGTAAAGTTAGCTTTAGCGTTACAACCGCACTTAGAATAATAGTGTTTCAATGAAGGGAAAGTTCCTGTCCACCCCCTGTTCTCCCATGAGCGAAATGAACACCAGCAGTTGATTTTGGGGTGGGGTGGGGAGGGGGTAGTAAAGTTTCCTAGTTGACGGTCATTGTTCATCAGAAACTGAAAGTTTTTACCAATTAGAGATCATTGGTGATGCATATCATCGATCTTAGGCTGGCCGATTGCTAGTAGCTAAAGCTAACAACTTTGGTTTCAAACATACATTAAAATTCTGCACTCAATACATCTGCTTTGCTATTTTTAAAGGACATTTGACAGTGAAGTTGCATTAGAATAACTTTTTTTTAAAGATAAATTTGCTAGTAGCTGAAAATTTGCTCAGTTATAGTACTGTAGCTAGAATCTGCAAAAATGCTAGCTGCATTTGACGACACTAGTAGCTGACATAAAAAGTGCAAAAACATGAATATGAATCAAGATTTGTATGCTAGGCTTATAGCTTCATAAGGCTTTGATAGGCCTATAAATCAGTGAAATACAATAATAAATTTGATTTTGGCAATGTATTATGGCTGGGAAATGTACTTTCACTGGGAAATGACTTTCAGATCTATCTAGCATAGTTGCTAGCTGCTAATGTAAAAGCCTTAGGATTTGCAATGCTTTTCCCTCTCATATTCGGCATGTGTAACCTCATCTATTTTTAAAATCTCAAAGCCAATGGTTTACGAAGAGAGCGCCGCTGTTCCCACGATCCATGAGTGCCCGTTGCCCTCACACCCACCCCTTGGCACACAGGCAGACAAGTGGAGGAATCCTTGTTTTGTGCCATTATAACCATATAAAGAGAATACCAGTTCGATATTCTCACACACACACACACACACACACACACGCACACACACACACCTAAAGGATTTGACAGGTGGCCTGCATCGGGGGCGAGCAGTTGGTCCTGAGATATAAATGTAATGCGAGGAAGTGAGAAGCATTTTGACAAGATTGCTATCACCAAACTATGTGTTAGGCTAAGTTTTAAGTTCCTCAAATTTGTCAATGCATTTACTTTTGTATCTCGCAAACCAATATGATTATACGCGACATTACAATTTAATGTTTAACTCTGGTTTTCAGACTGATTTGTGATGCTATGGTGGACATAACCACAGACAGAAATGTCTAGTAGCTACAGCACACTCTCATGGCAATTCATAAATAATGTGTTTTGGCGAATTTGTATGTTCTCGTTCATCTGCTTATGCCCCACCGGCTGTTAAAGGAGTGAACATCATACATTTTCGTATGAATCAAATTGTATGAACTCAACAAGTCCACCAAAACGTAAAATGTATATAATAATTAATATAATAATGTTATAATTTTATTTATATACACACAAAATATAATAATCTATTGAATATTGTACATCATTAATTTTAACATGTTCTCAAATAGCACAAAATCAATGAATTTGCCACTAATTTGCCATAATATACAATAGCTAACTACTTTTTCTCATGAAATGTGGTTGTCTTTTCAGATAAGTGTGAGCCAGACACTGTGGTAGAAATCGCCTTTGGTTGTCAAGCTTGATAATAAATCTTTATGTATTAAAATATACATAGCTTTTGTGTAAATAATAAAGTATTTTCTTAAATTATAAATTATCCCAGCACCTCTGGATCCTGCCTGCCCTCGGTGTAATTCTGCTTCCTGTGCGATTCTCCCAGAGGCCAGACAGTGGAAAACAATACCCACAAACAGTGGCAGTGTTTCACAGCACTCGCTCTGGGGCCGGAGTGCTGGGTCCCTCATGGGGACAACACCACCCGAGCTCCAACAACAAACACCTTTGTGGAGGCCAGTCAAAGCTGTTGGAGCAGGGGAAGGCAAATAAATGAGCTCTAGAACACTAGAGCAAATAATTATGTGCTAAAGGACGTCAAAACCATATGCAACTGGCACCTGTAGCGTACAGACTCTTCAGCTGTTGGTGGCTGAAGCTAATGGTTTGTGTGCGCATGTATCCGTGGGATGAGAAACCTGTATGAGCCAAAAATAGTAAGTAAGACTTAAATTTGCATACCAAATAACAAGAGCAAACGGTCTAAGAACCTCAAGGAGCAAAGGCAAGGCTAAATATGCTTTCTAAATGGTTATGACACAACATTGTTGTTTGTATTATTATTATTATTATTATTAAAACACTTAAAGCCAGTTTTAAGATATGCTTTGAACATATGGTTTCTGTGCTTTGCAAAATGCAACAAGGTCTACCTCCAGGTGCAAGAATATCAATTAGATGACACAAATGTGTTTTGTGCAGGGCCTTTTTGGTGACCTTTGCAGGCTTTTCAAGTGGCAAAGCATATTTCTGCAAGGTTTGATTCCCAAGGAGCGCACATACTACACAATTTGTACATTTAGTATGCAATATAAGTTGATTTGCAAAATAAACAAATAAATAAATAATCTAAAAAAGCAATAAATATAATTGCAGATCCCAAAGGAACAATCACCATGGAATAACACGAAAAGTATAAATCTGCAGTAAATCAGTATGTGGCGAAAAAAAGCATTCATAACACTTTAAGTAATAAATAAAGCATTCTGCATTAGTTTCTCACAATCTCAAGGTAACACATTGATGGTGAATTGATTAGAACTAGTGAGCGAATGAATGGCCTTGTTTTGTGTTAATTGTCTATGCTTTACATATTTATTTGTACTTATTTATTTATTGAACATATATATTATATAGCCTATATACAAACATATACAGACACAGACATATCAAATATTAATAGTTATATAAACAGTTCAATATATCATTCCTTATAACTCTCCTATTGCAGGGTTACTAAAATATTAAACGCAAAACTAAAGCTAGCTCTACTGTTACTGACTTATATAAAAACAACAATACCTGCTTTTGTCGGTTGGATCGTTAAGATGAGCGTCACCACTCTGCAAAAGAAGATGAATCAGTTGAATGAGTTGGTTGAGTTCACATCACCTGATGATCGTCGAGCTCTTTAGACAACAGCGCATCTCCAGCTGTTCATACTGTAGCAGCATCATACAGAGAACGCCACGCCCCCTCAGCGTTTCCATTGGCTGAAGGAGACGCCAATCATTTCCAGCTGTTCCGACAGAAGCGTCATCCTGCGGCAAATGCCACGCCCTTCTGGCGCTCCCATTGGCTGAAAGAGACGCCCATCATCTTCGCCCGCTTTCAACCTTTCATTGACTGCAAAAAACGTCATCACTTTTATTTTGTTTATAAGCCTCATCCGATACTTTAAATAGACACTTAAATATTAAGTGTTCTAGGGTTATAAATTATTGAGGTAGTTAAAGTGAAACTAGAATTAACTAGCTCTCTCCATAAGAGCACTTTCGTTTAAAAGTGTAGCATATTTAAAGCTATAAAACTACCGGGATGACTGTGAATCACCTATACAATTAAAATTAATAACGCAATAGAAATAACCGCATTAATCGAGTTTTTTATAGGCGTTAATTAATTTATATAGGCTGCTACGATATAAGGAAAATGTTGTGAGACTGTTATACTTACATATTATTAATTGTATAATTATATTTTCTTTTCTTTTATGTATCTTATCCACTGACACATTAGAATATTTGGAGAGTCCTTCAGTTTTTTGGCCTGTCAAATTTGCTACACATTTTATTATAATTTTTTAAATAAATAAGTTAACTTATATTTCATAGATGTGTTCATATAAACCTTTTCCATTTTCTCGTTAAAGATACACATGATTAAAATAAATTTCTAAATATTTTTATAACAGGGTAACCTATATATATATATATATATATATATATATATATATATATATATATATATATATATTCACAATTTCATGACCAGGTCTCAGAACTTCATTCACTTCAATCATACAATTGAATCTCAACATGTAATGTAACTTTAGCTATAGTTTCCATTTTTATACTGTAAATTATCTTTGCAGAGTTGCACAGAAGACTTCTCATAAAAAGTGAGAATGAGATGCAGGTCTACTGTAAGTTCTGTAAAGTGGTTACTAATATCTCACAGTATTTCTCAGTGGCTTTAGTTCTCCTCAGAGAGTTTAATCTGCATGTCATCTGATGCAAGAATTAGCGAACTCAAGTCATCCTCCTGAAAGTCCCTCAGCATCCCTCCTGCAGGAAGCTCAGTGTCTTTGGATTCCCTCCAGTCTGGAGAGAATAACATTGATTTTAAAAGGCATTTTGAATATGGCTATATATATATATATAGTAAAAGTAAAAACATTTTTATATATATATATATATATATATTTTTTTTTTAACTTTTACTATATATATATATATATATATATATATATATATATATATATATATAAAAATCTATATATATATTAAAGAACCAATTTTTCTTAGAGTGAAGAACATTTAAAAAATCTAACCTTGACATTTTGTGAGATGAAAACTTTCCATGGATGCTAAGAGTTCTTTATGGATTTTATTTTGAAAATAAATTAAAAAAATAAAAGAACCTTTTTCACTATAAAGAACCTTTTGCCTGATGGAAAATTTCCGTGGTAGTTAAAGGTTCTTCATGCAACCACAGATGCCAAAACAACTTTATTTTTAAGAGTGTGTGTTCTGTAAAAAGCTTCTGTTACCAAACTCAAACGTCCAATAAAGCTTTTTCTGAAATGAAATACAATACGTAAGAAAGTTAAATAATCATACAGAATCATATACTTTTAAGACTCTCATATCACTAACCTATGCTAATTTCTGGGTTCTTTAAAGCATCATTATATGTATCAAACTAGAGAATAAAACTGTTCTCATGCCAGTGAGTAACTGGAGCTTTATGAAAAGTGTATAATAAATGTATAGTGATTATTAATGCTATGATACCCTTCATAACGAAGTCTCAATCATATAAAATAAACTCTCGAAAGTGTAAAGTGTCAACTTGTTTTTTTTCCCTGAAACTTCTCACTTCTGCTTTTGACAACATCAGTGGCCTGAAGGTTTTGTACATGTGGTGAGTCTCTCGGATTCAGAAATAGCCTTTCTGGTCAGTGTTCATGTTTAGGCGATTTTTCAGGCAATGTTTTTTTTAGTGTCACGCTTATCATATTAAGCACAGAGGCAGACCTTGAGTTCCCATTAGCCCGTTCTGAGCAACAACAAAAAGAAAAAACCCACCTGTGCATTCAGATCTGAGGTGACAAGCAACATTTCACCTTTGTGCAACTATGCTTAAATACGATAAAACACTGTGGAAATATATAGCAATTTTAACTACATTCAGAAATAAAACACACAGGTTGTTACTACTAAAGGCAGAAGGACAGATGCTCTTTAGATCTTTAATGACGCTTTAAAACCTGCAACCCCAAAAGATGGTGAAGATGACAGCTTTTCCATTTGATCAGGATATTGCTTGAGAAAAATGTCACAATGCTCAGATCAATTTAAAATCAAGCACTATATGAATGACTGTGATGTGGGCTATTATTCAAAAAGCTTTCCATTGCCTTAAGTAAGCGTTCTCTGCAGTGCATATACGTTGGCAGCCAAAGTAAAGCTTTATCAGTTTTAAAAGCGAGCAACTGCTCTGCAACACTTCCAAAACACACTAAAAAGACAATGCAGCCTCTTTGTTGTGTACCTTTGAGCTCTCAGACCCAGATCCAACCATTCATCCAAATCTATAACTTTCATCATTTAGTTTCTTTTTTGTGCAAGAGAATCATTCTTAATACACACACTTTTATGGATGGTTGTGACTGTGCAGTTTTATGATGATCTTGTCATGCAAATTGCCCATTTAAGCAACAACAACAACAACAACAACAACAAAAAGCATTCTAGTCATAAATAAGAAGTACTAGCTTTAGAAAAATAGAAATAAAAACTCCTTTGTTGGTGATGAAGTGATTTTTTTTATTATATTGTATTCATAATAGATACAGATAGATAGATAGATACAGATAGATAGATAGATGATAGATAGATAGATAGATGGATAGACCATATTCTCACTTACAGATGTTGACACATTTATTAAAAAACTATAATAAAAAAAAACTACCTATTACTATATATTTTCCCTAAATTTCGTTCATGTTGATATCTATATACTGATATATAGACTTTTTAGACACAAATATATTGTAATTATTGCTTTACACCTGTTGCATGCACTGGTGAACAAACACAATCCTTGGGAAGATGTACGTTTTCAAAGGCCAAATAAGTGTAAGACGAGTATGTTGCGATATGGCTCAGGCGAATAAATCCAAATAAAAAGTTCATTGTTGCAGGAAAAAGTTTTTAATCTGGGGATTTAAAGTGGATCACATGCTCCGACCGAACAACAGCGGCACGAGAGCGCGCATTCCGCAGCCTCAACCGAAAACATAGCGAGGAAAAGGGGGATAAACATCATTTTGATGGAATATTGCGGGTTGTTTGTGTAGTTAATCGCACATATATTCGCTGTCGGCCATGACGGAGTCCTACAGTCAGCGTTCTCTCGTGGTGCTCGCGTTTTTAGGGATTTTATCCGCAATAATGTCCGTGCTGTCCGTCATTTTGATTGTCCAGCTCCAAACGCAACAGACTCTTATAAAAGATTCGCCTAGTTTCGTGTCGAGCGAGATCACAGCGGTGTTGATGCCCGTTTCTGCGGTCCTCTCAGCCTTGTCTCTGACGCTCAACTTGAGCTCGGTTGTTGTATGTTTACTTCACAGCTATTTCGCTACTGAAATATGTCGAGGAGAACCAGATACACAAAGGTAACGGAGAAACTCACGCATACTTATGTATACAAGTAATAGGATAACGAACAGAGTGAGTGACAAACTAAATTTCGAGCAAAACAAACAGTTAGTTAAGTCTCAAATTATAATAGACTTGTTCTCTTCAGACAAACATCACTTGTGGTTGTCAAACTTTAGTGGAACTTTTCCATAGGAAAAGCTTGAGGTAAATTGACTTGACATCCACAAAAAATCATATTGAAATGAAATGACTGAAGAAATGTGTGCCTCAAGTATCCAAATAGTTTTGGGGTCATTGTCTATCAAACATACTCTATTTACTGGACCTTCGTATCGCATATTGAAATTTTTTGTCAGATATAAGGTTTGAACATTTTAACTTGACTTGTTATTTGAAGTATAGAGCAGCATGACTTGTTGCTTTACGCTTTCTTTTTTTAAATCTGCAGTTTCACACAACTAGAAGCGATCTAACTTTGTTTCTTATATTCTAAGGGCCGACTGGTTTCTGTTGGATAGCAGGGCTGTCCGGCATGTGAACATTGGGCTGTTTTGCCTTGGAGTTTCAGTTTACTTAGCTGGTAAGTGCAAATGAAAACCACTTGAAAGTCAAGACATGAATTACACTAAAACTTTAATTATTAGATTCAGAATATACACATTTACAGCACATATAGTTAGAACAACTAGAATTAAAGTGCAAAATATATACAAGCTGTAACCCAAACACCCAAAGCAGCTTATAAACATGCCGATCTTTATGGTTTTTGCCACTTTAGTATGGAAGCCCATTTCCACATACGAGTAAATAAAATATTGGTAACCGCGATTGTATGTCTTCCAATTGTGACTTTATATCTCATAAATGTGACTTCATATGTCGGAATGTGAGATTAAATATCCGAACTGTGATATTTTCTTTACAGTTGCAACTTTATATTAGCCAATTGCGACTTTAAATCTCACAATGTGTCTTTATATGTTACAATGTCAAATGAAAAATCTTGCAATTGCAATATTCTTCTATTTCCTTACAGTTGTAACTTTATAGCTCTCAGTTGTGCTGTTACATTAAATCTTGGATTTTGCGATTTTCTTTTTCTTCTTACAGTTGCTGCTTTATATTTCCCAAATGTGACTTTACAGCTCATATTTAAACCCAGAATTAACTTTTTTTAATTTTTCAACTCTGAGGCAGAAATGGCCTTCCATACTTTAAAGTAGCAGTCGTCATCAACATGACAAGCGGTACCAAGTGAATATGGCACATGGTTTCATCCAGGTCTTCATCAGTGATCAGGTTTATATCCCAGAGCTGTGCTTTTCTCCTCCATCCTTAAGTATGCCAGAATCCAAAGCCCTTTTTCTGTGAAACAAAAACAATACATTAGTGTATACTCATCATTCAGAAGTCATAGTATGGAGTGACTTGACATTAATATATGTTTTTCCTCCCTCACAGCAATGTCTATTTACATGATACTGGTGTTTGAAGTCGAGACTGGCATAGCCAGTGTGTGCGTGCTCTCTTCTGGTGTTCTCGTTCTGCTACTTATCGTTATTCACTCCCTAATACGGGCCGCACGTACAGCCAAACACTTCCACAGCGAACATACCCACTCCATGTACCGCAACGACCCTGAAAACAGCCCTGGAATCCATACATCGAACCTAAGCATTACGGAAAAGCCAAGGAGGCAACACAGCTTAGCCAACCTGCATAGACATTTCATCAACCCTGCTCACATCGATCCTAAATTGCTGTACTCACCATCCAACGGGCCTCACGCTCAGTCTAGTGATAAGGATGGCTACAGCGGCGGTGGGAGCGGACGGACACACCGGACCCTTTCGACAGAGTCTGACCTGTTTCACACTCAGACCAAACCCTGGAATGGTGTCAACAGCGAGATGAGATCTATACTAGCTCGCAAAGCCACGGTCAAGGATTCAACTTTAGTATGAATAGTATCACACCCACCTTTTATAAGATGTGCACTATATAATATGTAGCTACACACACATACATACATGTATATATGGTGCATGTCATTACATTATTGTCTTAGAAGACGGCCAATTTATTTATGACATTTAATGCAAAGTACGTAAAAAAACTGACTATATTTTTTGTAAACCTAATATCACGTCACAGGTGTTAGAATTCACACTAACTGTTACATTTTTAAATATTGCAAAATTACTACTGAAATACTGGAGAATTTGTGTAGCTGTTTTTGGATAATGAATGTTTTATTTACCTTGCTTACAATACATTTATATATTTGTTTTCTTTTCAATGAGCTACAGTAAACGTGATTTGCTACAGAACTATAAAAATTAAGATAATAACATACTTAAATTACACGTACCGCATAATAAATTAAATGTGTGTGAGAAGCTGATTGAATTGGTCATGATAAATCTGAAGGACAATGAAAAGGTTTCTGAACTTTAAAGTGTGATGCTGAAAGACACAAAAATGAAGAAAAACTAACCTTGTAGAAAGATTTCCGTGAGTCAAGGTGGAGTGACTGAGGTGTGTGTGGGTGTATCGTTTGGATTAATTTCAGGGTTCACAGCACTGAAGCCACATCAACGTTTAAAAACAGAAAATTTAGCAAATTAAAAGTGAAGCAAATCAAGCAAAGAAAAATGTCACATTTATATTAAACAATGAAGTGTTATATACAACAACAACAAAAAAATGATGGTGAATGCATTTAATTGCAATGTATTAAAATTGTGGCTACAACCTTCGTCCCTGCGAGCTGCTCATCTGTTCCTTCAGTGAAATGGCTTGCCGCAGAAGACCATCTATGTTCTTGAAATAGAGGCTGCTGTTTGTCATGCTTTTAACCGCGCTGAAAGAAAAACAGCCATGAAGTATGAACATAATATAAATAATCATCTTGTCTGTTTATGTAATGGAAATCTTACCTGCATGCATATTCGACAGTATAGATTGCTCCCTGACTCTGCTCCTCCCAGCTCTGCATGTCTGTCTACAAAATTCAGAATTCATTAAAACACTAAAGACAGCTCAGGATGCATGCGTATCATTGTTAAATATTATGTAGCCGGCAAACAAAATAATAATAACACCACATTTTATTTATAATGCACTTTCCTCATACTTAACACTCTACAAGAAATTCAAGTATTAATACAAGACAATGAATAATAATACTGATAAAACAATATAAACACAAAATAGAATAGAAAACATGAACACCCTATTAAAAAAAATGTAGAAACAGTCAAACAATGTAGACCATTTTAAAAAGAAGAGTTTTTAATAGTTGCTTAAGACGTAGATAAAGTTTAAAGCTTTGGTTCGAATAAGCTGGAAATAATAAACAAATCAGTAATATATTACACAGCAGGACATGGTTTCCAGTTAAATCAGTTTATGAATTCATAAGCACTAAAGTTAGAAAGATTTTACACTTTATTTTAGTGTCCTTGTTACATGTAGTTACTATAGTAATAAGTCAGTTGTGCATTAATTACATGCAACTAACCCAAACCTTAACCCTAATTCACCAGGTCTCCCTGGAAGAAGAGATTATGATATCTCAATGGGATTTTCCTGGATAAATAAAAATAATTATATAGCAAGTGCATGTAGTTATTACTATTACTTGCACTGTAACAAGGACATCTTAAAACAGTAAGTGAATGTAGATTTAGATTCTGATATGGCAGCTAAAAGGTTATAGACTCACAGATATATTTCTTAATGATTTTTTTTACATACATAGAGTGAGTGTGTGTGAGTATGTATCTGTGAGAGTGTGTGTATGCATGTATGTGTAAGTGTGAGTGTGTGTATAAGCACCTTGTGTTGCACGAGCTCCGGCAGGGACCGCCTGACGTGTTCCTGTAACCTGTAAAGCGCTATTGACGGTTCATTCGCCAACACATACATACTCTCTGTGAATTTATCAGTCACTGCGGTAGAAAACAAACAAACAAGGGATCAGCATCTCTTCATTATGTTCATAAACCAGACCATTGACGACAAACACACAAAAGCGTCTAATACGCTCAGTTAAGCACATTAAAAGTCAGTAAACATAAATCAAAATGCACACAGATTCTAAATCTGGCAATTGTACCTCTTTTTACTTTTAACTGCATTTCTTGATCCTCCATTGTTTTGTTAGTACACACAAAAATAAACGCGTGACATGAATTTGCTTCTGTATTATGACAACGCCGATGTTTTCCTACGTTTGTGCTGCCAAAACATCATCCGTAGGAACACCAGCCCGATAACTGGTTCCTAGACACTGGTTCGAATCTTCTAAATTGATTCACTAAAAAGATTCACTCGCTGAATTGTTCAGTTGCCCTTTCCGCAGACTACAAAATTGACGAGCGAGTTGTTGAATGATTCATTTAAAAAGTCGTTTTGAAATGTTTTTTCAACTCTACTAAGATATCACAGAAAGAGTACATAATCACGTACTCTAAGTTTCCCCTCACAAAAGATAGTAAAGATTTTTTTTTATTTCACGACTCCATCTGTGCAGCTGCTGCTGACAATTATAAACTCTTGAAAAAGACAAGCAGGCAAACAAACAAACAGACATTTCAATAACGAATAAGTTTAGAACGACGCAGTGAAGGGGGCGTGTCGATTCAATCAATCTAACCAATGAAATGCTTCTCCTCAGCCCGCACTCAAACGCTATTGGCTCCAACTGTAGTCAGTCTTTAAAGTCAGCAAAATAGTCAGGCGCTTAAAGGAGTCAGTGAATGAAAGTGAACTAGAACGATTCGTTCAAAACTCCCGAGTCGTTCACGAAAACCACTTCCAGCTACAGTTCCAACTCTAATTGTTAAGAAGGATGCGGTTGAGTTAACAGCAAAAAGTACAATATAATATGAGAAAAGTATTTCATAGGATGTGTTTTATTAGACTTTGAGTGTGCGGGTTTGAGCTCAATTTCAGTTTCACTTTTGCAAACGAATCAGGAAACAAATGCAGCATATGTGATCTTACAAGCCCGTGAAGTTTAAGACCATAGTAATAGCTCATAAAGTGTAAGGAATCGAAGGTAAGACACATTTTATTATTTCATATTAGTATGAATAAATATGCTAATGTTAATCTGAGTTTGGCCTTTCATTTAAAGCAGGTGTAATGCCCAGTGACGATGGAAAACAGACTTGACGAGAACCACGCGACCACTCTGACGAATAAACAGCGTGGGAATGAGGTCACAGTCCGACCCGCCACTTTAGATAGTGAGTGTTTCACCTCAATATGCACCAAACACAGATTTCACATGCAAACAGCTTTTTTTGGATGCAATTCTGAGTTTTAATATCTCCTAGACCTCTCAATACATCAGCTGGCAGCCCATGGAGAGATTTCACAGCTGGAGATACATTTATCCAAAGGTATCCATAAATAAATTACAATTTATAAGGGCGTCCAACACTTGCTGAAAACATAAATAATAAAGAACATATGTATGGGTGTACTTGCAGATATTTCTCTGCTTAACAAACAAGATGAGCGAGGTTTCACACCACTAATGTGGGCTGCCGCATTTGGAGAGATAACGATGGTGGAGTTTCTCCTTCAGAAGGTGAGAAAGACACATTTTTTAGCCACTGAGAGTGGGCAATGTGTGATTATGTTATATTATATCATATCAGGGAGCAGATCCGAGAACACTAGCTCGGGAACGAGAAAGTGCCCTGTCTTTGGCCAGCGCAGGAGGATTTGCAGATATTGTTAATATTCTCTTAAAGCATGAGATTGAGATTGATTCCTATGACTGGGTATGAGCAATTTCATTTCATTAAAACATTTGTAACATCTGCAACACAACCACAGGAAATTTAAACCTGCATTCAATTTCGAACACAGAATGGCGGGACTCCTATTCTGTATGCAGTTCGTGGTAATCACTTAAACTGTGTTGAAGCTCTTCTAAGTAAGTCTTTTTAAAATATGCTTGCTTTTTGTTTTATTATTTAGAAAGTCAAACTGAAGTAAGTTTGTGTTTAGGATGTGGGGCGGATATCACGTTTGAGGCAGATTCTGGATACAGTCCTGTTGCTCTTGCAGTTGCATTGGGCCACAAAAAAGGCAAGTCATTCCTCACGGTACATTGAGATGCAAATTATTCGGTTTGTATTATTAATTAATCAATCAATCACTGACGAGCCTTCCGACTGTTTTGCAGTGCAAAAAATTCTTGAGGATCATATTTTGAAGCTGTTTCGGGGACCGGTCTCAGTGTCTGAGAGCACATGAAGCAAACGGCTGCTTTTACAACACCTTATAATAATCCTGTATAATGTATAGCTTTATTTTCACATGAAATATAAAGAACAACCTGATTTTATACCTTTTTTATTATTAAAAAACACTTTTACAAACACGCAGTTCACGTGTGTTGACCTGAAAAGGCACGCAAGTATAATCTGTAGAAGTTAGATGTGATCAAAAGCAACATCAGTTGATGTTTTCCCTATGAGTAGGTGGGAATAAACTCCACATCCAGGGGGGAAAACAAGGGGGAAAAGGCTAGTTGGCATTCCCGCCTCTTCATACTTCCTTTGTCCTTTTCTCAAAACATTACAAAATCTTTTCCCCCAGGATGTCCAATGTATAAACAATTATTCTTCCAAAAAAGTCTGCACTGTTTTCAAACACTATTTTCAGCCTCTGCACCAAAGGGGCATCTTGAATGGGAAAACTGTGGGTGAAGAATCAAGGATTTGATAAGCTTGGGATAAAATGAACACATGGGTAATTTGGCCATCATCCAGGAAGGGACAGAAAACAAAAGGTGTACTAAGGCAAATGAGTCCATTGAGTCTGGTGGAGTTCAAATGATAGTCAATCTGAGAGAATACGGTGATTAAATGCATTTATAAGTGTGTGTAAAAGTGGAAGGTGCTGAAGAATAATATTGGACCACGTGGAAGGATATTTGTAGACAGTTGTTGTCCTCTGGATAGAAGTCTAAAATATGTTTGAGATCCTCTTCTTTGGCAGAACCTGTACAAGAGAAAGTCTTTAAATGGCTTTTACTCATAAGAACATAACTATGACTATATATGTGAATTAATCTTTAGTCTAATAATGTTCATTATTGTATAATCGTAATAGAGCACAACAGTGTCACTTAAATGAAGCCATAAGGGGTTTCTTTATTGGTGTTTAACAAAAACTTTAGTACTGTGACAAAATTTACCTCCATAATCTTGCAAATTCAGAGCAACCTCACAAGCAGGAGTGCTGTATTTCTGAATTTGTTTTTCCATATATTAATTGTTTTTTCCATACATAAATTGTTTTACTCATGTATATGAGTAAAACAGTTTATATGTTTCTCGTACTCTTTCAGTATATGCAGGGTAATGGTATTATATTAGGTTTTTTTTTCATGTGATGATCCAATGAATTTCCAAAGGACAAAATCAAGTCCCGCTCCACATTTTTCTCGTTTAATCATTATTGAATGCAAAATATTATTACAACAAAATGGCATGAACAGTCAATTTTCAATAAGAAACTGACATGGAAGGCACATCAGATCAGAAGCATTTAAATACCAAGACAGGACATACTGCATACTTCCATATTATATAGTAGGTGAAAAACAGTATGAGACAAAAGTAGTATGTCTGAATTCACAGAACCAGTACTCAAAAAAAGAGAAGTCGTCCCTGGATGACCTACTACTTCCATGAGATTCTGAAGTGTGTATGTGATGGACACTTTACCATCAGAGAGAGGGAGAGGATTTGTGACTGACCTGATAAATGACAACATGGTGAATGTAGCGTGTCCAGATTACATTCATGCTATATAGAACATTATTTAGAGGATATGAAGTAAATACTTATTCAAAATAAGCAGTCATATCAAAATAACTCATGCGATCTTGGACGCAAGTCAGTTTACTCAGAAATACGTCACAATAGGGAAGAAAAGATGATCGATGCGAAACAGACGATCGTTTCAGTTTTATTAACGTGCATTTCATTTTTGATTATGCAGAATAAAACAAAAATATGACACAAAATTATTATACAGCATATGAAATACAAAAGAAGTTCATAAAAAATATTTGTAAAGCTCTTTGTGAATTCGGTAGGTATAAACACTATTCTTTAAAACAATGTCAATATATCAGGAAAGTAGTCTAGCACAGGTGTTTTCAAACTGGGGTTTGGAATGAAAAATGAAAAGTCTAGATTAGTTAAGCTAGTAAATAGATTGAAAATCATACATATAGCAACAGATTACTACAGTATTAATGTGACAATAAATGTAACAAACTAACTTTAGATATTTTCATTTTTCATTGTATACATTGAGTGTTTATAAAAGACACATGGCTTATAAATTTGAGGACGGGGTCTCTCACACAGGGATGATCATATTTGGGGGTCCTTTGCATCTAAAAGATTTAAACCCCCTGGTCTATATGATAGCTCAGGGTAAGTCTAAATTTCAGATGTGTTACGGTGTGTTGACTGACCTTCTAATTTACAAGATTTTCCTGAAAAGCCTCCTTGGAACTGTAGTCTGAGCTCTGATACTCTCACCGGCTGTGGAAACTCAAAGACAACCCACTGACATTCACCCTATTTTAAACAAACAAACAAAGAAACAAACGTTAGTAAAAGGAGAAAACCCACAACCGTCGACACACCATCTCGGCAAAATCACCTGGTCTGAATTCCAGCACGTCTCCTCATTGGAATCAAACATGAACTTCTTGCCGAACTGTTTGACATCTCTGTTTAGCACAGAACTCACCCTGTGTGACAGAAACCTTATTTACGCTCCTGTTCCTGCTGCGTGGCTATATATGTGTCTTACATAATCAAATATAGGCCTAATATAGATGCTGTTGATATGAAACAACCACGTTTTTACCTGATTTGTGTGATGTTACAAATCAATGATTCTGCCATCTTCAAATCGACCTTTCAACTGTGGACAAAACGCAGACATGCGTACTTTGACGACAGTGAGGGCAGGTGTAATTCACTTCTCTACCGCTAGATGTCAGTGCCGCTCCTCAAATCGCTGGACATGGAGGGTCAAACCATACGTGTCAATGTTGGCCTTAACAGACAAAAGCTGGATTTAAATACTGTGCATCCACTCAAAGTCACATTTATTTTGTGCAGATGCGAACGTGGACAGGTTGCCTTGGAAATTATGAGCAAAACCAAGGTAATGCATTAAAAAAAAACTTAGCCTACATTCAAATCAGATTCCAGATAAACCAATCCCTCTCTTTCTCTTTCTAATTTTTCATGTTGTTGAGCTCTAGCAGTTAATTTGAATATTAATGCATTTCAGTTTTTAATCTTTAAGGACAGCCTTTAAATAATTTTGGTTCTGTTGTTATTTGATGCCATGTCTGTAAAGTCTAGAACCTGAAGCAGAAGCTTCAGGCTCATAGACTGGAGTCTTATTGTAGAGAAAAATTAAAATAATTTGAGTTGTTAATTTTTTTTAGGCGACAGGTCCTGTGTATTTTTAACTGTGATTTGACAGAATATCATATGTGATGTCACAATCCTGTCGCTTGTCTTATTTGCACCAGTTACAGCTTTAATCTAAAACTGTGTTTAGCTATTTTTGGAATAAATGTTCTTTCTTGCTGACAGAGGGCGAGAGAGGGGGGACGAGAGAGAGGGGGGACGAGGGGAGAGAGGGAGAGATTGACAAGATTATAAATAAACTTGGTGTGGTTTTAAGGTTTACAATCTATGGGTGCTTGAGCAAATGAGAGATTGAACACATTAAAACCTCAAGATCACAAAAACATTTCAGCATGATTTCCCCCCCACAAAACCACAGTAGGTCTATGTTATACAATATCTGAAAATCAGCATTGCATTTATATTATCCAAATCTACCTAATTACCCTTTGCTAAACTCTTGCTTAGTTACTGACCAGTCCTTGCTTAGCAACTGTTGCCATGTGTCATTATAGACAAGGTTTTTCTCTTTTCCAGTCTGTCAATGTAGAATCGATGTGTTTGGATCATTTTAAACGGAAAAAAATATTTTTTCCCCCTCTGTGAATTAAACTGTGCTTCAGCCCTCATTTCCAAATGAATTTCCTACATTTGTTTCAAGGAAAATTTATGTTAATAATTTAATTCAAGTCTTCTGGTATTGAATCATGTCCATGTAGAGGACAGAGCAGCTAAAGAGTTCATAGTACAGACAAATAGTGAAAAATTCCTCAATATTTCAAGTTAAAAACAATATCTAAAACTGATTACCTCAGTTTCTTGAGTTCTGCTAACTTATTAGTGTATAGAGTTTAGTGAATGCATTGTGGAAATGTGAGGAATGTTAAAGTTCTTACACTTAAAGTTGTCGCTAGTAATTGCTTTCATGTTAAGTGTCTCTCTTTTCAGTCGACTGCTTTGATTCTGATTTGCAGTCTCTGCAGTTTTTAATCATGTTACTGCTTCATTTAACAATTTCTTTCGAGACAAATGGCAAATGAAATGCTTGCAATGTCACATTCCATTCCAGATCATGTACGAGTTATCCATTCAATTTTTACCACTTTATAAGCACACAAGAGACTCTCTAATTCTTTCTAAAGAGATGCTAATTTAAAGCTTGTCTTGATTTAGCAGTTTCGAAACCTTTGCGAGAAATTTTTTTTGTAGACATTTAAGGATACTTTTGAATATGATAAAAAGGAAGAGTTATAGTTAAAAGTCTCTTATTGGTCTGATCAAGTTCTCCAAAAAACAAACAAAACAATTGTATAAAGTAATGCATATTATGAAGACACACATATTAAATGATTTATAAATTGCATTTAATAAGTCACACCTTGGTTCGTAAAAGGCACTCGAAACAGTGATTTAAAGTTTTAAAAAGCATTGTTTCAGGTCAAGGTTAAGATTTAAGAAGATTAATTGAAAATCAACAGCAAGAACAACAAAAATAGAGTTTGTGATTTTATTGTTATTAATATTGCAATAAATTACTGTAATTTTACAGTGAAATTTAATTTGTGCAATATGTTAAGCCCGAAGAAGCCATAAAATCTGTTATGTTGCTGTTGATTTTCAATCATTGTTCTGTGTTGCAAATCACCCCTCAAAGAATGATATATGGATGGCATTTTCTTTTTTGCATGCTGTGGGTTGATACGATAACAGCCAATCAATTATTCGGAATGCCATTTGATGTCCCACAAGGCACTATGTGCTTTAATAAGCTGAAAATGGCCCCAAATAGAAGACACATCTGTTTGCTCTGGAGCAATTAGCGATGTGTCTGAGCCGTTCCATGGTTTTTGGCAAGTCTCGCACTTGTCCCCGGCACCAGAATTTTCTGCTTCAATATTAGTGCGACTCATAATTAAACCCTTAAGGAGCGAAGCATTTGCACAATATGCTCGGCTGCTTCCGTTACAAAGTGCAGTCGCTCATGCTTTTTCTTACAACTGCAAGCAAATGATTTTGATTATTGTCTCTTTTCCAGTACATTGTCTTAGAGAAGCTGGGAGTCATTATTTAAGGAGAACATGTGTGCTACTGCCAGCAATAAATTAGAAGAAAGATTGATGGATGCAGAAAAGAAGATTGAAGACGAGGAAATATTCAGTATGTGCTTCTAATCAGTTTCAGTTTCTAAAGGATGTTTTGGTCTTTGCAATGGTGATGTTATAGAGAAATCAGCTTTAAAATTTGGTTTTCAACAATAGGTAGTGCATACTAGGCACATATTTCCCATAATTCAAATGGTGAAAGCAGTTTTCTTCCCATTGGAAAGAAAAATCATAAGCAAGATCTTGTTAACACTAAATAATGAGATTAATTAAAGGGATTTTTAAAAGACGATTCTGTCAATCAACAGCATTCGCGGCATAATTCTGATAATTCTACTACAAACAAAACTATTTTGATTTGGACCTCGTTTTCTTTGTAAAAAGCAGAAATCAAGGTTAAGGTCAGGCATTTATAGTGGAATTCAAAAAGTGGAAATTCAAAAGCAGAAATATGAAGCGAATAATTTTAAAACATTATTATTTGGGATCAAATCATAATTTTTACAGTTATATTAAGGCTTTGTCACATCAAGGGCTAGGTGTAATGCGGAGAGGAACGAGAGAAAGCAGGTTCCAAAGAAAACCAAACACTTTAAATACAGTGGAATCCAGTTATGTCGATGGCCTTGGGGGTTGCAAAAAAGCATTGAGATAACCAATGATCGAGATAACCAACAGCCAATATGCCGATTTATTTGATCGGCATGCTATAAAAATGTACATAAACTGTATATGTTTGCTAACAACAAAAGGCATATGTGCACCAACTAACAGCAGAGATTTACCAGTATACAATAAAAAACACCTTCGATTCTCGATACAAACCTTTAATTATATTCTCCAACATTGCAAACACAATGATCGCTCAAAGAGTAAACAGTCACAACACACATAAACACATTCACTCATAACACAGTCATTTTGCTCTGACATAGTTCTAAAAAGTACTGCACACGCGGTTACTATGGTTTCTTTACAAACTATAAAATGCTTTGTTGCTGGAGTGGCGACCATACGGACTGCAATCCACATACTAGGTACAATCATGAGCCACTAGATAACCATGTGAAGTGGCGAATTTGTCCCCCTTTTGTGCTCAAGATATTAGTGTTCGGCGACATAAAACAATCGACATAACCGGTAAGAAAATGCTAAGACAAATAAGGAGTTTGGCGGTTCCACTTCAAAAACGTCGACATAAGGGTTGGCGAGATAACCAAGGTCGAGATAAGTGGACTCCACTGTATAAACAAAACAGCACACTCTCTTATGCAAAACTTGAGAACTGAAAACCCGGAGAATGGCATCCACACGCAAGAAAACAACAAGACAGAGTTACAAAGACAATGTTAACAACTGACAAAGACAATGGAACACATGAGGGTATAAATATAAGCACGGGAAGATGGGGAACAGCTGACGAGACTTAGGAAGTGATTAGACACGGACAGGTGCAGGAAGGACATGGAAGATACATAGAAGGGACACGGATGTGAATGACGAGACAAGACCATGACAGGCTTATGGTGTTGTAATGGCTACAAAGTTGTAAATTTAGTTACAAATTTTCACAGAAAAGTTTAGTTTTTCCACACTTGTATACTGTTTACATCTTGTGGCTATACTATTGAAACAGATTATTTCAATGTTAAGGTTTGCTTTTCTTTTAAGAAAAAGAGGGATATGTTGAAATAAATTCATTCCATATTATGTCTCCTGAGATTAACTTTTGCTGAACCCGAATATTTCTTTAAGTCTCCGTTTCTCTGATTTTGAGTTATCCCACATGTGAAATCGATTTTTTTCCCCCTCTGGGTTGAAATACAACTGGAGCAATGTCAGCTTCATCTCTGTAGCATAACTGCAGGGCTTACTATCACCTTTTGGCAAATGACAGACCTCAGCAGCACTGTCCTGTTGTCAGGCCATTGCACTTTGTCATGGTACCTTGTGAACAGAGCAGTAAATCCCCTTGGCTATTGGTTTTACTGTAAAAACGACCTGCATCAGCAGGGTTTGTGAAGTGTGCCCGCTTTGGTTTAAATACTCCACTGGTGCTCGACCTAAATCGCCCAAGGGCTAGTAGAAGAAGAACCTGCTATATTGAAAATTTTACACTTCTCCATTTGGGACTAGTGCCAGGCTATGATTTCAGCTGATACAAAACATAGTGAGCTGTCTGCCTTGACAGCATTTTAAGGCATCATCAACATGCTCTTCCTTATGTAGACAAAATTAAAAAAATATATAACTGATTTAATTTTACTTTTGAAAAGTAATGATGAAATGGATAATTTCAACTGATATTAATGTGCTATGCACTTTTTGTGCTTATTAGAGGATTGAGGTGCATTCACACTATGTCGGAATTACCGTAATTATGATATTCACACATGTAAAGTGTTCACTTCCTCGTAGAACTTGTAATTATAGTTTGTAAACTCCAAATTTTTGGAGAGCTCCTTTTACCACTTAACTGCTCTACCACCTGACCACATTTTGGTGTTGATAATGTTGCTGTAGAAATGCGTAATTCAGAGAATGCGAACAGCTCTGAGAATATAACGTGTCGTCATCTTGTAGTTAATGTGAACACAGCATTTCCTCAGTAGCTTAGCATGCTAACATGCTAACAGTTGTAAATAAAACTGATTATTTTGGAGTATATGCTTTAAAAGAAAATATTTCAAAATTCCTGTAACTCAATGTGTCATCATTTCTTTGTAATTATTTATGTGTCTTACTAATAATTTCTGAGTGAAATTTTATTTCAAAACTATTTCAGTTTATGAATGTCCATTTTAGTTAGAATCCCACCTTAGGGGCTGTTTATACAACACTGTTTTTAACAAAAAACTGTAAACTTTTTATACATTTTTACATGACAACTGCCTTTTGAGGACCTGAAAACACGAAGTACAAGTTTTTGAAAACGATCTGTGTGAACGAGGAAAACGGATTAAGATCGGATTCCTCTATACGTGAAAAACAAAATGCAAAACGTTTCTGTTTCTAGCACATCACTGTTTAACCATACCATTAGAAGTCAATTGCCTATCTAGGGTGTAGACAGCGGCACATCCCTCTGGGTTTTGGAACAGATGCCTTCCATGCCACAGATTCCTCATGCCTTTACTTATTTTAAAATTCATGGAAGGACATTTGTTGTCATGGTGATTCAATTTGCTTGTTGTTAAACCCTTGCGTTGTGCATGAGAGTAAGTAATGTGTTGTAGATCAAATGGAAAATAAACATCTAGAGTGCAAATTAAATTAATATGAGTGCCATTTCAAAGCGCTGTTTAAAATGTCATCAAGGCTGTTTTAGTCGAAAAAACCTCTCCACATAAAAGACAAATCATTTGCCAAACGTACTAAATTCTCACAAGGTCATGTTGTTATATGAACAAATTGACCACTGTGTTCTTTTTGAAGGTCCTTTTGTGTGCTTTTCAGGCCGTGAGTTGTATTCGATTACTAGTTTCTCCCCAGTGCTTTTTTTTCTCTCAATGCCTTGAATGAAAACAGCTGCCTCTCACGATTGCCTACATCCACAAGAACATGTGAATGTGAATCCTTGCGAGTAGTCCTTATGCCTTTTACTTGATTGTCAGTTTAACCTTGCAAATTGCTTTTACTGCACCTTGAATTAAGATGATCTTGTCTCATTAACTGAGATGTACACAAAACATGACAGCAGTGAACATATGGGCGGCTCAACATGCTCTATGCATGAAGTGTTTGTGCAGGACTGTTTGAGAAACAGATAATACCATGCAAAGAGTCCTCCTCTAAAAGGGAACCACTGGAACATTGTGAGTACAGTGGAGTGCTCAAGTCACGAGATAACAATGTGAAGTGACGAATTTATCCCTCTTTTGTGCTCGAGATATTAGATTTCAGCGACATAAAAGAATCGACATAACCCACAAGAAAATGCTAAGACAAATAGAGAGTTTAGCGGTTCCACTTCAAAAATGTTGACAAAATAGGATTGGTGAGTTAACCGAGACTCGAGATAAGTGAACTCTACTGTATATAATATATTTGTAGGGGTTCAGATAGAAAGGCGGTGGTCTCGAAGTCCAACAGCCTCCAAAAAGGACTTCATCATGTCTGGGTTAATTCAGCCCAATTCAAGCTCCAATATTGTCCAATCCAATTGATTTAGTTTGTCAATGGCACCAATTTCACCTAGTAAGTGATACAATTTCCATGCAAACTTTCTTTCACTTTACATCCAATTTCTTCAGCTCATTCCCACATAATAAATGTGTCTACACTCTCATTGCAGGTCCTCAAATAAGAATGATGAACCCTCCAGACACTTAGACCTTAGAAATGTCTGTGACTACATTTCGCCTGGCTTTGGGAAATCAGACAATGCAAGTGATTCTGGTGAGTAAGCCCTTATGATTACGATCTACTGCTTTGTGGGAACCTTGTGATATTGCTGTCCATTGCAAATAATAACCATGTTTGAGGAGACTTTTGACCATGGAAGCTATCTTGAGGGACCCGAAAGGTAGCTTATTGTTTTGTTACATTGGGTTTAACATTGACTGGGAAGAAGTAATGACTTTTGCCAATATTTTGACTGTTTTGTTCCATATTCCTCCATCTTATAATCAACAAATAGGGCTACTATTAAAGTTTGCATTAAATGGAAACGAATCCTTTCTATTTTCTAAATGCATGTTATTGATTTTTTTTGTTTACTATTCATCCATGCATGTTTATTTCTTACTGTTTAAAATGATTTTTATAAACAAAATTCTCTGGTGAAATTACAGTCTTCTCTCTGGTGACATATGTCTGCATAATCCCTACCCATTTCTTACAATCTAGCTCGCATTCAGATCCACCTCCATCAAATCAATTAGATGTATTGACCACAACCAACTTTTTCTTATTTTTATCCCAATAATGTTTTTTCACTAAGATGTACGTCACAATACAGAAGACAAAATCTGATACTACTTCCATTACATTGCGACTTTAACCACAGAATAGCTTATATAGCTCTATTGTCTATTATATGCAGCTAAAGTTAAATGGTTTAATTTATCTGATATTTAATACCATGTCACTGAGTTAACCCGGCCATTTAACATAGCTCTGGCATTTGGTGGCGAGTCATCGGATCAATGGTTTGGAAATGTCACTGGACAGAAGATTGTGTATGAAAGAAGAGGACATAATTTTTTTGTCTATTACTTATTCTCAGAGTCTTTCTGAGTTATGGCGAGCAATTTCCTGGCACTAGTATGGTAACCCTTTTATTGAACCAAGGACCAGAAGAATGTCTCATTCGTTCTTGGTAGCTTAGCAACATGCTGAACATCTTGGAAGTCTTTAGATGCAGATATGTAAACATCGTTTCAGGTGAATTTACATAACGCAAAGACGTTAAATCCTGTTGTTGACACATAATTAGCTTGTCTGAGTGCTTCTCATATGTTAAAACTGAAGGGAAAACACATTGAGTGCTGTTGGAGGAGTGTTTGCTTAACATTTTAGGTAAATTTGAAGGTTTCAACAATCTGGAGAAAGGTTTGTTGTACTAGTCGTGGAACGCAATCTCATCTTCAAAGAATCCCGTAGAAAAAACACAACTGAGGAATGGAAAGCAATGTGTTTATAGGAATAAATAATTCCTCACTTTAATATCAAATCAAATAGAATTGCGGACTTGTTACTGTAAACATATTTTCAACCAATTATGTCAAATATTTCAGACTGATTTTTTTAATAGGATTACAGCGTGACATTCCATGGCCCGAAAATCTGATGGCTTGGAACTGGATTAAGGCGAGAAATTGGATTGCCCTTATAAATAACCACTATTCTTACGACTTCTCGGCAGCCTGACTTTTGGAGCAGGATTTGGAAGCACACAAACTAACTGACTCAGCAGCAATTCACAGGAACACAGTTATTGTTTGTGGATCAGATTAAAGTGAACAGACAGGTGTGTAATAGAACTCCAGGATCCCAAAATCACAAAAAGTTATTCTCACCAATGAATTCTTCAAAAAGAAGCATTCAAGGGCTTTCTCGCAACAAAGAAGCTAATTTGTTATGAGAGGGCCCTTCATTTTTTTGTGATGACAAATGTTGTGCCGCGACTAATTAAGACTGTGGAGTGCTTCATTTGTTTTGCGGCGTCAAATACATCTTATCTAGTTTTGGAAAGAATGGAAAGCACGTTATGTTCCATTGAGGTTAATACCGTTTAAATCCTTTCCTCATCATCGTGTGTAGTGAAACTCGTGTCTTTATCTTGAGTGGCCAGACACACACTCAGACATCATGTATCACAAATGCTTGCTATCTTGTTGGGATCTTCTTGAAACTTTGTTACAGTGAAAAGAATGCTTGACTCTAGAAGGCTGTTCATGCTCTTGAAAGTTTGGGATCTAGTGGCATGAAAATGTGCCAATGCTCAATCAGGATCATCAGAACATTGACTGGGTTGCTAAACATCTTCCTGAAAGCAAGGAAGCTTTGGGATAAAATGAGGGTAAGTAAACAAAATTTTAGTTTGTGGGTAAACCGTTCCTTTAAAGAGAGAGGTGAGCTTTAATCTTTTGATGGGTTTACTAAACAACCATAGCAATCTCTGCTGTTCTGTGATCCAGAAAGTCACAAACAGCTTCTTCAGGCTTATCTGATTCCAGTTTGCATTTCTGACGCATCATCACACAGTAGCTTCTCTCTATTTTTGATACACATCGTCACTTATAGTTATGAACGCCTTGAAACTCTCTGCAGTGCTTTGGGGGATCGTGTCTATTTTTTTCCATTCTTCCA
Organism: Rhodeus uyekii; assembly: GCA_037043235.1. NCBI lineage: Eukaryota > Metazoa > Chordata > Actinopteri > Cypriniformes > Acheilognathidae > Rhodeus > Rhodeus uyekii. Next base: position 192,243 of record JAWRVZ010000060.1, read on the forward strand.
CTTTTGCAGATAACTTCTCATTCTCAAGGCGAATGCTCACAAGGATCCATAGACTCATTACTATGATAGAGGTTGAAAGCATTATTGTTCAGGGAAAGGGACAAACAAGTTTGACACCAGGCACACGGTTCAAACCGGCATACTCATTAAAACTTATTCTCTTGCCTTTGATATGATGAGTTGTCCTTCGGAGACGCAATTTAGGCCCCGTACAAACCGCCGAGATGCATAGCATGTCTCTTTCACGCCATTAAAGACTAAATAAATCTCCCCTCGGGCTATGGGAACTTTTTTTTTTCACAGAGGGTTCCTTTGATTATGGGTACGCAGACTATACACAAGATTAGCAAATCTGTGGCAGAAAGCCTCATTTGGGGTAAAACATCGTCAGGGGATAGTACAAACAAAGAAGTGTGCTACATGGTGTTTTCTCAAAAGGCGGTTGTTATTACGTAAAAATACTCCCACAATCAGTTGTGAACACTATTCAACAGAATAAGAACAATGAATCGCATTTCTAAAACTTGGGGTTTGTTTACACTTGGCATGTTTGGTTAGTTTAAAAAGAACCCTGGTACCTCTGTAAGTGTGGTTTGAATAAGTGTGAACACTGCCGTCCAAATCCTGGTGAAGCGGACCAAGACTCGGTCCGCTTCCAAACGAACTCTGGTGCGGTTTGAATGGAATGTGAACCCAACATGGACCAAAGACATGTAAACAAACCAATAAGGCGACATGATGTCACAAGATGCGACCCTAAAAGGACAGATTGTTCACGTCGTATACCTGTTTTTTCTCGTCATAATTGACAAAAAGGGTTAGGGAAAGATAAGGGTTAAATAAAAGAGGTTAAGTAGTAGAGAGAAAGTTAACATCACAAGGCTATTAACTGGAGATAGTACAACAGACTGTCTTTTCCTGGTTTATTTTTTGGTCTGTCTGCCTGTGTGTCTGTCTTTTATTTCATTCATTTTGAAGAAGTTTGTGTCATGGCTTAGACATTTCATTTTTTTACTCTCTATGTGAATTTTAGAAATATCCTAATGGGCTGTGCAGGGACAATGCCAATTAGCTTACTGCTTTGTAGATGAAAGGGTGATTCAGATGAGCGGTCAGGTTAACAAAGCCTTCAAAATGAAAGAGGAAAAAGAGGGAACAATCGTACTGTCATGGCTTTGAAAGAGAATTGACTTTGGGGTGTGTTTTGGGCATGTGATGTGACGGATCTTATTGTTATAGTATCAAAAGCCCAGGAGTACCTTTTGAATTCACTGCGATCTATCTCTGAGGGCATCAACATCCTGAAACCTTAAAAATTCCAGAAGATATAAATAGCCTATATATTGAGCAAGCTGCTCTGTCTATACTTGCTTTGTACCTTGTCCTTTTAGGGATAGTCCAGCCAAAAAATAAGGGCTCTGTCATTATTTACTCACCCACATGTCATTTCAGACTTGAATGATGTTTGTTCTTTCAGCCATAGAACACCAGTGGAGCGTTTTTGAAGAATGTCTGATCTGCTCTCTTCCGTACAATGATTCTGACTACGAGCTTTCAGGCTCCAAAAAGATATGTTCATATGATTTTGACACTATATTTCGAAGCCATATAATAGTTTTGTGTGGGGAACCGACTGACATTTTAGTTTTTATTTACTGAATCTTGCTTGACAGCCATAGTCTCTATTCACTTTCATTGTATGAAGAAGAGTTGCTTGGATATTTTGCTATAAACATCAGTTCCTGTAAAAGATATGAGGATGAAAAAAATGATATTTAGGTGAATTATCTCTTTAAGACTAAAGAACATATTTTTGTGGAGTGGACGTGTGAAGTGAAAACACCTTCAGCAGGCTTTTATGAAATGCGGTTTTAGTGAGATGAAAATAACAGCAAAATACTTGAAAAATGTTGTGGGTTGCACTTGAAACAGCGTCCACAACAGTAAATCATCTAGAGCTTGTGTTTTAGAAAGAGATTGAAAACATCTCAGGCTACACATGTAAAACCATGACGTCACCACTGGTGCGACCACATATGAACATCTTTTCTCTGAAACGTGTTACTTGTACTTGCTGTAGTTTGTTCAGACAAACGCTTCAAACAAACAGCCTTCTGAAGATAAGATAGAGGATGACGTATTACACAGTTGTCCTTTTATATCCGTGGTCATAGGAGGCTGCCTGCCAATGTGAAGTTCATTGTCATTTCTTACACACATGCTTCAGACACCTGTCATACCGAAGGTATTTCCCATAGTGACTGCTAGGGAACGCAGTGTAGAGTTCCCTTGAAACTCTACACAGAAAATGACACAATTTGTGACAGTTTTTAGCATGTTGCTATTACTAGGGTGTTTTGGGTGGTTGCAAACAGGTTGCTAGTGGGTAGTGTAGCTTTGTGTATAGGTTAAGAAAAATTGATGGGTAATTTTTATCCACTTTCAGTAAAGTTACACAAAAGGAATATTTTATAAGACTTCGCTCTTAAAGCGCTAAGCTCTTGGAGAATGAAGCACTTGGGCTTTTTTCAGGCTGCTGTGCTTTGGCCAAGCATAACTGACAGAAGTGTTTCCTCTGAGGCAGGAAGCCTGAATTGCTGTGGCCATTCCCCCTGGCTTTCACAGTTTCTAGCCTTGCTGGCTTAATGGGCACTACCGCTCTCACAGAAGCTGCTTACCGAGTCCATTCCACGTCTGAAAACGACACAGTCGCATAGAATCAGAGAGTGTTTCCCATTAACACCAAGCTTCCCCCCACACATAATAGGGTGAAGCGGTGAAAATGGGCTTTTTTTTTTAGTGGCTTTTTTCTTTAACCCTGCTCTTGTGAAATGTCAGCCTGACAGCTGTCGGATTGCTTTCCTTGCATGATAAAGTGTAAACCATGAAATCCTCAATCGCTCAGGTATCGCTATTGGCAACAATGTATTTTTCTTTCCAAATGTCGTATTGCTGCTTACTTCAATCCCTTGATATTTGCCAAAGTCATTTCAGCTGTTGAGGTATCTGTTTGGTTTACTTTGATTAAAGGTGTATAGCAGGGTTAAAACAAGTCGAGTTATATCGACAGCATCTTTGGCTTGCCGTTGATCACTGCAGACAATTTCAAATTATCCTTTAGTTTGTTTAAACAAGCAAATAATTGGTTGCTGTTCTGGTTTGTGTTTTTATGATGCAAATTAGTATTACATTTTGTTTTTTGCTTTTAATGTTTTAATGGTAATCATAGGAGTTTTGCACATAAAAATTGGATATTACTTTGCACAGACAGTTTAGTAAGTGATTTTATCTCATATGAGCACTAAAAATGCATTGACATTAAAATTCTGGCTATACCAATACCAGTATTTATACCATTTATTATTTTTATTAATTAATTAATTTGATTTATTTTATGTTATGGCCAATAACTAATAAATAGCCAATGTTAAGAATTGACAGTATTTTGTAAATAAAGTGCTAAATCTAAAATTATTTATTTTAAATGCAAAATATGAATATATGCATCACAGCATTTATAATATCCAGTGTGAAAATAGATGTGCATTTTGAGATTTAAGCCTTCAGTGAGCCTTTGATGACAGTAAACTGTCAAAAGTTGTAGAAACTATCGTGCACAACTGAATTTTCTCTATTTACCAATAGTTAAAAATAACCTAAAATATCGGTTGATATTGTACTGATATATTTGTGCATCCCTAGTTAACATGTATAATGTTTTTAAACAGTGTATTGCCTTGCCCCATAGACTTCAAAAGTGCATAATGCCTTTTGTTTTTAAAAACTGAGAGATGAAATTAAATTTCTCCTTGGTAATCTGCTAAATCTGTACCTGACTTGTATTAAACCTGTAACATTCCGTTAACAAGTATGACACAAGAAGGGATAGTCTGAGATGAAATCTCTTTCTGCCCTTTTATAGATAAGCAATGTTTCCCTTAGGCAGAAAGCAATAGGACATCTGGATGCATCTCCATCAAGGAGTCATCGCAAGAGACATGTTCTTTTTTAGATTTCAGGCTCCATATGGAAGCACATCTGTGGGACACAGAACATGTTGTTAACAAAGTGCATCTTACAGGATATCCCTACTTTCACTCCTCAAGCTGAATAAAATAATGAAGCTAGAGAGGATTTTTATGATGGGTATTTGTGTTTGTAAATGACTATAAGCATGTATGTTGTATTGCTATTATACGTAATTGTGTGTTTGCTTGCAGCGAGAGTGTGTATGTGTGTTTATATCTGGTGGAATTAAGCTTTGCCCTCTGTGTGTAACACAATTCAGCCCAAGGAAACTCTTTGATCCCAACAATGTCTCAGCCTGGAGGTAAGGAACAGAGTTTTACGAAGCCTGATGGGTCAAATCTGCCAATTATGATTTCTTAGGCCGACTTCCACCCACATGATTTGGCTTTTACATCTGCTGTGAGGCCTGGATATATTCTTTATAATATATTCTGCGTGCTGCATTATGTGTCAGCATTCAAGATAATTGTTGTTTATTATGTCCTAATCCAAAATCAGTTTTACATTAATTTCTTCTTTAAAGTAATATAGATGTCATCATCTACTCCCCCACAAGTTGTCCTCAATGATTTTATTTATTCTGTTTATTTATGTGCCCACGCTGCTTTTTCTCTCTCCATATAATAAAAACATTAAACTTTCAAGCTGCAAAAAGCACAAAGAAATATTATAAAAGTAGAGGTGCATGATACTGTTAGGGGTAGTCTGTGTTTCTATGTTTTTTGCAACAAGCTGTGCCAGATTTGTTGGTACCGTGTTTGGTTATCGGCAGATTTGAAAGATTTCTCATTTATTAATATTGGCTGCTGTTACATTTTTAATTTTTCATTATTTATACACTATTGCTTGTTTGCATTATTAAATGAAATCAAACTAACATTGCGATTATGGTGATTCACAAAGGCTGTGATTTAATTAGTTAAATATACGCTCACCGGCCACTTTATTAGGTACACATTGCTAGTCTCGGGATGGACCTCTTTATTCTTCAGAACTGCCTTAATTCTGCGTGGCATAGGTTTAACAAAGTGGTGGAAACGTTCTTCAGAGATTTTGGTCTATATTAACATGATAGCAGTTGTCGCATCACTCATCACAATTTATCGACTGCACATCCATGATGCAAATCTCCCTTTCCTCCACATCCCAAAGGTCCTCTATTGGATTGAGATCTGGTAACTGAAAGAAATTTGAGTATAGACAATGAGTTAGAACAATGAGTTCATATGGTGAAGTTATTGTCAATAAACCAGTTTTTAGATGATTTGAGCTTTGTGTCATGGTGTGTAGAAGTAGCCTTCAGAAGATGGTACACTGTGGTCATAAAGGGATGTTCAGCAACGATACTTGGGTTGGCTGAGGAGTTTAAATGATGCTCAGTTGGTACTAAGAAGCCCAAAGTGTGCCAAGAAAAATATTCCCCATATCATTATTCCACCAGCAGCCTGAACCGTTAATACAAGACAGGATGGATCCATGTTTTCATGTTGTTTACGCCAAATTTTGACCCTGCCATCTGAATGTTGTAGCAGCAATCAAAACAGTCAGACCAGACAATGTTTTTTCAATCTTCTGCTGTCCAATTTTTGAGAATTTTAGCCTCACTTTCCTGTTGTTAGCTGACAGGAGTGGCACTAGTGTGTCTTCTGCTGCTGAAACCCATCTACTTCAAGGTTGTTGTGTGTTCAGATACCCTTCTGCATTCTGCTGCATTCTGCTCTTCTGATTATTTGAGTTACTGTTACCTTTTTATCAGCTCTGACCAGTCTGGCCATTATCCTCTGACCTCTTGCATCAACAATGCATTTTCATGCTCATTGTCGCTCACTGGATATTTTTAACACGCATGTATAAATCTGTATTTATGTAGTGTAAACTGTAATGGCAAGTTAAACATTGAATAAATAGTTGTGTTTCATTAGACAAATTATTCTGTAATTTTTTTTATTTTTATCAGTAGCTTTAGTGTATTACAACTGTATTTAAGCATTTTTTAAATAACCTATATAACCTATGTATTATTTATTAATTAATTAATTAATTTAATTTGGTCCTTTATACAAATAGACTGCAAATATCTATAACTGTTGTCTTTATTTTTCCATTCACAGTATGTCTTATGTATGTATGTATGTATGTATGTATGTATGTATGTGTGTGTGTGTGTGTGTGTGTATATATATATATGCACACACAAACTCTGTTGAGTTATTTGATTCATAGTTTCATGAAAAATGTGGAATTTATTCAAATATACAATTTTTCTCTGTACTACAGCCTACATGACAGATTATTAGTTATACTAAAATATGTGGACATCTTTTTTTATACCATAAGAGAGTTAATAAATGAAGATGACAAGAATAAATACTAGGTTTTGACTGTTAAAACATCCCAATGTCCAATAAATTGGACATTGAACAATATCATGTAATATTAATTAAAATGAAAATAAAAGCAAATTAAATCCCTAAAGATAGATGTAGTCAGTAAAGTCATTGAATGTATGCATGTAGCATTGAATTCTCTACAGATAATAAGCTGATAACAAAATCTATTAATTAGCCTACATTACACTGCATAAAAAATAGCAATGCGCTATTTATCCAGAGAGCCCTCAACCTCTATCTAGGTAGACATTTTCCTTCTAAATATTTTGAAATTTAGAGTTAAACTTTGATTTTCTTTGATTTTGTGTTTTAGACAATGGTATGTGTCAGGAAACTCACACTGGACAGACTAAGTTTTCAAATCAATCCAAAATTCTTGATTTACCCAAAAAATTGAGAGATATGTCGAGCAGCAATGCAGTGTGAATGGTGAATGGTGAGGAGCCACACACACTTTAAACAGTCAATGAGTGGTACTAAATAACTTTCACACATGGAGACTGGAGGATGAGGAACTGAATACGGAACCAGGGACGAATAGAGTAGCAAGGAGGTAAGTCTGCTTCAGGTAGGTAACAATCCACATAGAGCCATAGATGAGACCAGACTATATCTATGTGAGTGTGTGTGGCAAGTCCTTATATCTGGTGATGAGGCAAGTGGTGACAGCTGGTGATGATTAGTACACAGGCGAGACCGGAGTGACTGAGTGAAGATGGAGCCTGATGATTCAGTGATAATCTTTGAAAAACAGATTAATTTATTTGACTTGTCTGAAGTGTGATTACTCACATGAACCTGTCTTTTCTTTCATTTTAATGTCATTTTTATTCTTGAAAATATTGATAACTTTATTACAATGATATAAATGTTTATCATGGATGAATTAAAACACGAAATCGTTTACATTTACAGATATAGACATCAAGTCAAATTGGACTATAAATATATCCTGTTAAAAGATGTCATACAGATTTTATAAAAATGTAATTGGTCTATAATGTATAATAGGTAATCGCGCATATGTATGTTTAAATGCATGTGTACACGTGACGTAATCGAAATATCAGCAATAATCATAATAAAATTATAACAGTTATAAAAAATTGTTTAGCTATGACTGAACGACACAATTTTTTTCAGGAAAATCGCAGTTACATTTTTCACCAAAACCTGCAGCCTGTCACAGTCTCATGTTCCACCTCCGGGTCCCTTTTAATCCGCATCACCTGTTATGTTTATCAATTACCTTGTCTAGTCCTGCAGGTGTTCCTAATGTGTGTTCTTGTTAAATACCCTTCTGTTTCCCTGTGTAATCGTGGTTTGTTGTAACTGTTTGGGCCTAGCTTCTGTGTGGATGATCCGCGTTCCCAGTTTCCCCGGTTTTGCACATGCGTGCCATTTTGGTTGTTAAAGAGTCTTTTGTTTATGTTTTTGGAGGAATAAACCTAAGTTTGATGCAGTGCTCTTTCTCCTCGTTCCTCGGCATCGCACACCGCACCTCCAGCCGTAACAGAACAAACCACCAGGTTCGTCGCCTTTAAAGACTGTTCTAAGGAAGTATGGATTATGAACGGCAACTTTTGACGATCGCCCAAGGCCACCGGGATTTCCCCTCATTTGCTTGGGACTTCGTGTTCGTTGCCGTCCGGGCTCCATTGGATAATGAACTCGTTAAGACACTGTTCTGGATCGGAGCTTTACAGCACTTCCCTGAGGGCATGCCAGACCTAACCGGTCTACACTGGATGGAGGCTGCAACTAAGTGTTTAAAGATCTTCGCGCTCCGATCCAGACAGTCCCAACAATCAAACCCAGAGCCTCTGCCCGCGAGCTGTCAGCCTGAACGTTTGACCGCACATCAGCGGACTGTGCCTGTGCCTGCAGCTCAACAGCCTGGACCAGCAAGCCTCGCGGGTCAGCCCGTTGCCGCATCCGCAGTTCCTCAGCCCGCTCCAGCGCTCGAACCGAGTCCCGAGAGTGAACCGAGTCCCGAGAGTGAACCGAGTCCCGAGAGTGAACCGAGTCCCGAGAGTGAACCGAGTCCCGAGAGTGAACCGAGTCCCGAGAGTGAACCGAGTCCCGAGAGTGAACCGAGTCCCGAGAGTGAACCGAGTCCCGAGAGTGAACCGAGTCCCGAGAGTGAACCGAGTCCCGAGAGTGAACCGAGTCCCGAGAGTGAACCGAGTCCCGAGAGTGAACCGAGTCCCGAGAGTGAACCGAGTCCCGAGAGTGAACCGAGTCCCGAGAGTGAACCGAGTCCCGAGAGTGAACCGAGTCCCGAGAGTGAACCGAGTCCCGAGAGTGAACCGAGTCCCGAGAGTGAACCGAGTCCCGAGAGTCTCCCAGAACCTCCAGAGACCTGGGACCTCCCAGAACCTCCCCACGACCCTCCTCCAGATCTCCCAGACCTCCCAGACCCTCCTCCAGATCTCCCAGACCTCCCAGACCCTCCTCCAGATCTCCCAGACCTCCCAGACCCTCCTCCAGATCTCCCAGACCTCCCAGACCCTCCTCCAGATCTCCCAGACCTCCCAGACCCTCCTCCAGATCTCCCAGACCTCCCAGACCCTCCTCCAGATCTCCCAGACCTCCCAGACCCTCCTCCAGATCTCCCAGACCTCCCAGACCCTCCTCCAGATCTCCCAGACCTCCCAGACCCTCCTCCAGATCTCCCAGACCTCCCAGACCCTCCTCCAGATCTCCCAGACCTCCCAGACCCTCCTCCAGATCTCCTAGACCTCCCAGACCCTCCTCCAGATCTCCTAGACCTCCCAGACCCTCCTCCAGATCTCCTAGACCTCCCAGACCCTCCTCCAGATCTCCTAGACCTCCCAGACCCTCCTCTAGACCTCCCAGACCCTCCTCTAGACCTCCCAGACCCTCCTCTAGACCTCCCAGACCCTCCTCTAGACCTCCCAGACCCTCCTCTAGACCTCCCAGACCCTCCTCTAGACCTCCCAGACCCTCCTCTAGACCTCCCAGACCCTCCTCTAGACCTCCCAGACCCTCCTCTAGACCTCCCAGACCCTCCTCTAGACCTCCCAGACCCTCCTCTAGACCTCCCAGACCCTCCTCTAGACCTCCCAGACCCTCCTCTAGACCTCCCAGACCCTCCTCTAGACCTCCCAGACCCTCCTCTAGACCTCCCAGACCCTCCTCTAGACCTCCCAGACCCTCCTCTAGACCTCCCAGACCCTCCTCTAGACCTCCCAGACCCTCCTCTAGACCTCCCAGACCCTCCTCTAGACCTCCCAGACCCTCCTCTAGACCTCCCAGACCCTCCTCTAGACCTCCCAGACCCTCCTCTAGACCTCCCAGACCCTCCTCTAGACCTCCCAGACCCTCCTCTAGACCTCCCAGACCCTCCTCTAGACCTCCCAGACCCTCCTCTAGACCTCCCAGACCCTCCTCTAGACCTCCCAGACCCTCCTCTAGACCTCCCAGACCCTCCTCCAGACCTCCCAGACCCTCCTCCAGACCCTCTCTAGACCTCCCAGACCCTCCTCTAGACCTCCCAGACCCTCCTCTAGACCTCCCAGACCCTCCTCAGATCTCCTAGACCTCCCAGACCCTCCTAGACCTCCCAGACCCTCCTAGACCTCCCAGACCCTCCTAGACCTCCCAGACCCTCCTAGACCTCCCAGACCCTCCTCTAGACCTCCCAGACCCTCCTCCAGATCTCCTAGACCTCCCAGACCCTCCTCTAGACCTCCCAGACCCTCCTCTAGATCTCCCAGACCTCCCAGACCCTCCTCCAGACCCTCCCAGACCCTCCTCTAGATCTCCTAGACCTCCCAGACCCTCCTCTAGACCTCCCAGACCCTCCTCTAGACCTCCCAGACCCTCCTCTAGACCTCCCAGACCCTCCTCCTAGACCTCCCAGACCCTCCTCTAGACCTCCCAGACCCTCCTCCAGATCTCCTAGACCTCCCAGACCCTCCTCTAGACCTCCCAGACCCTCCTCCAGATCTCCTAGACCTCCCAGACCCTCCTCCAGATCTCCCAGACCTCCTCGCCCTGCCGGCGCCTCCGGAACTCTGGCCCCTCACCCAAGGACCACCTGGGCCTCCTGACGGTTTCCCGGGGAGGCCCCTCAAGAATTTTTTTGGGGGGGGTAGTGATGTGACTTTGAGGGTGGGTGGGGCAACGGAGGCGGAGCCTCCGGGGAAGAACGTTCCCCCGGCGCCGCCCTGGACTACTCTGACACCCCGGCGCCCTGTTCCCCCGGCGCCGCCCTGGACTACTCTGACACCCTGGCGCCCTGTTCCCCCGGCGCCGCCCTGGACTACTCTGACACCCTGGTGCCCTGTTCCCCCGGCGCCGCCCTGGACTATTCTGACACCCTGGTGCCCTGTTCCCCCGGCGCCACCCTGGACTACTGCACCTCCCTGGGTCCCCATGACCCCGGTACCACCCTGGAGACCTCCATGACTCTGTGTAACCCCGGTCTCCAGGGTGCCCACCCTCCCACCCATGTTTTGATGCTATGTCTACTTTGTCCTCCGCCTGTTCCCCCTCCCTTCCCTCCCTAAGGTGTAACTATCACGGCGTGAGGTCACGCCTTTTGGGAGGGGGCGTTATGTCACAGTCTCATGTTCCACCTCCGGGTCCCTTTTAATCCGCATCACCTGTTATGTTTATCAATTACCTTGTCTAGTCCTGCAGGTGTTCCTAATGTGTGTTCTTGTTAAATACCCTTCTGTTTCCCTGTGTAATCGTGGTTTGTTGTAACTGTTTGGGCCTAGCTTCTGTGTGGATGATCCGCGTTCCCAGTTTCCCCGGTTTTGCACATGCGTGCCATTTTGGTTGTTAAAGAGTCTTTTGTTTATGTTTTTGGAGGAATAAACCTAAGTTTGATGCAGTGCTCTTTCTCCTCGTTCCTCGGCATCGCACACCGCACCTCCAGCTGTAACACAGCCCTTCTTAAAGTTCATTTTTAATAACACTAAGAATTTAATAGCACTGTTACAGATTTAGCAAATCTCAAAATGAATATCCATTTTTCATACTATACGATATAATGTTGTGAAGCATAAATTCACTTGTTGCATTTAAAATGATTCATTTTAGTGTTTTAAAAAGCATTTATTCAAACCAAATAAGAATTTCACATTGGCCTGTGGCGAGCAGGGCAAGGTCAAGGGCCGTGAGAACGGAGCGAGGCGGAGGAGCAGATGCATAACAGGAGGAGCGACAATAGTGAAGGACGAGAGAGGATTTAAGTTGTGTTGTGTTTGTGGGCAGCAGTTGTCAGTGAGGGGCTGCCCCCATTACTTTTATTTTGTTGTTAATTATTTTGACATTACAGTTGTTAAACGTTCACCGGCTCCTTTTTCTCTGAACGTCAAACTGTGTTACATGACCATTTATCCGTTTTTCTTGGTACCATAATACAGTAGAATATTTAAAGCCATAGGAGAAGTAGTTAGAAATTCACATCTCATATGTGTCATGTTAGCTTGGTCTCGTATCTGATTTTTCCAGGCCAAGTTTAAAATTCAAATTCGTATTCCATTGTAGGGGAATGCAGTTAAAGGGCCAGTCACACAGACGATCACGCTTGTGCTTGTGCGTTGAGAAATTGACCAAAGTATTCCACGAACATTTGACAATTTGTTCAAACACACGCTTCGTGAACGTTCCACGAACAAGCACTTTCAGAATCCACATTGTCAGTGGAATGAACGTGGTATGTGCGCAGTTCATGCGTGGTTCATGAGTGATATGAAGGTGGGGCGTCAGTGGACGGACATGGACGTGCGCGGTTTCGAACCAGTTCCGACGCATAAGCACTGACGGCCGACGCGTGTCCCGCGCATAGTCACGCATACTCGACACATAAACTACGCACGCCGACTCATGAATAACACACAAAAATGTTTTAACCGTTCAAAACTCAAAATCACGCACAAACCGCCTTCGACGCACATCCACTTACAATCACTGATGGTCCACGTTCGTTCCACCGTCGAAATACGAAATACGTTAAATTAAGACGGCTAAGAAAGAAAGATAAACAAAACTAGTAATTTCCCACACAAGAGTAGACAGTCTGAAGCATATCTTTGTTGATCACATGGTTGACGGGTTCGTGACCTTCCACGTGGCTTGTCGAGAACAACAAGTCATTCCGTCTCCTTATGATGCCAGTTAATCACCTCATCAATACAGACCATATTAACACACACACACACACACACACATACACAGCTTCTCCAAGACTGAACTCGGCTCAGGCTCCAACTATCAACACAGAGACTCAAAACATTCTGATAACATGTTCTATCTGGTGAGACGTGCAGACAATATTCATCCTTACTCTATGGAAAAATACAGAAAAATAAAGAAAGGCTTTAACTAATAAAAATCCCTAACTTGATAATAAATCACTCTTTACAAATCATTCAAATAAGAAAAAGAAAAGAATATATGAAGAAATAAGAAAAATTTGTATAAAAAAATAATATGTATACAAGCGGCAATGAATTTCCAAATCATCCCCTGACCATATATAGCCAACAGAAATAAAACAATACTTGTTCTTCAGTAACATAAGGCAGCTTGAAAGGGCATAGTCTTAGCAAGGTTAACATAGAGAGCACATCACGCCTGGTTTTGTTTCTGTTGTTTATTTGTTTTTAATGTTTGTGCTGGGGGATACTGTCACTCAGCTATTTGTGTAGCGACGACAGTTAAATATATTTCCGGAGGTTGTTTTCAAACCAGCAATATTTCAGATATTTATTTTGATCATGTGTGTTTACCTGAATTATAGTCTGACACTATGATTATAATAGACTGACTGACTGACTATAACAACAGTAAGGATGAGATCAGACAGATTCCAGTGCACTGTTGCTTTTGCTTTATCTATTTTTATGAAGATTGTCAGCCATAGATTTGATAAATGTAATATGCTGAAGCAGAGGGACGGGTGAGGTAGAATACAGTTAAACATGACATTTCATTTATTTTTGTCGTTGCTTTAATTCCTCAACCCAAATCTAATCTCAATTTATGGATTTGTCTTGACATATTGAGCACAATACAAATCGTTGCATTTAAACTGAGCTTTGTTTTTTTTATTTAAAGGGATATTTCATGCAAAAATGAGTATAAAAGGTACACCACAGAATGAGGATTAAATAAAATACTTAAAAGTAAGAAATAAATAACAATCTTATTGCTCAATGGTTCGCTAAAAGATTACATTTTTTCACTCAAATTGCTAGTAAATTTCACAAACAATTAAAGAAACAGCAAGTAGCACATTAAATTAAACATGAAATTTTGAAGTGGAATGACTGAAAGTGTAAAACGTGCACTTTACTGTAACTGTTTTATCTATTTCAATCATTGTCCAATGCCTCATGAAAGCTGTAATGGCTTTAGATTTGCATGACTGGCACATTATTACATGTACTTACCTGCTTTGGAGCCTGTGTAATTGCTAATTAGGCAGAATGGTAATAAGTTGTATGTCTTTTGACATTATGCCTCTTCACATTGGGGATATTTTAGTTTAAACTGCTCTGTTTATGTGTTAAGGGGAATTTTTAATATGCTTGCTTGTAGATTTCATTTAGTACTGCACAGTGGAGTGCAATTACGAGTGGTCTGTATAGGTATGCAATTAAAAATCCAATAGACACATCTCGCACACCGAATCATCAGAAATGAAAGCCAAAAGGAAGCTGTAATTTCTCACCGCTGTAGTGTGTTTATCATTTACACCCGACGAGTCTCTGCATTTCACCCTCATCAATTATGGATCAGCTGGGCCCCACCATCCAAGCAGCTTCATTTCATTCTCATTAGGATCTTGTGCTGACACTCTTCTTTTCTCCACGCTCCATGGCTTCTCCGTGGCTCCCATAAAGGTCTTTAACCAGGCAGCCAACACGGCATCATTACCAAGCTTTGTTCTCCCATCTTCCCCCTCCCTCTCTCTAGCCGATGGCAAGTGACCAAGATGAGATGGGCGACCACCGTTAAGTGCTTATGTCAGTGGTTTCAGGGTCAAAGAGCTGTGCGGTAGGCCTGGCCTCATGCCAGAGTCAAGTCAACCCCCCGCCAGCCAAAATGGTAGTGGCTGTGGAGAAGGTAAGGCTGTAAGACTGTAGATTTGCGGTTTCTCGGCACGGTTGACAGTGGATAAATGGACTAAAGAAAATGAATGGATTTACAATCAATCAGGAATGCCCACAGTTCATAGTCTCTACGAACCTTGTCGACAAGTATTCAAACACAAATTTATAAATGATCTTTTTTACATTCAGGTGCCCCATTTTTATTGTATGGAAGAAACGTGTTACAATATTATTGACCTATGGGTGTAAAGTAGCTGAAACCATAAAAATGCCCACACAAGACAGAAATCATGACAATGGCAACACCCCAATATATAGTAATCCCTCGCCACTTCGCGGTTCAAGTTTTGCGGCCTCAGTGCATCGCGGATTTTTCAAAAATATTAATCGGAATCTTTTCCCCAAAAAATACCACCATATCGGCAGCCGTATTGCAGAAAGCAGCGTTTTTTTCATTGTGATGCGAGAGAAACAGTTTCCCAGGATGCCAGACAAAGAGAGCTTTGTACACACACACGGACACTCAGACAAGAAACGTGATTGGTTCCCGGCGCGAGATCGACCAATGAGAGCACGAGTGGAGTGGGAGCCTCTTTGCCTCTCCCAGAAGCAAATGTTGACGATTCCGAACTGATTTAAAGGCCTCATTATACCAGTGCAGTAACACCACCATCATCATCATCACATTCATCGAACCGCACAGGTCTGTCATCGTCGTCATTACTGGAGTCTCAAGGTACTGTCATTGATGAGTGTAGAACACCATAATACATATCATATGAGAGAGAGAGAGAGTAAATGTATAATATCAAGGTTTTATAATTAAATCGATTTCATTAAAATATATTTAAAGTATAAATATACATATTTTAAACATTATGGTACCTACACACACATATACGGAAATTCCTAGGGGGGCCAATCCTACTTCGTGGATTGTCACCTATCGCAGGGGTTTCCGGTCCACATTAACCGCGATAAACGAGGGATCACTGTATTTCAGTAGTAACACAATATTCTACTGAATTACTTTTCCTAACATTGGTTTTAAATAAAACATTTTTACTTCATACCCAAATACAGTGGTGCAAATCTACCCCCATCCCACCACCACTCCAAATCCGTGGCTCCCCTAGGTAAAAATTGCATTCTGGGGGATAGGTGGTTCTTGTTGGACTCCCCAACATGCAGGCCTGTCCACTACGCCACTGCACATTTAAGTCGCATTGTATGAAAGCATCTACATTATGAATACATTCAGCATTATTATTTCCAAGTATCATATTCTGCTGTGTAGCAGTTTTTATATGCATCTAATTGCCCAGATAAAGGCGATGCCAAATCTCTTGCTATTTTTGAATGGTTGCATCTTGTTTACTGCCTTTTAACAAAGTGCCATTTTCCTCAGAGATGTTCTTGTTACGGGTTGCTGAAATCAGACTTGCAGTGATGATGGAGAGGAAAGTGTGGAAACTGTTGGTAAAAAAGAAATGATATTAAAACAGTCAGCTGGTGAACCATTGAAAATCGTCCACATTGCTTTTTTAGGGACACTGCGAGGAGTCCTTTGTTCATTGACCGTCACATTGTCAGCTGTTTAAATAATGGATTTGTGTGGCAGTATGTATTACGCTTTAGCCAGTGTCCCTTGACAATACTGTTTTGAGGGAGTCTGGAACAATAGGGCATATATATATTTGTTTGGGAACTATCTATTTATGTCAACAGGGTATTTTCTCCCCATGTGGTTAGTCAGAGAAATCTTATATCTTGTGTTCTTGTTTTTTTGGTTTGCTATAAAGCCGCGGACAGCCATTATGAAGCCAATTAGCCTACTGTTTTTAATCCCCACCATTCCCCTTCAAAGAGCCCTGCTGCCAAGATTATATTTAGCTTATGATTGGCATTTATTCAAACATTCTGTATAAGAAATAATCTCTTTTCAATGAAGTATAATGGTTATTGTGTCTCTAATGTACGCTAATGATCAGCTGCAACATTTGAGGGCTTCAAAGTAAAAGAGTGTTTTTTTCACTATAGACTGGGCAGGAGAAGCCGCCGTGTTCATTATGGGATGCAGCATCACAACAGGAACATTGAACACAGAGGCTTTGTGGTTTGTCGTGACTTGTTTACATCGTAACATCTGTTATCGAATGACAGTGATAAATGTGATGAACGACTGAACTGGGGGTGGTGTTAAGTGAGTGGGCTTCTGTGGGTCGGGTGAAATGTGTGTCAGTGGACCACAGCGTGGCCCCTAGGAACAGATTTGCAGCATCTCGAGGGACATCATTATTCTGTCATAAAACAGGGGGCAGGTCAGGTTTTTCAGAGCTTTTTCTAAAGGCTCCTCGTGAAGCTGAGATGATTTATTCATCTGCAAACAGAAGAACTGGTAGATGGGTCGTAGTACAAAGAATGGCAATACGTTTGGACATTTGTCAAATAAGAGACAATGGAAAGGTAATCTGACCAATGCAATAAATATAAGATTGTGCAAAGAACAAAGTTAGCAATAGAAATTATTAAAATGAACTTATAACAACAATACAAATCATATAGCTCTGTGCATAAAAATAGCCATTTTTATGTGAACTTGGACATATCTTGAAATTCATACAGTTTTTGTTGTTAAATGTGAATTTTTTTGGTTATTAGTTTACAAATTAACAGGTTTAATAGTTACAATAACTATATAAAACCTAGAGAAGATATTTGTGATAAACACTGAATGAAAGTTATTTTAAAAAATAATTAATTACCGTATTTCAGCGATGTTGCTATGGTTACCCCGAACGCGACTTCTGTTCGCAAGCGTTATTATTATTAGTAATAATACTAATACTAGTAATAATACAACTTTTGTGTACTTCGTGATTCGAAAACACTGTCTATTCACGCATCTATGCATTTAAAAAACAAACAAAAAAACAATATCAAAACAATAACAAAAAAACTTTTTATTGTAACTTCCGTTTTGGGGATTCAGTTAATTAGAGTACTCAAATCAACCCACCAAATTCTGCATAATTCGCAGCCTGTAAAACAATAAATCTGCCCAATCAAATAACCAAACAAAGGAGGGAGTCGCTGATATATTGTGCAAAATATGATCCATCCCCCCACGGAAGTCCACAGAGAATTGGCTATAGCATCTTACGCACTCTCTTGCCTCAGCATCTGCTCGGTTGTTTTTGGAGAGGAGGGGGAAACGCTGTGAGCCTCCGCACGCGCTTTTGTTCAGTGTCTCCTCGCGACCGGCGAAGCGCGCGCCGTTCCGAGCTCTTCTCTGCGCGAGCGCCGCACGAGACGCAGGCTGAGGAGAAATATCCCGCTTTTTCAACGAGCTTAACGAAGGACTCAATACATTTCAATACATTTGTGAACAGATTTACACGTTTTTGAATGGTTTACCTCAGCGGCTGTTATCACCTGCTCTGCTGTATCTGATGCGACGCGGCATTCCTGTGGACTTTCTGAGGCGACGACGCGCTTTACTTCAGAGAAGGTGAAACCAAGGGATGTTATTATGCTTAACTGAGCGTGTCTCGCTTCGTTATTAATGTATAATGTGGTTTAGGATGTTTTCTGTGCAGGACAAGTTATATACAGCCCCCCTTGCCAAGCGCAGAACCTCAGTGAGGACAGTCAAGGGGACAAAACCTGGAGCAACACAATATTGAACGCCTGTTCAGTGCAGAAGTCTATTGATGAGCAATGTTTTTATTGACATCATGTGCGTTCTATATGGAGAGTAGAGCGGTATATAATATTTGCACTGTTCTCGGTTTAATCACTTATCTTCTCAAATATTAGAGACTACTATATGTTTAAATCTAGTAACATTATAAGTGCCTGAATGTTTATGTGTGAATCTAGGGAAAACTGGACAAGTGACTCATTTTCCTTGCCTTGATATGACCACCCAACACACCTAGAAGCTGTCATTTACTGTAATCCTTGATATGAAGTGGTTGAAAGAATTTCTATCAAACACTGTGAGCAAGAATTTTGGGATCGAAAGGGACCTGCGTTGTTTTTCTCATTTGCAGAGTGTCAGATGGATGCTGTTTAAAGCTGAGGAGAGCTGAGCGCTGCCAGTCTCGGCGACAGCGCGTAGCTGGTGGGAGAAGAAGACAGACTTGAATTTTTCTTGGCATTCTGTCATTACTGTGTGTGTTGTCTTCGTTCGGTCTGAACCCTTAGAGTCTCTACCTGACAGAGCACTCCAGGTGCTTCTTGCATCAGTCTGCAACAAGTCTTGATGCTGACAAAAGAAAAGTACAACAGAGTGACTTGTGAATGTGAAGATGTGTGTTATTTGTCAAAGAGCATCAGAAATAGAAAGTGGTGCAAGTTGTGGCTCCAGATGCCCAGGGGAAATTTCAGGCAGCTGTTTGCAGCAAATTGGTTGCTGTATGGTAAGGTTATTCGATAGCATTGTTCTCTTCTCTTCTCTTCTCTTCTCTTCTCTTCTCTTCTCTTCTCTTCTCTTCTCTTCTCTTCTCTTCTCTTCTCTTCTCTTCTCTTCTCTTGTTGCCATATGATTTTCAACTCTTTTTTTAAAAGCATATGCTTTTATTCTTGTATACCCTATGGGCTGCTCATAACAGCAATGGTTTGCATCCATATTTTGTTGAGAGTTGCCAATTTCCAGCGACATACTGCGACAAAGTTTGATCCCAAGTTTATGCAAACAAGCTATGCAGTGACCACCAATGGCAGTGCAGACAGTCAGATATTGCGGCATGGTAGGGAACTAACGGCACACCGGTTTACCAAAATACCAGAATTTGGAACTAAAGGCATCCAAATCTAAAACTTATTGGTTATTAACCAGAATTTTAGTATTAGTCTAACCATATTTTTAATTCACCAAAAAAAACATAAGGGGGTCTACTGAGGCTGTGTCACTAAACACACACCCTGTCACCCTCAAGCAACTCTCTGCTGCTTACATCTATATCAGGGTGAGTGCTCCGATACGGTGCCTCCAGATTCAAAGACATTTATTTCCAACCCCAAATCCCAGTGGAGAAGCGGAGGCTTGCCAAACCATGCAGCCTTTCATGTTGGCTTCAGAACCTCGGTATATCTCCTTGGGGCATCCATTCTGCTCTTTATCTGAGTGGATTCTTCTTCTCCCTGTATATTCATAAATGCCAGTGGAGCACCTCTGAGCATGTTGTCTATTGAAGAAAAAAGTGAAAATTGCCTTGGAGCGCAACCGCTTTTGCGTTGGTGACTTTTAGAGGGCACTTGATTGATTCTCACATTTTAATAATGCACGTTTCTGCTTGACTGCGTAGTTTAGTGCCAACAATCGTATGAGGGGGGAGGCGGGAAGGGGAAGGGGGGTTGACAGGTGGAATTGAAATTGTACTTGAATAGCATCCAGACAGCTAAATGCCTTTGAATTCCTGGAGATAAAGTCCTTGTCGTAAATTAGCATGCTCCATGCTTAATGGACCAAGTCTACTAAAATTACTCAGGAAATTGCAATTTAGGGAATCTTCATGCTAGTTTTGTTTTCCTGCATATGTCACTTTGAAAAATGACGGCTACTTTCTTTGTGACGAAAATGTGAAGATCTGCGTTTAATTATGCAAAGTTGCCGATCTTAATTTATGCCCACATTTATCCAGGTTGGTGTCTTACTGTGTGTGCACACACTCTTGATTGACAGCTGACAAGAAAGAGTAGCTGTGTCTAATCCCATGAGCCAGAGGAACCAGTTGGCAGCTGCTGTCTCTACTACATGTGTCAGCCGCCAATCCGCCTTCACCTAAAGCCTGAATATTTATCGGTGCCCAGACCTGGAATACATTATTCAGAACGGTGGTTTGCAGTCTTAAACAGCATAAATGAGTCTTGACACCAGGTCTGTGTTTTGCTGTATTTGAAATGGTACTGTAAGGGTTTAACTTTGCAGAGGGAAAAGAAAAGATTAATTTTAATTTCTTTTCAGCATTAATTCTTTTTCTGTCTTGAATAGATTCCATTTGGCTCTCAGGTCCGCCCAGACAAAAACACACTACCTTGCGGTTTAAAGATTCATTTAGAAAATGTTTTATCGCTTACCCTGTGGGAGAGGTCCAGAAGGAAAAGAAGCCTGATAATTATGCCAGCAATTTGCACAGCGCTACTTGAGGTGCTCGGTCCTCCTTGTTTCCTGGTATTTTTATCCTGTGTTTTCAGCACTGGACAGTTCCCAAGCTTTGGCCATTTTGAACACAGCTGCTGGCTTCTAATAAATGAACAAGGCCAGCAGCATAGCTGAAAATGATATTTCCTTCAAGAAGAAAATGGCCTGTTCCTCTTTGCGTTTGCATTCGGGATGACAGCAAAGCTGAGAAAAGACTGATGAGTGGTGGTTCACAGGACAAATGGCCTTGTGGCTCTAGCTGCATTTATCTTTGCCTCACAAGTGCTTGGAATATTTTTTATGGATTGTCCACATGCATATCCGTGCAGAGGTATGGAATTCATAGTCAATTTATTTTCCATATTTGTTCTTCTTCTGTGATGTCAGATTTTTTTTTATAGGTTGCAGTGGTTTTTTAGTCCATATAATGGAAGCCCAATACAACACTGGACCACTTTGATTATCATTGCATTGGCAAAAACCATTCAAAGAGGGGAGCGTTTTCTGTACAATGAAGTAACTTGCGTCTTAACTAGTATACCTTTATACTTCATTGGAGAAATTAACTAGTAAGTCCCAAAACCGCAACAATGTCTATCATGCAAATAATATAGATCAACTGTTGTTAATAGCATCACTTATGTGTCGTAACAATAACGTCTGGTAGTTAATCGTTTCAAGATCAAGTTATTGTTGGTTTATTGCTGTAAGTAATAAAATGGCATCTGAGGAATACTTGGCAAATTCCAAATATTTGGTCTCATCGCATTTTTCAAAAATTATGCTCTTTTTGTATTGACAAAATAAGATGCAGAATGTACTGCTTAATAGCTTGCTTATTTTACTTAAGATCGAAAGCTAGTCAAGACACAACTTTGCGATGCTGTTTGCGAATGTTCATTGGAATTATGCTTTCTGTAAACATTGAATCGTTGAACAGTGTTTGTACAAATGGAACCACAGTTGGCTATCGATTCTTTTGGGAAACGCATCCCATGTGAGGGATGATAATTTTCATTTTTTGGTAAATAATCCCTTGAAGCATGCAAATATTTACTGCAGGACTATACTGTAAATCAAGGAGGTTTGAAACGAGGAAACCCAGTCGCTCCATGCGGCTTGGAATTACTAATCCTCTTCTTATTCTCTTTGTCAATGCATTAGCAGCAACTCGATAATCATACAGCTACTGCCTTCCCACCATGGGAAAAGCACAAGGAAACAGAATATAATTAATTTCTTTCAAATCCCTGTATTCCTGGTTGGACCCCATCTTTCTCTTTCCATCAAGCTTCATAAATGTAATCTACGCATGCCATATCGTTCTGTCAGAGATTAGTTTGCCTTGACAATGAGGTTTTCTCCTTGCCAGATATTTCAATATATCATTCATTAACATGGAAATGACTTTTGTAGAGGTTCAGATTGTGTTGTTGGGTTCATACTATTGCGTAGTCTGAGGAACAGTTAATTTTTTTTCTTCAGTTATTGATTCCCTCTGCTTGATGAGAAACATGTTGACGCACGTGAGCGCTTATTTGTTTCTCTGGCAATGAATTTAATGGGATAGATGTTTGTAGATTTATTCGATTTCAGTGCATTGCTCTAGTTTTAGTCAACCAAAAATGAAAATGCATCATGTTTTTCCTTTCTTTTGAGGAACGTATCATGAAAGTACAGTATTGTGAAAGTAATGCAATGGGTTGGAAGAATGAATAATATTAATATTACTATATTTTTATTTGGGGGTGAGTAAATATTGACAGTAATTTCAATTTTTAAGTGAACTATACCTTAAGCAATGCTTATATTAAGGCCCTGCTGAGCTGTAGCAGATGATTGAGACATGACAGTTGAGGAGTTAATGTCAAAACCTTTCTTGTCCTCCAGGTATCAGATCACAGCTGGGATCAGTCGTTTTAGAATCAGTCTGTCCACCTTGACAACCTCGCCAGACTGAAACATACACCACTGACTGAACGTGTAAGTCTCAATTTGCCCAGTGGATCTCAGGTCAAAAGTTCTCACTAAGGTTTTTCTTCGCTTTTAGTGGGCTGTAATGCGATTTCCAGTGCCACACTTGAGCGGTTTAACACAAAGGCACACATTATGGCTTTTGTAAGATATGTGTGTGAAAGTCTGAAACTATGACACGCCTCATACACGTAGAGTCATTCAGAAGCTTATGTTCATGTTTTTTTCTGTAGATGAAGTGAAAGATGGTGCTTTTGGAATTGCAGTGTCCTTCTAAAATATTATACTGTTCTCAGTGATGTTATCAAAATCAACAGGCGTTCAGTTTTACTCTAGAACAAAAGTGTTCACATGCTACTCTCATATATACAGGATGAAGGGGATTTGGCAGATTGGTCATTGACATATTGTTACCAGAGGGCCTTTTTGCACATGTTGAAGTGCACTTTACATGCACTTCTAGTTCCCAACTTCAAAGAACTCACTTTAATGTCCTCACACGTATAATCATAATCTAAATAGCATTTAAGATGCATTTCATCCCACATTTTTCATTTTCTGCTCCTTCAAAATGTGTTACCATTATCTACAACCATTATTCTCATTAGCTAATTCAGAGTGGCTTTCTTCAGTGCCCTTCTGAGTGGCTTTTACATGTGCAAATGCAAAAATATTAGAAAGAATAGGTCTCGATGTCCACCACTGGTGGGCTCTCTGCCATTTCTGCCCACCTTTGTGTAATTAACAGGCCCTGAAATTTATCTCTGTCTAAGTTTTAATTATCTAGAGCCGATACTGCAAACTCTTTGACTATTCTTATTGGGCCTATGCCAAGTGTGCTTGACTATATGGTAAGTGGTATACTTTATTTGCTCAATCAGGAATGTTTATAACAGTAAGAACTTATAATCTTAAAATAAAAAAAAAATAAAAAAATAATATATATTCTTCCAAATAAGAACGTTGTAGTTAAATGACATTTTATAGGCATGACTATAACACAACATATTAAATTATATTAACTTGAAGCAGCGTAGTTTGTCACGTTTGAGCAAGGGCAAGAAGGAAGATCCAATGTAGCTTTTAATTAATTGAAAGGTGGCGTAACAGCAGTGAAACTTACATACAGCAAACACTAACATAAGGTTAACACACATGTAGTTAACACAAACAACAACTGAAAGGTGAAAAGTGAGAACTAAATATACAAGCAATGATTAACAAAAGACAAACACCTGTGATGATTAGTGACCATGGCAACTGATGAGTAACAGAAAGATCTAGAACAAAAGAACATGTGATTTCAAAAAGACAAAATAAGAGTCCTGAATGAACAGTGACGTGACATAGTTATTGTTAACTATATATAAAGTTTTTTTCTAATTGTAAAAAATCCCTGAAATATGAATATTAGATATGATATGATGGTTAGAAAAACTTGGCAACTAATTAAAATAAAAGTTGAAGTACAGTAATACCTCGAGATACGAGCATAATCCGTTCCAGGGCAGAGCTTGTAACTCGAATTGCTCTATCTAGAATCATGTTTTCCCATAAGACATAATAGAAAACAAATTAATCCATTCCAGATCCTTAACAATGGAAAAAAACATGTTTTTTATTGGTATAGACACACACACACACACAATTATAGCACATGTACAGTATAAGGATTTGTGTGATATCAAATAAAATGTGGTTTTAAATAAGTTTTAACAGACAGTAGCGGCAGGTGCGGAGGAGGG
Organism: Rhodeus uyekii; assembly: GCA_037043235.1. Classification (NCBI taxonomy): domain Eukaryota; kingdom Metazoa; phylum Chordata; class Actinopteri; order Cypriniformes; family Acheilognathidae; genus Rhodeus; species Rhodeus uyekii. The sequence continues at coordinate 216,622 of JAWRVZ010000060.1, forward strand.
AGGGAGTTGGTACAGACACTTGAGTCCTACACGAACACTACATAACTTACATAAACATAAATTTTTGTTTTTTTACTTTTCTATTTTATATTATTGTTTTGCTTTTTTTCCGACTTGTTTTCTTCCCTTTTCTCGCCTGTCTACCTCACTTTCACTTTCACTTGGCGCAGACCTTTTAACGAAATGCCTATCGAGGGAGATTTGTTTCCTTTAAAAATGAGTAAGGCACGCGTCGTCAAAAAGCGCCGAAGCACGACCAGTTGACGATTTATCAGGGTGTTTATTTTCAATGAAATCAGAAACCTTCTGCCTCGATCAACTCCTCAGTCCACAGTTCCTCCTGATCCTCTTGCTTGCTGGATCCCTCACACACTCATATTTATCCACAATTTCTTGCTTCATTTCCATGGTCATCATGCGTTTCTTCTTCTCACTACCATCCTTACCACTCACTTTCGCTAACTCATCGCTATTCTGTTGAACAATGCACAAAATACAAAGAAAATCAGCTACTCGCGAGCGCGTACGGGCGTGGGCGTTCTATATGACTTCCATACAGAAGTCAGTGAACACTGAAGTGAACGAGCGTTGACATCGGCGTCAGTGCTCGTATCTCGAATATTTACTCATATCTAGAAGCAAAAATCTGCTCGAAGGCTTGCTCGTATCTTGGAATACTCGTATGTAGAGACGCTCATATCTCAAGGTATTACTGTACTGAAATGATTAAAACTGAAATAAAAATAAAATGTAGCTATATATAAAATATAAAAGAAAGCACATAAAATTGAATAAACTGAAAATCTAAAAATAAAAGTTAAATAATACTAAAATAATACATTGATATATAATAATAAATTAAGTGGGTGTTATTTTTTAAATATTGCTTATTTGTCTGGTAGAATGTTTATACTCTTCTTATATTCATAGAATGAGCCTTGAATAGAATGACACTTCCATCACAGAAATGGAATGGAATTACTTTACATTTGACAAAGGAATCTTTTAACATTTCTCTTGCATTTTTTAAAAAACTTCAGCCCTCATGCAGCTTTGTCCTTTGATTAAATGCAAGAGTCTCCACACCAGTTCAGCCTCGTTTTCAGTGACCTTCATTGTTCTGACTGGAAGAGATCAAAAATTGATATTTTTTTCCGTTTCTTCTTATACCGATGAAGGTAATTAGTGTATCTAGTTTGCTTGTCAATCAGTTTCATACTGCATTAATGATGGGCTAATGAAGAAAATCCACTGTCCACACCTTCCTGTCAATCAATAGGCAAAAATAATATAAGAGCCTAGACCAATGCAGAACCACACATTGTGCTAAGCTGAAGTAAAACTTTTGTTGGAAATAATTATTTAAAAAATAATTGAAGGCTTTACACCATTGTCATGGCAACAAAATGTAAAATTGGATATAATTTTGCATAGATCAGTATGGAATTTTATTACACTAAAATCATGTTATCACTCTTTCTTTGCTTCTTGTGGATATACTTGTTACAAATCTGAAGAAAATCCAAAGATGAAGATGAGACAACAGGTTCCTATACAAAGGTAATTAATAATAAAATAAACTCCGACAGGCTTAACACTGTGCACTTCACACAAAAGCGCAAAAAACTGACACAGATGGGTGAACAGGGAGGAACTTAAATAGACAGACATAATGGCTGCATAACGAATAGGTGTGATGATTAGAGTAGAAAAAAAGTGACTGAAAATAACAAACTAAAAGTCCATGACAGAACCGTGATAATACTATTGAGGCAGTAATTATGTTGATAGTATTTATGGATTGGCCCCATTCACTTCCATTGTACTGTCTTGTTGTAAAGGTGCAGTTATCAGTATTTAAATTTCAGCGAATTTATAGAGGCTAAAAAGTTCATTGTCACTTTCAAACCAACCAGCTTTCTGTTGGTCAGTGTTGCATCTGCATTACCAACTTGTACACGTTGCGAACCTCTTTCACCCTCTCGTGAAATCCTTATAAATGTGTGGATTCCTTATAAATCAAATAATTTGATTTTGCCCATGAAAATGCATTGAACAATTGGTAAATGTGACTGGACACAGATATTTAAATAAGAAGGGATGAAATACATTTTTGTGGTAATCAACATTTATTCTGCACCACTACAGGATGCTTGTATTACGTTGTGCATCTGTGCAGCAAAGAAACAGATTCTTCTCCTTCTGGTCGTGATGAGAAGGTCAGAATGTTTCTTGGGGGAGTTTAGCGTTTAAAATGCAATCACGTCGCTTGATTACTCTGGCATTCATCATCGCCATACAAAGCTACTGTCCCCGTTCTTGACTCACAAGATCATAAATGCCTGATCTTGCAGATGGGCCAGTGGAATGGCTTTTGTGAATTAATTAACTATACTCATGACCTGCACGAATGGGGGGTTTAATGAAAAGTATGTAATGGTTCCGCTTGGTTCTCACACTATAAAAAATGCTAGGTTATATACAACCACATTTGGGTTATTTAACAACCCAGCGTTGGGTGAAAATTGGACAAACCCAGTATTGGGTTAGTTTTATCCAGCTGTTTGGGTTAAATATTTCTCATAACCAAAACCTGCTCATAAACAAACAGTACAGAGTTCTAAGAACATATTTTAACAATAATATTATTCATTGAATATAGTAATGAATATAAAAATCTGTTTATTCAAGGAAAATGATGTTTCCATCATGCAAGACGACCAATGTTGACGGACACATTCATCTGCCTGACATCTCATCCCTGTATGTTGCATTGTATTAAATAAAGTCTTTCAATTCTGTAAATATTTTACAGACAAAATAAAATTTATTCAAACCTTTATTTAAAAAAAGTAATGCACCAGTGTTTAAATCTGCTCTCTCAACATGGATGCAAAAAGCCTGCTCCCTGTGTAACCCATCAGCCGGGTTGAACTGTCAGTGAGATTGACCAGCCTCTCTCTGAATGACTGGATAATACAAAAACCACCCAGCCATGGAAAAAATAATTCAACAAAATTAACCAGCAGGCTCAACCCAGCATTTGTATTTGTAGTAGTGTGGCAATAGTAAAAGTCAGAACTGAATGAATAATTCTTTTGAGCCAGTTCTAGTGACTCAAAAACCCGAAGTCACCCCCTATACCTTCATTCACTATGAAGGGGTGGATGAAAACGAGGGAGTGAATTCAGAGTGAATTCTGAAACGGCTGCTGCTTTTGTACAGTCTGTGCTTTCTGTTTAATAATTATTTAAAACTTAGAAAACTGCAGCTCCAGTAGCAAGGATTTATCTTGAACTCTGTCATGGAAGCTAGCATGTATAAGCCGTAATCAAACAATATAATAATCAAGTAAAAATGAATTTAGAACTGTTGATATTACGCTGTAGCCACATTGGACTAGCGGTTTGAAAAATGGCTAGATGGACAATTCAGATGCTGGTGCCGATGCGGGAATTCATTCTGCGGTCGACTCGAATAGTGCATTATGGGTAATCTATAGCCGTTGAGCATAAATTGGTGGTTTACTTGTTATTACAGTGCATTGTGGGATTGAATGAGTGCACTAGATAATGTCACTATGGTTCAAGACAGCAGAATCAAAATCATACAGTGCATCCAATGTATTCTTAATCATGAACTGTTATGAGCTGCTTATTTTTTAATAAATTAAAGACTTACAGCTCAACCAGTCTAGTTTGATGGACAATCAAATGAATCTTATGCAAAAGAGTGCAGTCTGATTCACACACAAATGACTCTTATGAGTTAAAAGCTTATAGTGTGAACAGCGTAGTCTAATTCCCGAAACCCAAAGTCCCAAAGTTCTGTATATTTAAAAGCAAATTAAACATTATAGTTTTGGTGATGTTGTACTCATCCCTCCTATACTCCTCGCATATCACAGCCTTGTTCCTCTTACAGTCACTATTGCAGTATATTGCATGGCCGCTTCAAAGGAAGTCTTAGTGCTAAGCTATAGGCCGTTTTATAAGGCTTTTGTCAAACTTGTATTTGCAAAATAGTTTGAGTGGACTCTCTTCGTGTTCCTTACACTTCCTCCCTCACTTTTTTTGCAGCCAGCACCACTGTTCTCGTTTAATTAGCCTGCAGGGAGTAGCCCTGTCTTCCCTCCTTTGAGCAGGATTATGTATCACTGTGTTGGGAGTAGAGCTGTTCTCCCTTCATTAATTATACACAGCATATCCAGCAAACCGTCCAGTTGCCAGGCCAATAAATAAATAAAAGCCCCGTTATGAGATAATAAAGTCGACACGAAACCCAACCGCCCACAGTGGTCCGATTCAGCTTTTTAAAGTTTTAGACCAGCAAGTTCTCTTATCCAACTTCAAAATGCCACTTTCTTAAAATGCATTCGCTGTGCCTAGTGGTACACTGAACATTATATCGTATTATAACACATGCTTGTTGATGCTAATATGCATTTCCTATTTGTAATTCAAGTTTAATTTCCGTCATGCACTTTCTGGCTGTTAGTAGCATGAGGAAACAAACTCTTTCAGAACATTTGAAGCATCAATAAAGACTGAGACGCTCCCATAAGGGGCTGAAACAGTTGGCGTCTCTGACAGGATGACATTCATCAGACCTGTTAGAGCTGCATTGTTTCAGGTTGCGCAGACAGAGAGAGAAATCGCTCGCTGTCTCCCTCGGCGAGCTGCGTGAAGGGTTTGGCATGGAAGTGGGACTTCAACAGCGAGAGATGATTAACACGGATCTCAGCTCGAATAGTTTTTGCACAAAGTTGGCAGAGGGGAAGGTGAGGGACCATGTGACACGGTAGTTTAAGGTTAGTGACTGGTGAAGGACATTGAAATATTCCTTTGTTCAATGCGCTTTTTAAAGTTCAATAAGTCCAACCGGATGTGATGGATGGATATTGATTTGTGTGATACACAGGGGTGTCATACCATTGCGGTTTATCCTGAGTCAGTCATTTCAACATCTCTGTTGTGTGCTAATGAAAGCTTTGAATTGTTCACCTATTAAAGAAAATCTAGAGCTGGGTACAAACATCGATCCTGAATTATATTTATTCTTATCATCCCATATTTGATCATTTCCTTTATGCTGGTCATTTATGACCAGTATTGACTGGTTTAAAAAGAAAATGACTTTTATGAGGGTTCTTTATAAAAACATACAGCTTGACCAGTGTAGTCTTATTCACGAACACAAGCTGACAGCATAACAAGTGTAGTGTGATTCATGAACAAAATACTCTCTTTAAGACATTTTTTGTATATAAAAAATAAACAGTGCATCTTCTGATTCACAAACAAATGACTCTTATGAAGCTCTTCTTGTTAGTGAATCAAAATTTACAGTGTGACCAGTGAAGTTTGATTCACAAACCAATTACTCCTAGCACTTCTCGTTAGCAAAACAAAAACACGTGACAAGAGTAGTCTGATTATTAAACAAATGAGTCTTATGAGTCATTTCTTGTTAACGAATCAAATGTATGTATAGTGCAACCAGTGTAGTTCGATTCATGAAACAAATTATGAGCTGAATATTACCATTTTCAATCAGACTGAAACACTGCCCGGGATGATTTACAACATTAGCAGAGAGAAAATGAATATGAAAAGCAAAACATTCTTTACACTGTAACTCTAACTCAGTGGTTCCCAAACTGGTGTGTGTGTGTACCCCTGGGGTATGAGAGGTGACAGAGGGTGTACGTGAACAAAATGCTGAGTTTTAATTTTACCCCACCTTAAAATAACATTAAAACTGAGCATGTATTTGTAACGGGGAAAATGCCGTAAAAGGTACATGAGATCCATTCAAATGAATTACCTCATCTTTTGCAGTAAAGCATTACTTCACCAACACAAGGAGCATGCACATGTTAGGTTGTGTGCTGTCAGAGTGTGGTACCTTTGCAAATTGCACTACATTACTGCTGTTCTAGACAATTTACCTGTGAAAAAGTGGGCATTTGGTACAGGGCTAATGTGCTGTGGCTTGTGATTTTACAAAGTTACTAGCCACTTAGCATTGTCATTGGACACAATATTGACAATGTTACTTTGAGGAAAAACTACCATATAGATATTTTTATTTTATATTTCTTTCTGAACTGCTTATGTTCACTTAAAACAACTGACCGTGTTGTCTACTCACCAAGACCGGCATTTTGACATTAATTTCAGCACTATAAGCAGGGAAAAATAACTCAATTTAGTACTGAAAAGCGACTATGAAAATCTGGGTGAATGAGTAAAATGATTTGCAATACACGCAATCCTATGGCAATACTCAAGCCCTGTAACATTTTAAAATACACTAATCCCTTGTTTATTGCAATTAATGTGGACCGGAACCCCCTGCGATAGGTGAAAAAAAAAGTAGGATTGGCCAATCAGCTCACGGGATACATCCACTCGTGCTCTCATTCGTCGTTCTCGCGCCGGAAACCAATCACGTGTCTTGTCTGAGTGCCCATGTGTGTGTACAAAGCCTCTGAGAGAGTTTCTCTCTTTGTCTGGCATCCTGGGAAACCGTTTCTCTCGTGCATCACAATAAAACAATGCTGCTTACCGCTTACTCATACGGCTGTCGATATGGCGGTATTTTAATTTTTTTATTTTGCGATGAATATTTTTGAAAAATCCATGATACACTGAGGCCACGAAACTTGAACCACTAGGTGGCTAGGGATTACTGTAATAATATTCATCCGGAGCAACTGAAACAAGTTAATGTGGAGAGGCGGGTTTGTGTGTTAACTCACTGTCGGAGAGATGAGAGAGCGAGAGCGAGAAAGCGCAGCTGGGATTGTGTATTTATTCTGCGGAAAATTAACACTGTAAGCGTTTCAGATATTTCAATAGCAGTATGTATGGAAAAATTATTTTGACAATACTACAATGCACTTAATTTATTATTTCAAATGCCTTTTTAAAAGACTACGATTGTAAGATGTAATTCTAATTGTAAATGAAATTGTTTATACAACTTTCCGGAGGCTCAAACAGTAGAGCGTTGCGCTTGCAATGCCAAGGTCATGGGTTTGATTCCCAGGGAAAGCTAGAACTGATTAGAATGTCAATGTGTTCCTTGAATGCAATGTAAGTTGCTTTGGACAAAAATGTCTGCTAAATGCATAAATGTTAATATATTATATTTAAGATTCAAGCTGCCAAAGTGGCTAGTAGGAGTTACACGCCACCGCTGAAATACACCCACATTTGGCGAGTTGGCAGGTTTGCAGGTGTTAATGTCAAGCCCTGCTTACTAGCATGAAGAACAAATATAGACACAGATTGTGCATGGAGATCGATTTAAGACTCAAACTTTCTTCGATACAAAAACATACCCTGTTTGAGCAATTATGCACAAAGAGGGTTCATAAAAACTCAAGAGGGTAAAATACACAATGGAATGACGAACACCTGGGTAGACTAACAATGAAAGTGATTGACAAGACAGGTGCAGGAAGGGCACAGGAAGATACACAAAAGGGACCCGGAAGTGAAACATTGACACGACAGACAGGAAGTGGCAAATGACCTTACACACAGGAAGTGCACAGGTGACACAACAAACAGGACTGAAGGCGGATAATCAAAATCTCTTGTCTCTTTTATTTACATTATATATATATATATATTATTTTATTTTTCCTATTTGTACCTATATTCTTTTCTTTATCTTATTTTTCATGTTCCTTTCCTTTTTCTTATTTGAATATTTGTAAAGAGTGATTTATAATAAAGTTAGGGCTTTTTATTAGTTAAAATCCTTTCTTTACTTTTCTGTAGTTTTCCATTGAGTAAGGATGAATATTGTCAGCACTTCTCAACAGATAGAGAATGTTATCAGAATGTTTTGGGTCTCTCTGTTTGCGAGTTGGAGCCTGAGCCGAGTTCAGTCTTGGAGAAGCTGTATGTGTGTGTGTGTGTGTGTGTGTGTGTGTGTGTGTGTGTGTGTGTGTTAATATGGTCTGTATTGGTTAGGTGATTGTTCTCAACAAGCCACGTCACAAACCCGTCAACCATGTGATCAACAAAGATATGCTTCAGACTGTCTTCTCTTGTGTGGAAAATTACTAGTTTTGTTTATCTTTCTTTCTTTCTTTCTTAGCCAATCAGAATCATTTAAACGTCTTCATTGACGTAGTTAGCACCCTCTGTTAGAGTATAATTGCTGTAACAATGTTATTGTAAGCGGGGCGGCTACGAACTCCTTGTGAGACTTGAAGCTTCTGCTGATGAAACTGCAAACTAAACTTCACTAAAATTTCTTCTATTGACTCCACTTCTGACTCCTGGTCTTCATTCAACATATCTGGTCCTCGGGTCTTAACTGTAAATGGGTGAAAAGGGGCTACGGCACTCTAAAAAGTTTGGATACCACTGCTGTAACTAAAATATACCCAATTGAATCTGAATATAATCAAGAAATCTGTACTGATAACCAGCCTTAACACGTACACTTTCTTCTTTCAGTTTGAACTGAGGAATCAAAATATGTGACCTCCACTGGAAAATAAAATTGTGGAGGCATTTCAAGGCTTTTTCGGGCTACTGCGCTCACTGACTATTCAGATATGAAGGTTAACACAAGTTTGAATACGTGGCGGCGATAACTAAAGTTGACCTGTAAGATGAGGACTCTGTAATCATAAAAGCATCCCTTCTGATATCTCCAGACTGTTGATCACTGCTTGACTTTCTGTCTCAGTCTGTGTTATGATGGAAATAATGGAGTGGGTGGGGCAGTATTCTGTTTGGTATAGCTGGTAGAAATCTGAGCGAATCCCTTGCAGTGTTACCATTCATCAGACTTCTGCACTACCATCTGACATACTCATATTGTTCTCAGCAGGAGGGGACGAGAAAATCCAGGCAGATAGGTGAAGTGGGAGAGACTGTTTTTCATGTTATAGACAGTAACTGTCACAATCTGAGGTGCCGAGCACAAGGTTTGCAGATTGAATTCTCTTCTCGCTACACTCTTTTAAAAAATGCATTTGACGAAGATAAGGAAGACTGGTAATATAACGTCTGGTCTCATTACAGCAGTTTTAGGCCAAGAATTACCTATTTAGACAATCAGATGAACATCAAAATGACTGCTTTTTTAAATTTAGGGGGTAAAATTATAACCAATTGCCTAGCAACACTCTAGCAACCACCCAAAACACCTTTGCAATGCCCTAGCATAACTGCACTATTATCTAAAGACAATGGGACTGTTTTGCCAGGGAAATTGTGTGAAAATGTGACCACACCTTATTACAGAGACAACCTCAAAATTCAGCTTCCTATAAACCAGTGTTTCTTAAGCATGACATAATTACAAAAGATTACGTTGGGAGTGCAAATGACAGATTAAAAACACGTAACGCATTTGAAGGGTCGCGTTCTTCCTGTCAATGCTTAGATGTCCGGTAACAAATCATTGCGTCAGATATCCTAATCTGAGAAATACCAGTGTAATTCGCCATTGCAGTTGCTAAAGGAGATTAATTAAACACACAATAGGATTAAATGCTATTAACTCCAGTCCCACATGCTTTGGGATCAGGCGGCAGTATTATAAATGAGAACATCTGCCCTACCCTTCCACTCTCATCAATAACACTGTCTCTTTGATCAATGCAGTGCATGTGCCATGTGGGCTGTGCCGCTTGCTTTATATTACGTTAATTAGGCCAGAGCGTGAAACCTGTTGCATGATATTTGGGTGAAAGACAATTAAATGACCAAAATGATGGCAATGCATTTACTATTTATAAGTGAATCTGATGAGATCAATGTTCGTAAAACCACATCTGTTCACTTTTGTCTACAATTGCCTGGTTTTTATGTAGTGCAGACTATTGAGTTCAAAATGAGAATTCAGATGGAGCATGAGATATTAATTTGGCCAATATTGAAGTTACATTCATATGTAAATTTATTCAACTGAATTGCCTCTTCTTTTTTGTTTAAAATATATTTCCAGCATTAACTATGAGGGTTTTTTAATCTTTTTTTTTTCAAATCTTGTTTTCTTCGTCCTCTAAACCTGCTTCACTTGGACATAAGGAATCAAATTAAAAACTTTACTGCGAGTCCTAAGATTTTTATGGTCATCTGTGCGATATCCGTCCTGTGTTGTAAAGTAAAGAGACACTTTAAAATGATAGAGAGACGTCTTTTTAATATTCATTCGCTTGAAAAATAGCAACCAGAAAAGAGAGACTTTAAACGGGGACACAGCGTATTGAATTATTCCCTGTTCAAATAAAACAGGCTTTGCACATTGTTATAAAGATTTAGAGCTCTGAATAAGGTTATATCACATCATTTAGATTCATCGAGAAACCACACTTTGTCACATTTAATGTGGAGCAGCTGTTTTCATGTTTGCAAATTTGTTCATTACCATTTTTGTCGCGAACAACCAAGACAAAGCCCTTGAGATGCGCTTGCAAAGAATTTGTTACCACTTTCTTGCTCTCTTGTTGTTTCTCGAACTCTGTCTCTATTTCTCGATCTGAATTATTGGAAGAGTACATTAAATATACATTGGCGTGACATTGTCAGACAGTTTATTCTTTTAAAAACGTCCTAAAAATGACTCCAACAGATGTCAGTCAGGGTGCAAAATTACCCCACTTTTCCCCCAACTAACTAACCAACTAACTTTCTTTCTTTAATTTTATCTGTTTATATTGGATTCTTTCTATGCCTCCTTCCCCCTCTTCCTTTCCTTCTTCCTTTCCACCCCATCTTATCTTTAAAAGCAGGCAGAGCTTGATAAATACATTGGAGACAAGAAATTTTTGTCACTAATTATTTTGAGACTCTTTTGAACTGTTTAAACCCAATTACTTGGCTTTCTTTGCCATGTGGCATCGAAAAATTTACTGACGAAAAACTTGTATTGACGCTCCAACACAGAAGATTCGGAAGGGCAGAAGGGCTGGTTAAATTGTGCCCTTGGGAACAAAAGCCAGCAGTCAAGATTCTCTCACAAAGCCAGAAATAGTGCCCTGAATTTCTAGTGACTTACTTACTTGCGACATAAGAGGTCCATAAGATGGCATGTTTTGTCTGTCTATCAGCATCCTAGTATAGATAGTTCTAAAAATGATAATACACTTGTTGCATCAACACATATATGGCTTTCTTTCTTTTATGGAACACAAAATGAGATGGCTTAAAGAATGTTGACCAATAAAAAAAACCTTGTCCATTGAACCCAGTAGCTTTGTGGAGAAACAGATCCCTGTAAAGACAACATATGAAACATGTTTTCAAAGTTGAATAGTTTATTGAACATGTCTCTGTTCACTTCTTTGTTCGTCCCGTTTTCTCCCAGTGTTACCTCGTTGGTCTTGTGTATATGTTCCCTGTGATTTCTTCATTATTCGTCCGATCTCGTCAGTGTGTACCTCCTAAGTGTATGATAAATGTCTAGTGTCTTCGTCTATACTCTTTTGTTACGTTTATGCACAGTGCGTGCATTTTTTTGGTTGGAATTTAAAGTGGTTTGGAGTTTCTTTATTAAAAGTCTGTTTCATTCTTAAACAAGCATGTGGGAAGACACATCATGGCCATATTCCAAGATGAGAGTTTAGATCCATCAGACTCTAAAAGTGAAAGAATGTTTGGAGAGAGCATGAAGAATCATTTTCACACATGAATTGACACCTCGAGTAGACCTTAAACCATAGGTGTCAAACTCAAGGCCCGCGGGCCACATCCGGCCCGGCGTGTAATTATGTCCGGCCCGCGAGAGCATTTTATTAATTGCCCGCGAGATGTCCCGCGCTCCAGCTGACTCGCCGAACACTTCCTGTATTAAACAGTAAGTGGCTAATGATGCTTCGCGCTCGCGCTAGTACCGCGCGATTGTTATTGTCAATTATCCATAACTGTTCAGGCTCGGTACACAGTGCTTGTGCGCGAAATGCAAGTGTTGATCATCAGACGAGAAGAGCCCGCCCTCATGGCAGCACGTCTTGCATGATTGACAGGTCAGACAGCATATCAGCGCAGGCTGTCAGAGTGAGTCAGAGTACAAGCGCCAGAAAATACAGCGCAAAAAAAAAAAAAAAACATTACGTCCTTAAGGACGTAACAAATATATTGAAATATTATTACGTGTAAAAAAAAAAGTGATATAGTTTGTAAAATCTGCTATAACCCATGGGTTATATGCGGGAAAATACGGTATATGTTTACTGACATACATTTGCGGAGCTAATGTGGCAGTAATTAAATAATTTAATAAGACGGCACTATGAGACAAATGACATAAGAGCAAATTCAACTGAATGATTTGATTTGTTATTGCTGAAAAGCAAAAATTGTATTTAGATTTCCAGGTTTTGTTATGCAGCATGTCCATATTTTGAATTTGTATAATTTTGACAGGATATATTTTTATGGAGAGCAAAATCTTTTATATATAAATAATTTTAAGTTTTATATAAAATTACATAAGAGTAAAGAAATTTGAATGTTTGTTCTTTTAACTTTTACTTACTTTTACTTTACTTACTTGTTTACTTTATTTCTAACTTGTATAATTTAGACAGGATATATTTTTTAAAAAAAAATTAAGTATTTTTTAAATATTTTTATATTTTTAAGTTATTTAAGGTATAAGTTGATTTATTCCAGAATAATATTTCTGTCTGTTTTTATTCACATCTAATTTTTAAAAAGATAAGTTTTAAAAGTTTAGTTTTAGTGTTTTCAATAAATGTTTATCCTGTTCGGCCCGCGACCTGAAGTTTTTTGGGATTTCGGCCCCCTGTGCAATTGAGTTTGACACCCCTGCCTTAAACTCTGTAAACAATGTGCTTGACTCTTGCATTGTCAGTACAAGATCTTAACCAAAAAATTATGCACTCCATCAAGGGTTAGAAGAACCGTTGCCAAACATATAACATGTTTTGCCTATTTAAATCCACATGGTGATTTTTCTTTGGCTGCACTGTGTGTGTGTGTGTGTGTGTGAGAGAGAGACCAAAAACATGTGATTTCTGATAGTTTGTAACAGAATAACATTTTACATTTACTTCGATGCATTTTTGGCAGACGCTTTATTCAAAGCGAATTGCATTGCATTCAAGGAACACATTGACATTCTAATCAGTTCTTGCTTTCCTTGGCAACTGAACCCATGACCTTGGTGTTGCAAGCGCCATGCTCTACTGTTTGAGGTGCAGGAAAGCAAATGAAGCTTTCCTTAAATGCTCAAACTTTCCTCAGATTTCCTCAAATGGTCCTCAAATGCATGATATATCGAATTTGAGACGTTTAAACATGTTTTTTCTAAAAAATAATGTATTGATGTAATTTGCTTCAGTTCAGTAAGCATTCATCTTGAAATTTGACTATATAATAGTTATTCTTATGTTAACTTTGTAAAAATTTGTAAAGATTTCACAGCAAAAGCACATGTTGAAGCTTGACTTGAAGGTGCACATTTTTATAATAATAGTAAAATGCCTTTTATTCATGTGTAATTGTATTAAAAAGTATAAAATGTCAATCAGACAGAAGGAATGTAGTAAAACAATTTTTTTTTGGTAAAACAGGGTTTTTCCCCTCCACAAAGTTTGATTAAGTTAGAAGCCTTAGAAATGTACGTAACGGATATAATACAATAGGAAAAGAGCACTGCAAATTTTTTCCCAGATATCTCCTTTTGCGTTCGACTGAAGAAAGAAAATGTACAAGCGTTTTTGCTTGAACTATCCCTTTAAATGAGCAGGGAATTCAGTATGCTGGGGAATACCCAAGACATGCCATTTATTTTGACATCGTCGCTTGTGGCGGTTTGCCATACGTATTCGAATGAGAAAGTGTTGCTTTGTTGGATGCTCTTATTAGGTTTCACATCAAACTGCTGGAGATAAGTAAATAAAAAGCTGCAAATGGAGCTCACACCGCTACTCTCTTTTTCTCAACGAGTCGATGCTTCTGAATCAATATGGCACCAGGGGTCCATTATGTCTGACTGAGACAAAGGAATATTGGTGTGACCCTTACACTTTTGAGCGATTTTACTCTGTGTTTTTTTCCCTCTTGTCTTCTTTCTCAACTCTCGTTTTCATTTGAAAATCCCCCTTTAACGCCTCAGTCGCAGATTGGAGACATCTACAGCTTCACGAAACTCATTAAGAGCTTTAAGTGTGATTATTTTAACGAGCATGGATAAACAGACAGGATAAAGTAGGACTTTCTAATTTAGCTGTTTGAGTGTTAATCCCTGTATTTTGACCCTGTAGACTTCTTTGTCTTTTGTTCGGCTCTCTTGAAAACTTGTCCTCTTCTTGTCTCATACTCTCTCTTTTTTATGTTACCCTTTCTTCCCTCCGAATCCATCGCTTGGATTGTTTGTCTTTCCCCTGCCAGCTCTTTTTCTCCCCCGAGCGCATGTCTCAGAGAAAATTGAATCGAAGCATTTGCCACAGTAGTGCTCGATAAATATATATAATGCATCGTTTTATATTTTGATATGTCAGCAGCACTGCGTCAAAATAAGATCTGGTTAGACTTTATTTTCCGCCTGAATCTTCTTGCTTGTCGTATCAAAATTGCAATTCCCTTCCTGGTCAGCTTCTTTTTTGATGTCAAATGTTGTGCTGTTCACCCGACGTGTCATAAATTCATGAAAAACAATTCAAAAGCTGTCGCACACAGTAGCTATTCAGCATGAAATGACATGTGACTTACTGTTGAGTGTCGGACTAGTGCAAATGTGATTTTCGAGGTGGTTGGCCTACGTCCCTCCCCATCTGTCAGTGTGTGTCGGAGGTCAGAGGGGAATTCCTTTGTGTTTTGGTGTGATTTCCATTAGTTTTGTGTGATTTTCGGGGGGACACGCAGTGGACTCGCCATATGCTTCCCAGCTAATAGTTGGGGGATGACAGAGTCGTGTTTTCATAAAGGGATCCAGAGAAGTGGAGCGGGCTGAATGCATAAAAGCTGCTCTAACACCTGTTCGAAGAGCCAGGATCATGTAAACACTCACACACACCTACATGCTTCATTGTTCCTGCCAGTTTGTGGGATTCAGTGCACCACCAAGACAAAGCTGGCACCGCCACTGCAGGGGCTCAATCACAGTTTGTGGCTCCCACATTTGACAAATTCAAACAATGACAGTGCATGAAATGACAATGATTATACTTGCAGAAATAGTTCATCACCATTTGTACACCTTTGAGTCATGTCACACTCTTTTTTTTTTCAGTGGAACCCAAAAAATACGCTCTTTTCCATATAACGCTACAGTATAATAATGGCATTTATAGTTTATATGGCATTAAATAATAGCTTTTAATGAAGAACAGACTGAATTTAAAGTGTAATTTACTTAAATCCTTCCATCATAACGAACAATAACTTAAAATAATGACGGATTTATTTATTTTTTCATGCAAATCTATTGCATTTTCACTTTTAAGATGCTTTTGTCTTGTTTTTAAGCTTAACAGTCCCATTTGTCATTCATTCAGTAATCCCTCGCCATATCGCGGTTCACTTATCGCGCACTCGCCCTATTATATATGTAAATCTATATCGCGGACTCCTCTTTATATTGCGGGTTTCTGAGGGCAGATACGTCTTATATTGATAAGATGATTTGTTTTTTGCGGTTTCGAAATGCAATCGATGGTTCCATGCAGGTGTATAAGAACATCCTTGCATAAAAGAAAAAACAGTGTCAGTGTCACCATGTTCCTCACCAGCAAAAAATCCCCCCAAGAAAACACTGGTAATCCTACAGTGGAAATGGACGACAACAATTACGACGCTGGACGACAATATTGACGACGACATTGTACCACCTTACGAAGCGGTGCTTTCAGAAGAGCTGGAGTAATGCTTTTATTTGCTGTGCAGTACATTTTACCTCATCTTTTACGTAACGCATGTAAAAGTAATTTTTAGTTTTAAAAACTGTTTAAGAGTGTATAAAAGGACTATTGGGAGGGTTTACAAAAGCTTAAATTTAAGATGAAAAAAGAATAAGAAAAAGTATGAAAAAAATATACTGTAGATTTCCATGTCTAGACTACTTCGCGGTTTTTCGGCTAGCCGAAGGATTACTGTACTGTATATTTAAATGTATTGTAGGATTTGTGCAGCAGAGTCCACTTAAAAAAAATGACTTAATGTACAATATCCTATTGTCTAGTGTTCGGATTGACAGAGCTCTGACACTGCCCCCGGTCGCGCTTATTGTGAGAGCGCGCGCTCTCGTGTCTGTGTGTTTTCATGTTGTCTTTGTCGCGCGCAGTGGGTGTGTCCACTACCGAGCGCCGTCTCGTCAGTTCATGTGAACACGAGGCGAAACGCGTCCGCATTCGCTGCGTGTTCGTGTCCTGTTAGCATCAGTTCCGCCCTCCTTGTTCTCATAATCATTCCCGGCTGTTTCCCGATGACCACCCTTTTCTTTTGTGTATTTATTTTGTTATAATAAATGTCCTTTCCCCACATCCGTGAGTCCTCCGTTAATTGTATCGTGACACCTATACTATATTCTTTTATTGGTCATGAATGGTTTATCCAAAATCTGATTGGCCACTTTTTTGAACTTGAGAAAAACTGGACCATTTTAAACTCTCACAAATATGACACATTTTCTTGTATTGTTGGGTTTGATACATGCAAACACATGTAAAATGTGAGAGGATTTTTTTCTTTTTCTTACTGTATATTCTTTCTCATTATAAAAACGCTGTTCACAACAAGGATAATAAGTATAAAGTTTATCTATAAAGTTTTAAAAAGTGTTCTAATGCCAAGAGAATAGTGCAATCTTCAGCTATAATGATAATGACACTGAGAGCTATATCACTTTTTTTTCAGCTGATGAATGATAAAAACATTGGCAGCCAATCAGAATCCACCCTGCTTTAAAGAGCTTGAGCATTCAAAGCGACAGATGACATAACTGTAAAGGGTCTTATAAAACACAGAGGAATGTCATGCATTGTTGTGGACCTCAATATTGTTTTCTTTGTATAGCAATGGTTAAATTACACAAGGGTTTAAAATAGTTGTTGTTTTTTTGTTCATTTTTCAACAAAACAATGGATGAAATTAACAAGTCATTTGTTGGAAAGGTTTGTATGAATACATTATTTAAAATAATGTTCCTTGCCTTTAAATCACACTATTTAGTGTGGGTTCATAAAGGCATTGTTTGATAAACAAAGGCAATACATTTTTTGCTTGCAAAACTATTCGGTTTTGCATTTTTATAATGCAAAAACATTCTCCCATAACTAGAGGTGTAAAAAAAAACAGCTTCAGTTATGGGAAATATAAAAACCTGGGTTGCATCAATAGGAAGATACTGCCAGGGCTCACTCTCTCACACAGCATACTGTATGTCGTAATCTTTGCCTGATGTTTGCTGCAGTGGCGTTTTGTCAATTTCTGTCTCGCATCTGCCGAATTTGGTGACATGAATTTCCTCTTTTATTAAGGTTTTTTTATGTGTGCTGGGGAAAGCATGGCCCTGAGTTCAAAGCTTCAGTTTTGATGCGCAGTTCCTAGATGTCATTCAAAGCCGACAGTCTAGGAACTTTGATTAACTGAGACGACATTACAGTTCCCAGGCACAGCTGGGTCATATATCTGCTTTTTGTTGTTGGTCCTTTTCTCCCACAGCGTTTCTAGACTGAAGGTTCCCGTTTGCGAATATGATTCAGTGTGGTGACTTTTTAATTGATCACTCATGTACAGTACACGACGCTCAAAGTACACACATGCCATTTGTACTACTGCTCAACATCAACATGTCTTACAGTGCTTCTAGTCACTTTTTATTCCACAGGGAAGGACCTTGATGCACAGACGAGCGAGTTAAACATTTCCCACCGTCGCCTGTCGAAAGTGTCGGCGTGCCTAAAAGCGTAAATTAAAAGCAGGAAATGTTTGAAATTGCCAGTGCTGAGCCCCCGCAATGTAAGCTCCCTGTCACCTCATTTTTCAAAGCTACAGCTTCGGCTCCAAGACGTTGAGATGGAGAAACTCGTTTCATTTGGTTCTTTTGGAGACAAGTCAGCTCCCTCGACCAGTCAAGCAGTTATTGCCAAGCTCTATTAGCTGCTGGATTTCCCATTTGAATGAAGGGAAAGGTGCAGTCAATCACATTTAGGTTGCAGTTGGTGGTTGTAAACTGGGGAGGACGCCTGATGCCACATTTTGTCCTTGACGCCCTTTCTAAAATCCATAAAAGGCAAATGACTCAATGGTGCTTGTTAAATGAAATCAATATATTCATTTCACTTGGGTTTGGATGGTTAAGCCACGGCTTAGCAGTTTGTACTCCATATATATACACACACTTTGGTGCTCATTTGGAAAATGCAGGTTTGAATCCATGCCTTTCTTGCCTTTTCTTATTTACTATGAATGGTGAGTAGTAACTGATTATATGAAATCTGGATTAAATAATCAGATTAAAAAAATGTAATACGTGTAATTAGATTATATTACATTTTAAAATACTCATAATCAGAACACGGTTACATTTTTATTGATTAAGTGATTACTTAATATTCACATAAAGGAAATAAATTATTTCAAACTCATTGTTTCTTTTTCATTTTTTTTTCTCTGCACAGCCTAAATAAATAAAATATTTAATCTTTTTTTTAGTTAGTGTTTTTATTTTGATTGTTTCTATTTTCAAATAATTTATTTCTTATAATTAAACTTTGTATGATTTTATTAATTATTAGCTATGCCCTGCAGTTACTTCCCAACCATGACATTATGTTTAATGCACTTCATGTTGTTGATAACTTAATATTCTTTCTTTGTGTTTTTTATGAATATGATGCTAGATTATACTATTCAAGTCAATGTTATAGACAAATGATCTTAAAAGTAATCTTAAAGTAGTCAGATTATATCACTTAAATGTGTAATGCTATAGATTACGTTATAAACTACATTTTCGTGCAATTTGTATTCAGTAATGGTCCACAATTTGTAAGTAATCTAGCCAGCACCTTCTAAAATTTAAATAAATAAATAAATGGCAGCAACATGTTATTTAACAACTTACAATAAATAAAACTGTTGCAGTCTTTTAAAATAATAATTATATGGCAAAGACAAAGTGTACTAATGCAGAACTGCATACAATGTCTTCTAGATTTTCAACATTTGCACTAATTTTAATCTTAAATATTCAGTTTGCCTACATATCTATATTTAAATACAAAATAGTATGCAAGATTAGAACATAGTGTACCACAGTTATTTTCAAAATGTGTGCATCCATGCATGCTTCAACCCCGCATTAAGCACACTTTGAAAAATTTCAAGAAGTACAATGCATTCCTAATGGCTGTACACTTTTACTATACTATTTTCAGCATTCTATGATTTAGAGTGCAATAATTCTAATCTTACATACTATTTTGGAGGTAAATGAAGAAGCAAGTTGAGCCTGAAAGAAACGAGTTGAGCCATCTGTATTTAACATCACCCAGATATATATTTTCTGTGTCAAAATCTTGATCTGGATGGTGAGATTTATTTATTTATTTATTTATTTGTTTATTTATTTAGCTCATCGAGGTTAGAGACTAGTTTGTGAACATCATAAGGAACAGACATATTGACACACTCCCGTTTCCTCATTCGCACTCTGGCAGCATCCTGCTACATTAAAGGCAATCAGTGCCCATTGAGATCATGGGACGGGATGTGTGAAAACCACTTCAGCTCGTGTCTGTGGGTGACAGCATACTTGCACTAGCGCAGTGTTAATGTGTTGTCCGCCTCCTGCTTAATTGCATCTTTTCTTGACAGTGAAAGATGACACACACACACACAAACACACATATGTAAACACATGTGACAGGATGCCAGACGAATGCTTTAAAAGTCCAGTAATGAGGTGAGATATGGGTTTTATATTTCAATCCACTCAAATCAAGTTTTTGACTAAGGCGCCAATTATGAGTGCAAACATCTTAAATATTCATCCATTCTGCTGGCCAGGGAGTGGAATATCCCCAGTGTTGTGCGTCTGACCATATGGTGTGCTTGAGTGACTAGTTTGAATGCATCTGCAGGAGTTTTACGGCACAGTCTGATAGTCCCAGATGGCAGCGAAGCCTCCGCATCAGTATCCAACTTCTTCATGGCACTCTTTATGTCCCACATGCCAGGCTGTTCATATTGCAATTAGTTATTTTGAATATGTAAATTGGAGTTGCTGTTCCTTTTAACCTTGGTTAAGGGATGCACAATGTCATAAGAAATTTGGAACCAGATTCGTTTTTTAACGTCATTCTTTCTTTCTTTATTTGATGATCCATCGTTTTGTTCGTTTTACCTGTCGTTTGTTTTATTGGACTTAAATTCTGTCATTTTTTCTGTCTAACTGACATTCTATTTATAGTTTGTTCTATCATTCACTCTAACATTCTATCGAGCATTCTATCTATCTATCTATTGTTTGTTTGTTCTGTCTATTGTCTGTCGTTCTTGTTTGTTCTGTCTTAAAATTGTATCATCTGACAATGATTCGTTTATTTGTTCATTCATTTGTTTGTTCTGTCATTATTGAGTCTTTTAATTGTTTTGTCTACGTTCTGTCTATTGTTCTATATCAATATCTATCTAGCTTTGGCCTAGACTAGCAACTGGTTCTGGTTCTCACATGGTAAATAATCTTGGTTAAGCTGGTTATAGTTGGTAGACCAGCATAAACACACCTCCCCAGTTCCATATGGCAGCTTGACTACATTAAGCTGATAAGACCTAGTTTTTCCTGAGGTTTTCTGAGACCTGAGGTTTCAGAGTTGGTCTTTTTCGGGGGTTTTTCTTCCTGTTTTCTTCACTTTTCTTTTCAACCTTCAAGACTAGGTCACTCCCAGAGTGATTGATACTTCCTGTTTGTATTGATACCGGTGTTGTTGCTAATGGCGACAGGCTGACCCACCATCTGTATCAACCATACAATAGACAGAAGGCACAGTTTTAGTGCTAATATTGTGGTGCACATTCTTTTTTTTCATTTTCTTTTCTTTTGCTCTTTTTGCATTGCACACAAACACACAGAAATGAATGTCTGTGATTCATTTATTTGTTTGTTTGGTGCATTTATAGTGCCCCTCAAGGCACAATGTGTTTGTCTTGCATCACAAATAGAGATCTGGAGGTTTAGACGTGAGCTTTTAACCCACTCCTGAATTGTCTTGGAGAAACGCCACGATTTGTAGAGACTAAGCTAGAAGATACAATAAACGTTTCACGGGAGCAGATAAAATACCCGCTTTGCAAATGTACCATGTAAAAGACATTTACAGGAAGCTGTGTTATGTCTTGCCATGGGAAAAGGGATGCTCATATCTCCTGTGTTTGTACTGAAGTGTGGTGGGTATGTGTGTGTTTTGAGGGAGCAACACTTTAGCTTGATTCATGACTGTGTCCAATAACTCACAGTGGCAAGGTTGCCAATGACGGATGCATTAAGATGTTTTGTAACTGTTCTCCTTGAGTTTCTGCCCATAAGAGAAAAAAAAATCAAATAACATTCTCTTTTGTTTCTCCTGTGATAATAGATGGAAAGGAAAAGGGTGATTTTTTTCAACAAGTGTCCTATTTCTCAGTTTTATATACATATACATACATACATATATATATATATATATATATATATATATATATATATATATATATATATATATAATTTTTAATAATAATCAATTTTTCTTTTTTAAATATTCTCTCATAATCTGGCAGGGATATTAGGCTACTGTCACTTTAAGACCTGATGCACAGATCCATTATATTGTTACATATGTTTATTATTTCTCAACTGTTTATATTCACTTAAAACATAACCGACTGTTTATGTGAATACATAAACAGAATGTCAGTTTGATATTAAATTGTGTGTTTTTGATTAACCTCAATAATCAGCAAAAATGTCAATCAACACAAACATTTTTAGTACTGAGATGGAACTTTATGTGCACTTTGAGTGTGAGCACAAATTGTGAAGGAATAAGTAAAATTATGTTCAATGCACGCAATCCCACATCCAAAATCAAGCCCTGTAACACTAGTAATATTCATCTGGAGCAAATGAAACGAGTGAAGTGGTGAGTTTGTGTGTCAACTCACTCTCAGACAGATGAGAAAGAGAGAAAGCACACTATTGCACTTAGTATATTATTTCAGAAGCCTTTTTAAAAGACTACAGTTGAATAATGCAAATTGTTTTTGCACATTTAATGTTTTGCTTTCTATTTTCACAAAGCCTATTTTTGAATTACCGTCATTTTAATGTTTAATGTTAGTCTAAAAAATAATATATATATATATATATATATATATATATATATATATATATATATATATATATATATATATAACATAAATGTATATCTACAGCTACTTTTCTTCAGATTTTGCATGCAGCAGGTTCAGAGAAATGTCCATGATTTTGAAAGCTTACATAAACCTTTCCATTTTCCTCTATGTCATGTCACACTAGTTTGACAGTTAAACTTGCTTAGGCTTGTTATACTACCGGTTATGAGTGACAATACGGTATGTTATATCGGATTAAAGGAGAAGCATTATCAATGAAACGTACTTTACACTTGAACAGCTGCTATATCAACATCCTAATGATAAGAAAATACTGTTAAATAATGTATAGTTGTCAATACACGTCAAGAATTTCTCGCAGTTTTGCTGCCTGTCACATTTCCAGAAGCTTTTGATACATGAGAAGTGAGTTCAAACCTGGACAAGCAAGTGGTTGCCATGGTAACTAACAACAATACCATAACATGCTGACTTATGTTGACTAACATTTATTAGAGGAAATCTATTTATAATAAGCTATTAGGTTTGAACTTATTGAACTTACTGCCTATATATGTCAATAACGTTGCTTAAGTCAATGCTTAAGTTTAAAACAATGAACATAATGCAAATCAAGCACATCGCATGTGTCTGACTTATTTTTAGCAGCATTCAGTATGGGAACCTTCATAGATTAATTGTTCTTTAAGATGGATCGAATATCCAGACTACATTTCTGTTTAAACTGTTATGAAATTAATTGAAAAGTTATTTATTAAACAAAGGTTCTATCATGAAACTCTTTATGGCGCAGGTTCTTTATCGCAACGTGATAATATCTACGTTGTTAACTACGTGTCACAAGCGGATTGGTTCATGCCGCATCTGCAGCCAATGAGCTTTCTACTCAATGTTTAAGTGTCAGGTTTGGGGAGAAGCGAGGACTTAATAGTGCAGGTTAGGGCTTTTATTGAACAAAAAACAAAAACTCAAACCAAAACTACCCCATGGGGGAAAAAGCAAGACCGACTAACTAAAAAACTTGACAGGAATTAACTAGGACAGGATCAGGAACAGGCAGCATGACGACAAGAAAGACAACGACGCGACACAGGACAGCAAACATGAAGGGCTTACTGTAAATACACACAGGAGGAAGGATAAATGATCTGGGAACAGCTGGGACAAATCAAACTAATGACAAGGAAACAAGGTGGGTAGGGTTAACAATGACCAGACACGAACACGCACCCAATGCGAACGCGCATCGCCACGTGTTCACATGAACACAAAGACAGCGTGCAGCTGGTGAAAACCAAACTGCGTGCGACACGAAAACACAACATGAAAGCGCGCGGCCGATGTAAACACGAACCGCATGCTTACGACACTGCACACAGACAGGAGACTACGCGGTTCAAGCAAAGCCCAAAACCGCGCCCACTCACATACCGTAGAGCGCGCGAGAACGAGGAACCACTCGTAGAGCACGCTCACGACAAGGACGAACACACGGGTCATGAATGCCCGAATCCCAACACAAAACCGAAACTGAACCAGACCAAAGTATCGGGACCGGACATCATAACCCACACACAAGACGCTACACTCGAACACTCGAAGCCGTGTGCGCACACACAAAACTCGAGAAAATACGGTAGTGTCAGAGCTCTGCCACAAAACCAAGAGATTGATTAGACAGAATGTGGCAGAACCCCGGCATTAAGTAGCTGGTTGTCGTTCATTATAGCCGTTTGCAGCATGAAACCATTCCTCTGAAACCTCTCACCTTCTATTCATGATATTTATGCTTAATCTGAAATACTCAAAACACTAATAATCTTATCACTAGTTAAGGTTGGGTTCTACCTTCAATGGGATTTTTTTTACTTGTTGACTTGTTTAATGCCCACCAGGTGGAAATACATTTTTTAAGAAATGGTGCACCTCTCTGAATGTGAACAAACCTTAACCCCAAGTTTAAACAGTTTCGAACAAGACTCAAGATGTGTTGATGGAGGCCGGAGGCTGTGGGAGTCTACAGAGGTCTGGCATGATGTTTTGCCAGGATCAGAGAGCCCAGGCTGAGCAAGACAACAGCAGGATTAGTACATGCCAGCACACAATTGCCTTCCCACAGTAAAGAGGAAGTGGGCAGCATCTAAACCGTGCTTTTTCTTGAAAAACCTTTGAGAACGAAAATCTTTTGCAATACAAACAGATTCATGGACTCAGCTGTAAGGGACTCTGTGTTTGTTGGCATTTATACGCCAAACCGTCCACCAGATGCTTTGTCTGCAGGCATATTGGCTTCCTTTTGTTTGTGTATCATTTTCTTTTAGTATGTGTGTGGGTTTGTCTTAGTTGTTGTTTGTGTGTGCTCGCCTACCTAGGAGATTCTTGGTTTGTCATTTGTCACCTGCCAGGGAAAACTGCACGACTCCAACCTGCAGATACAATTAAGAGATAGACTCCTAAGATTCACATGTAAGTTATGGTGGACACTTGGACAAGAACACAACATAAAATAGACCTTCCACCTCTTGAAAATGGATCGAGAGGTATGAGGAGAAAGATGCTAGAAGCTTTGATTGAATTGACACGCTCTCCATTTAACCCATTAGATGAGATCAAATTAATTTCAAGCAATTAATCGAGTGTGCAGTCGCAAATGAACCGATTGTCTCATTAATTTTGATGCACTGGACAGCGTATCTCTCTATTTGTCCTTGCGCTCGTCTTTGACTCAGAGCAGGTGAGCGGCCTGCTGTAATGTACACTGGTTATCCCTGTCCAATCTCTCAGACAGCAGCTTGTATTTCACCCTTGGCTACCGAGAGTTGAGTCTGCAGCATTTATTATTTACTGGTGGCTCTTTGTCTCTCTCACACTTGGTTTGTACTGAAGACTTTCTTCCTGTAATAATGTAGATTGGGGATGTCAGGCATTTAATCTACTTGGTGCTCCTAAAAAATGAAAACCTAGTTGAGTGATTTGAAAATATGGGAACTCAGTGTTTTTCCATTCATCTATACGTCCTGCTCTCTATCTGTCAATCTATATGTCTGTTTGTCCGTCTGTCGTTAGAAATATGTGTCGGTCTGTCTATCTATCAGCCTAACATTCTTTATGTTTATCTATTTACATTCTGTCCATCTTGTTGTTCTGTCTTGAGATTTGATCAGCAATTCCTCTGAAACTATTACATCAAATAAATATGCTTGCCTTTGAAAGATTCACGAAAGTGATCTGTTGCATGTTATTTCACTGCTGTTTACATCCTGTAAAAATGCGGGCAAATACTGTAGTCTTGAAAACTGCAGTGATAACTAATGATTTTTTTTGCTTATCTCCCTGCTCTGAATATTTTTTGATAGGTTACTTGATTCCTATAAACTGAAGAATTTAAATTAAAAATGCAATAGCAGTCTTTGGTAGTTTGATCTTAATTAATTTTGACATGACCGAAATTATAATCAATCCACCTCTCTGTGTGTTTGTCCTTTAGGATGCTGGGGGAGCTCCGCTTAACTGCGCTCCAGCCTCTCCTGGCTGTGTGTCTGCTCTTCACCCTGGAACACAGTGAGTCATTCTCTCTTGAATCTGAGCATTCATCTACCCTTATCTGTTCAGTCGTGGGAAGCACAGTTGTCAATCAAATGTCCTCGTTGACTCAAAAGTCTGAAATCAGTCTGCCTGTCTGTCTATCTATCTAAGTTCTTTGTCAATCTATTTATCTGTCTGTCTACATTGTTCTATCTATCTATCTATCTATCTATCTATCTATCTATCTATCTATCTATCTATCTATCTATCTATCTATCTATCTATCTATCTATCTATCTATCTATCTATCTATCTATCTATCTATCTATCTATCTATCTATCTATCTATCTATCTATCTATCTATCTATCTATAGTCCCTAGTTTCGCGACCTCAGTACATCGCAGATTTTTCAAAAATATGAATTGAAAAATAACAATTAAAAAATACCGCCATATCGGCAGTAGGGATGTGCTTTTTGACTAATTTGTTAGTCGTTTAAATGAAAATTTTGTAACCGACTAGTCTAAAAGTAATGCAGTTAAAAATAAGGTCACTTTTCCACGGCGCGCTTTTCCTTCTGGAGACTGCAGCTTTATGTAGCGAGAGGCGTGTGTGTCGGTTTCCATGGTGAATCCCGTGACAATGAGTTCAATAAACCGGTAAAAAATAAAAAAGTATGTGTCTTTCTTTCAGCTGAACGTGATCACAGTGACGGACAGTTGTAGTAAATGATGCGATGATTTAGCTGTTTCAGCTCGTCTCTCCAAACATTTCCGTGTCTGTGATTAATATGGTTTCGCCCGGATCCAGTGGAATCATATGCCAATTTGACATAACAGTTTATAAAACACTTTTCTTTCTCCTCCTACTTTAAAATACTCCCACACCGCGCTCGTCTTTCAGTGGTCATTATTAAACCCGCTGCGACTGATATAAACAAAACGCATGGGAGATCTGCGGTAAAGAGGGTCAGAGGGTTACATGTAAGATTAAAACATCATTTGAACAATAAAATCTCGTGGTCGACTAGTGCTTTCGGTGTCGACTAGTAGCACCCTGTACCGTGTAGTCGACTAGTCGCACATCCCTAATTGGCAGGCATATTG
This sequence comes from Rhodeus uyekii, assembly GCA_037043235.1. NCBI lineage: Eukaryota > Metazoa > Chordata > Actinopteri > Cypriniformes > Acheilognathidae > Rhodeus > Rhodeus uyekii. Next base: position 243,610 of record JAWRVZ010000060.1, read on the forward strand.
CGGAAAGCAGCGTTGTTTCAACGTGATGCGCGAGAAAAACATAGACATAGAGAGAAACTCTCTCAGAGGCTTCGCACACACACACGGGCACTCAGACAAGGAACGTGATTGGTTCCCGGCGCGAGATCGACGAATGAGAGCATGAGTGGATGTATCCCGTGAGCTGATTGGATGATCCTACTTCGCGGATTTTCACCTATCGCGGGGGGTTCCGGTCCACATTAACTGTGGTAGACGAGGGATCACTGTATCTATCTGTCTGTCTGTCCGTCTGTCTGTCTGTCTGTGCAGCTGCTCAAAACTAATCAACCTATCAAAGAAACGTCAGACTTCTAGTGCATTTTTGCTCCATTTTTTCTTTTTTTGGCTGACATATCCTATTGAAAGAGCTTGTCGTCTGTAAAGAGAGTGTTTTCTCCTATAGCATGTTCCATAAAGAGATAGTTCACCTAAAAATTACAAATTTGTCATCTCTCACCCTCATGACATTTGAAATCAACTTCATTTCTTTGTCCATACGATGAGGGATATTATCTTTGGAACTTATTGACTTTCATTATATGCACAAAAATTTCAAGCAGTCAAAATATTGTACCTTGGGTTCCACTGAAGAAAGAAAGTAATGCTAGTAACGAATGCAGAGTAAAGGATGCCAGAAGTTTTATTTTTAGGATGAACCACCTTTTTAAACTGTTTTTCTCTAGTCCTTTCATCTCGTGGCAATTACCATCGCACACCTTTCCCTGACCAGGCAACGATGAGCCTTTTTGGACATCGATGATAAATCCCCCTCGGCTGGATTCCGCCCTCTGCTGCTTCCATCTGTAGTAAATAGAGAGTGCGCAAGGAACACTTTCATCTACAGAAAGCCTCATTTCCTCGCATTGCCACCTAAAGACTTGTCATCACTCACTCTAATGCCTGTATTGGCTCTCTGTGGCGGCAATACCGTGCCCACGTGCCATTAAAAAGGAAGGTACTGATGCAAAGCTTGTGAATCCTAAACTGTCAAAAGCCTTTTGTAGATGCAAATGCTTCACACTCTGCTGTGCGAGACCAGGTCCCTTGTAAGAACTTTGGCAAGGCTGTATTGAATGCACTGTTTCATAGACCGCCCTCCTCTGATTTCAGACGACACTAGGTTCTTATCTGGTTCTTTCAGGGTTGCAGGCCGGGCTGTGGCCTCTCAGGAGCGGCAGTGGGAGTCTCTCTGTCCCTGACCCTCTGCCTGCTGCCATCTGCACCAGTTGCATGGTGTCTGGTCATACAACAAATATTTTGTTTTATGAACATCTGAACACACAGTAAATCAAAAGAAAGAACAGATCCTCTGCTTAAAAAAAGAAAAAGTCTAGCTTTTTGTCAAAGACTATGCCCAAATTGGATTTAGTATAATGATCTAAACAGAGTGGATCAAGTCCATCAACAACCCTAAAGCTTCACAGTCCACTTTCTTCTTTCTGTAATGTTAGGCAGCTTTGATTTATCACACCTTGATCACCTTGTCCGACCAGACTATCGGGCGTCGAATCGACTCTGCTGGTCACAGCACGCCCTCCATTCCTCTCTGGATTGCACTTTCCTCTACTCCAAACGTTTTCCTTATTTCATCAATCCACCGTTTTGGAAGCCTTCCGAGTGGCCTCTTCTGCTTGCGCGGATACCACTCGACAACTGCGCGAGTCCACCTATTGTCAGTGAACCGAGCGACATGTCCGGCCCATCTGAACTTCTGATTTGTGTACTCCGTGATGATGTCTCTTACGCCGGATTTCTCTCTGATTGTCTCGTTCTGAATATGCTCTCTCAGTGATATTCCCAGCATAGATCTCTCCATTGCTCTCTGAGCCGTTGCCAACCTTTGCTCTTCTCTCTTCGTGGTGGCCCATGTTTCGATGGCGTATAACATTGCAGGCAAAACTGTACCATTGAAAAGATTTGCGCGGATGGTCTTATCCAGCTTTTCCTTGAGCACATTCTTTGTAGTTAAACGCTTTCCATCCGATCTCCTTCTCCATGTCTCGCCGCATATTTACATCTTGTCCGAGGTAAACGTATTCTTCCACCTCCTCTATTTCATCGTCTCCAACCACTATTTGGCCCCTTGCTACGTAATCTGATCGCATATATTTGGTTTTCATGCGATTCATTTTGAGGCCTATTCTCGAGCTTCTGATGTCCAGCTCAGTCAGAAGCTGATCTGTGGTTTCGGCGATGAGGATGATATCATCCGCAAAACGGAGGTGGGTCAGTTGCTCGCCATTGATGTTTATGCCGCCCTTCCAGTCGATGTCTCTGAAGATCTGCTCGAGACAGGCGGTGAGGCGGTAATCTCCTTGTTTAACGCCCTTCTCAACTGGTACTTTAATCGGCGACGACAGCAGAGTGATGTCGGTTGTACAGCTGGAATTCGCCTCCCGTAGGAGTTCGATGTACGCTGCCTCAACTCCTTGCATGTCCAACGACTTCATCACTGCATTGATCTCGACTCTATCGAAAGCCTTCTCATAGTCCACAAATGCGACACACAGGGGTAGCCTGTATTCTTTTGCTCACTCCAGAAGTTGCATCAGGGTGAAGATATGATTCATCGTGCTTTCTTCGGAACCCTGCTTGTTCCCTTGGTTATTGTCCATCCAGGTGTTGTGATAATCGTTTGATTTATGTGATAATCCTTTGATATATATGGTGTTTAATGTTAATTATTGTGTGAACTTACATATGTGTAAGCAATCCTTCTATCATTTGTTTCTGTTTCTTCTTCGCTTGTTTTTGGATCCATAGAGTCATGTTTTAAAATCTTGAACCGTGAACGTTTTTATTGATTTTATTCAATCAGTCTGCTATTTAGTTTCAAGTAAGTTTAATGGTTCAAATAATGGTTATGCAGCTGCTGCCCCAGTTTATGTAAGTATATTTGGATGAAGTAGCACCCCTATATCACACTAAATAAATGTGCCGTTACCTAGCAGAGAGCAGGATATGTAGTCAAGCCTCTGGACTCAGAGTATCTTTATGTATGTGTGTGTATTTGAGCAAGAGACAGGAAGGAAGACAGGAGTTATTGAGCTCAGACACCCTGGGCTCGGTTAATATTCATGGTGCTGTGAATGTGTCGGGAACCTCTGGGGGGTTTCCGGGGGAGAGCATCTCATGCAAGGCGCTTTGAGAAAGGGAATGTCATTACGACGACTCGTGTGCGCTTGACACCATATAAGCACACCTGTTCATTTTTAATCCAATGATTCCACTTCTCAAAAAACGTTTTGGAGGAGGCCATATCTGCTGTGGCAGAGGATGAAAGACACTATTGGAGGTCCTACTTAAGAGTGGGAATCCAACAAAAAGTCCTTATTCTGTAGAAATGACACATATGTAGATTTACCTCAAGGCTACTGTCTCCTGTTGCGAACGTTTTTGCGAGTTTGTCACAAATTCTTTGGATATATGGTTGTTTCAAGCACAGTGGGTCTGTGCATTGCTATTGCTTGAATGCAATTAGACGCCACAGGACAGTCTCGGCCTGTGGTTAGCTTACTGAAAGTAAGAGCTAAGGGAGAATATCGACAAAAATGGGCCATTTGCCAAATGGTGGCCTGTAAAGAAGGGCCATGGCACTAAAGATAAATCACAGAACAAATAATAATATTTGTCATTGCATTTACTGCGTTTCTCTGTTTTCGTGGAAACCGTTAAAGAGTTTTCAAGGGTAGGTATTGTAAAGACAGTAGTAGACTTATTTCTTCAACAATATTGGACTCATTTTTAGTCTTTTTTTTCTGTTTATTTTTTATTAGTCAGTCACCATTATTATTACTTGATTCAGTCATTCTTTCTTTTTAATAATAATAATAATATTTTTTATTATTGTTGTCAATATAATTACTATACACATTAGTATAATAGTGCAGAACACGGAGAAAGAATTCCACCTGAAATCTCTTTATTCCGAAAACCAAAACCAAAATACTTTAAACACAACTCGGAGAACGGGAACATCCACACTCGTAGACACACGGAACTGACACGGACATGAAAACGTTCACAACTGACAAAGACAAAGGAGCACAGGAGGGTATTTAAAGACAAACACGGGATTGGAACCAGCTGACGAGAGTTGGGAAGTGATTAGACAGAAACGGGAGTATGTAGGACCTGGAAGATACATAAAGGAACCCGGATGTGACAGACGCGACACGACAAGACTGTGACAAACATAACTATAACAATGATTTTTATTTTTAATTGTAGTATTGTTATTGTTATAAACATTACTATAATAACACAATGAGATATTGCAGGACAGAAGCTGATTTGTCATTGTATCAGCCATTTATTTATTTACCTAAATTAATAATTATTATTAAATAATAATAGTAATAATAATATTATTGTTAGTCTTATTGTTGTTGTTGTTGTTGTTATGATTATACACATCAGTATATGCAGAAAACATACCTGTAAAATATTTAGCCACTGCTCAGAGATCGCAGTACACATTCGTCATTGTGACGATCATTCTCTTTCAACCTTGGTGACTGCATAAACTATTAAGGCATGTTTAAGGAAGTAGTTCATGTGACATTCACAGCTTGTATTAACTTCACCGCATGCTGCCTTTGTTTTTAAGATGAAGGTTGTGTGAAGAAATTAGGTGGTTTTAACACTTGATAGAATCAGGCTCATTTTGGTCTTTTAATGTCGTTTTTATCTGACTGTTTTATGTTTCATTATCATTAATTGCAATGTTCCTTTCTGTCGGCGTGGTAATAAAAGGCTCATTATTTCATAAAATACCTCAAATATCACTGTCGAAAGGAATGAATGAAATAACTACAGAAGGCATGATCGTCAGCATAACCCCAGCCTGCAATCGATCAGTCATTTGTGGCTGCTGGGTAATTGAAGACAATAAGGCCACTGTCAGCAAGCAGCCAATTACATTAGCCTGCAGAGAAAGAAAGGGAGAAGGACAAAAACGTCCATGTAGGAGATGCGTACGAGTGCTGTTGCCTTGTGTTCCCTGTTCTGGGTTGATAAAGGCTTCTGACAGCACTTAATGCATTTTCAGGTGTTCAAAGAGGACGGCAAATAGTCACAATACATCAATGAGAGAAAAAGCTATAGTGAGTGGTCGCCTTTTTTAAATCCTTTTGTATTTTATCAAACTCTTGCTAGTCCTTTTCCCTGTTTTTCCCTTCTTTTTGGCTCGACCTCAGACGGACCAGGAAAGATTAAAAACAACGGCAGAATTTCAAACAAAAGGGTGATCTCCGGGGGGTTATGCTTGTAAAACATTTCCATCTAAATGCAGATTTGGTATATTTTGCTATGCTTCTTACATTCATTATTTACCCATGTGGGACCAAAGCAATTTTTTATTTCTTGACTCCGAGGTGTAATTTATTTTTTAAGAAGGTATCTGCATTTGATTTCTGGTTATTTAATATAACAAATTAGATCACACTTGCATACAAAACATTGCAGGAGAAACAATTTTTCACACAGTTGGCATAACTGTTTCCGGAGAGCAGCCTAATTTACTACATATCTGTTTAAATGCATCTGAGAAACAGGCATAAATATAATTATAAGTGAGGACTTGGGAAAACAAAAAAAAATAATGCCCTGCTGTCTCGCTGCTTACATTCTCAAGCATGAATTCAGGCAACAGGAAGGTAATTCTGTGCATTTCCCTTACCGTGAGCATGACTTCCCTGGAGATGGAGAACAGAAAGGAATAAAGCATGGGCTTTGAGACAAGATCTGGCTTAGAAGGAGTCAATCCCCCTCCAGCGCTCGCACACAAGCAAATTTTAATATATAATTTAGTAATTTAAATTGTCCTGCTGGTGTCAAACTGGCATGGAGCTTTTGATTTTTTTTTTTATAATGTCAATAATTGTGTGTATAATATATATATATATATATATATATATATATATACTGCTCAAAAAAATTTAATCACACATTGGATCACAGTAAATAAAATATTCAGTTTGAAAATCTTAATTTATAAACATTCTATAATTTATTAAGATCACATTTTTGTGACAACAGACAATGGTAACCAAGCGTGCCTGAATGCACTCACAACAAAGTCTGGGCATGTTCCTGATGAGATGGCAGATGGTTTCCTGGGGGATCTCCTCACAAACCTGGATCAGTAAGCTCCTAGACAGTTTGTGGTCTCGGATACATAATGTCCCAAAGGTTCTCGTTGTATTCAGGTCTGGGGAACATGAGGGCCAGTCAATGGCATCAATGTCTTCATAATCAAAAAACTGTCTACACACTCTAGCCACATGAGGCTAGGAATTATCATGCACCAGGTGGAATGCAGGGCTACTGCACCAGCATAAGGTCTGGCAATTGCTCTGTGGATTTCATCACGGTGCCTAACAGCAATACGAGAACCATTGGCTAGCATGTGGTGGTCTGTGCGACAGTCCAAAGATATTCCTCCCCAAACCCTTACTGACCCACCGCCAAACCGATCATGCTGGATGATGTTAAACGCAGCATAACGCTCCCCACAGCATCTCCAGACACTTTCACGTCTGTCACATGTGCTCAGTGGGAACCTGCTCTCATCCCTAAAAAGAACAGGACACCAGTGCCGGACATGAATTCTGGTATTATCTGGCAAATTCCAATCGAGCTGGACGTGTTGATCTGTGATCACACTGAGAACGTAGGACCCTCATGCCTCCCTTATAAAGTCTGTTTCTGACAATTTGGTCAGAAACATGTACACCAGTAGCTTGCTGGAGGTCATTTTGTAGGGCTCTGGCAGTGCTCCTCCTGCTCCTCTTCGCACAAAGGAGCAGATACTGGTCCTGCTGCTTTGTTGTTACCCTTTACATCCCTGACCACCTCTCCTTGTGTAACAGCCTGTCTCCCAGTATCTTTTCCATGCTCTTGAAACTGTGCTGGGAGATATACCGAACCTCCTTACAACGGCACATATGGGTGCCATACTGAAGGAGCAGGACTGTCTGATTGATCAGGTTGCAGGTACTGCATCTGTAACAAAGCAAAAAACTAAAGATAAATCATATGGAAAGAATGAGGAGAGGACAATTATCTATGGTCACTGTAACACAGTATAATGTTCAGGGAAAAAGGAGGCGGAAACCTGCGAACGTTCAACAACTTTAATTATAAAGACGCCTACCGCCCACAAAAGCACAAAACACAATGTAAAGTCCAGGGGTCTCATTTATAAAGTGTGCGTACACACAAAACGGGGCTGGAAACGTACGTACGCCAGTTTCCAAGTTTAAGGTTGTGATCAATAAAAAACAAACTTGATGGGAGAATGTGCAGACCTTAAAGCAAACTTTGAGCTGTGTATTCGCACATTCTGGAGACAGAGGGAATTGGCAACACAGATGGTTAATTTTAGTTAATTTTTTGGTGTATGCCATTTTTGACTTTTAAGAGTATGTAAACTTTTAGTAGGGATCCTACGCACAGTTTATAAATGAGACCCCAGGCCTGGTCCTTTAACAAAATAAAATGCAAATCCTCATTACAAATAATTGTATCACACAATTGGTGTGTGCATTTCAGTGGAATATGGTGACAACTGGCCAAAAAAAAAATCAACAGAATTTATTGTAAGCCTACGCATCATGACAGCACTCAGACCAAGGCACAGCAGCCGATTAAATGTATGTAACAGATGGTAACTCCAGATTTTCTTTAAAAGTTCAGTTAAAGTTTAGTTAAATCTAAAAACAGAATGGATAATAAATTAGCATTATCCTCCTCATTAATGTTGCTTGTGGTCTCCATAGCAAATAGCGTTTCCACCCCCCCGTCCCACCCGTCCCCTACAAATCGAGATCCTCACAGCGGGAAGCCTCACCCATTAAAAGGAACAATATGATTGGTCCATTTTCCTGTCATTTGAAATTCATCTCTCATGGATTTGCTATGGCTTTGCCCTCTGTAATTTTACAACTGGACCACCGATCACAGAGCTGAAACCATGTGGCGGAAAAATCCTAAAATGCAGAAAACAGATTTGGACACACCTCAAACTGAATAAACAGATTTGAAGGGATTATTTCCTCAAAAATATTTAGATTTAGAAGCAAATTATAAATTCCCAAAATAACATTATAACTAAAGACTTTTTGTTAAAAAGGTTTTTACTTTTTAAACTATTATTAAAAAGTTAGCAAATATTAAGTTTTACAATAGTTTTGAGGGTTCCCCCTCTGAGAGATATATATAGACACAAAATATTTATTGACCACCGCTACTGATTCGGGACCCTCAGCGGAGCACGCTCAAATCGAACCTTTCCTCTCGGCTAACCGATTTGCTTCGTAACATGTTTGTGAAGATATGTGCCTTGATTCAACAAGAAAATTGCAGGTCCATTTACCCCTCGCATTGATGTTGTCAAGCACTCGCTCTCTAGCGTTTTCACCTATGTACAGCCCATTTCTGCGGGCACACAGTCTAAGTGCCATTCCCGGCTGCAGTTAGACGAGTGGGCTGCCATCTTCTCTACCAAGATAGTTGTTTTTACTCCCTGCAAATGACTGTTGCCCGTTGGAGAGGACATTATCCTTCAAGCTTTAGCTAAATGTCATCATAGATGAATTTATACCATCACATTTACTGTAAATATGCACCACAACAGCACGGGTAGACTGTTTGCCTTCAAATTTAGATTTAACTGTGTTTGTAAAAAATATATAGGCCCAATAAATATATTTAAAATGGGGTTATAAGGCTTACAATTTGGTCACCTAAAGTGAGATTTTAAAAGAGAGTTATATATCACTTTGTTGTTTACGATGATGAGAGAATTTGCGAATGCAGATTCAGAATTAAGTCAACAAACAACTCTGGCTTTCTCCGAGGTGATGAATCAAAACACATCTGATTGGACATTGCATTCATTTGCTTAACAGAAATGTGGGTGATTAGTTTTAATGTTTAATAGAGCAAACCATGCTAAGATCTGATGCAACATGAGCAAATACACTGTAAAATAAATGCCACATTCAACACTTTTCACTTTAATCATAACAGCCATCATAGATCTACCTTAATTGTGTGGGACATTTTTTCCCCCTTATCTTGAAATTGGGGGTATTTTTTTTTTTCATTTTTAGTGACATTTTAATTTCTGACCTTGATATATAATTTCTCTTGACCTTCATACAACTTATACAAACTATTCACAGTTCTCTAAATGAATTAATACATAAAAAAGAAGAAGTAAATGAAAAAACACTTTAAAGTCAGGATAGTGACTCACCCAGCTTCCCAAACTCTCTGTGTAATTATGGGTTGGAGTTGTTGGGTGGGGAGAGATGAAACTTCCCTGTACTGTCTGACGACTCCATTCTTTACATTTAAATCAAATCAAATAACGGCAGGGCAAGGCCAGACACGAGGTGCTGAGCAAAAGCCCACTCTAATGAAAATAAATCAATGAATTTTTGCGCTCTCGCTTGGAATAGTTGGCACCCTCTCTTCCTCTGCCTTACCTCATGTCATTCGTTCACTCTGTCTTTCAGCAATTACATTCTCACCTCCCCATAAGGAAGTGAGAAGGACGACTGTGCGCTACATGCATTGTGATTAGCTGTAATGCAAGTGTACATAATAGGAATTGCATTTCACTTGGGGATGAGAAGGAATCGCTATAGTGTGCTGTGCTTGAGGTTTTCCGTCTATGATTCAACCTCCTTTGCTCGTGCCTCCTATTGATTTTTATTATTTTTTTCACCTCTGAGGCGAAAAGGATTATTACTAGTAAAATAACTCCATTTGCCTGTGCGGTTACTGCTGCCAGGGTTTGCTGAATTTATAAGTCACACTGTAAATAGGGAGAGTATAAATAATGAATTGTTTATGTCTCTCTCGAACAGCACAGATCTGTATTTTGCCTACTTTTATCAATAGTAGAAAGTAATGCTACAAACAGTATGCATTACCATTTAAAAGTTTGAGGTAAGATTTTTTAATGTTTATCAGCTGAATGGAAGGAGATTAAAACAATGGCTTTTTGATTGTTTGTTTTTTATAACTATAAATAATTAGAAAGGAACATAAATATGAAGACAATGAACACACTACTGCGAAAATATATGGTTTATCTATGTTATTCAAGACATCTCTGGTATTTTCATAAAAATAAAGTATAAATATGATTCAATAAAAGCCATAGCATTAATATTATAGAGAATGCTCATGAAATGAGTTTGCTGTAAAAACATATAATGTTTGCCACGTTTCGCTTTTCAAATGCACAGTGAGTCGCTTACAGAGACTTTGAGCAGATATCCATGAACAAACCCTATTTCATAATAAACAGAGAATATTTGTTTTCGATATTACTTAATTTAAAAGTAGACACTTTAATCTTTCCAAAGATATATATCTCATGTCCGTGTCTAAAGTATACGTTGAGTTACAGTTCATTTTCAGAGGCGTTTCAGAACAGACTTCACTGAGAGAAAGATGGCAGAACGAACATCATGTTTGTTTGCTACATTTTTGCGAAAAGTACAACATTTGTTTTATTGTCCGTGTACACAAATAAAAGTAGAACAATATGTAACACTTATTTTGTATTTTGAGTCGATTTTGCTGCTATGTAAAGAAAATCTAGCAAAACACCCCTGCACGTTTGCCGACACCAGAGTATTAATTCTGCATGTTTTATATAATTTGATGTAAAATGAGATTTTCACAGTTCAACCAGGTTCAGTTGATATGGAGCCCCTAAAGGATCCTTTGCAAAAATAAAAAAATCTAAAGACTTCCATGGGGTCCTTGTGCACTGTCCGGTTTGCCAAGTTCAAGGCTCCATAAAAAAAGATTGGTAGATTAAAACGAATACAGTACATTGGGTGGTACGTCATATTTCAAGGCCTTATTTCCGCTTTAACAAATGTGGTGCCTGAGAAACCACACAAACAAAATGGGCTGATAGCGGAGTATGCTAAGATTAATGGTTCATAAAAAAAGATGCAAAATAAAACGTGCTCAAAATTTGGATTTCGTTAGGGCAGTATATTATATTGTTTCATGTAAAACTTTACCTCTACCATAAAGACCATTTTCTTTTATCTGCTATAATGTACCCTCTGTGGCGACAGAGAAAGTGTGCAGCGAAATAGGCATAATAAACACAACAGATAGCTCTGTGTGCATTGCCCTATATAGATGCTAAGTTTAATGGTTCATAAAAAAAGATAGGTACAGTAAAAAGTACTCAACATTTGGCTTTCATTAGAGCTGTTTGCCAAGTACAAGGCTAAATCCAGCTACTTATTGGTTTGTCACTTATTGACCCATAAGCCTCTCCTTTATATAATGCGACACTTGCTAAAGTACTCTGTGTTTGGCTCTGCTCATAATAAGCGCTGTTAGAATTTATAAAGAAATTCAGCATTTCTTCACCGCATGGAGCCTGCACAATCGACATGAGCCAGCACAATTGTTTAAAAATATACAAAATAAAGCAAAGTGAAAATAAAGTGGTATTTTGGGAACATGGAAGCAACAGTTACCATGGCGAATACATAATATGCAACATGGAAACTGCTCCTAATGAATAAACATCACCCCTGCATGCAAATACTTCCCAGTTAACACAAAATTATTTTTGCATTTTATTTATAATAAAGTTATATACAGCGTGCAACTGATAGGACAGGAAATTTTGTTTTCCTGAGGTGAGAGACTTTTTATTTCGTAACAAGTTATGAAAATAACGTTAGAATAATGACACAGACATGTACCCTGACATGAATAAGGACAATGCGCTTTTCCTCAGACCCTTTTTCACAGCTTTCACGTATGTCTTTCAAAATAAAAGTCTTGCATCAGACAAACATTTAGAATTACGTTTTAATGTTGTTTCTTTTACTTCGCACTCCACTCAGAACTCAAAACTCTGCAACCCACTCAGAACAGTCTTGCAACCCACCACACTATATTGCGCCATCAGCACATTTTGAGCTGCCTTGGCCGCCAAAGTGGACATAAGGCCTTGATATTAGAGGTAGCGCCTCTATTTGAGAAAACAGATCTCCTATTAATTAATGCGCATTCCAAGCTGTCGTTTACTTCAGAGTACGATGGCAGTGATGCGCAAAGGAAATAGATTGAAACGGAAAATTGTAATGTATGAGTGTAACGGAAGGGACTCACAGGCAGAGATCCAATAGCGTATCTTTAATAAGAATGGTCGCACAGGCGGGGAAGTCAGGACAGGCAGATAACAATCACGAGCGATAATCCAAACAAAGGTCAGGGCCGGCAGACAGAATCAATAACGGGTAACAGCAAAATCAGTAACAGGAAAAACAAGACAGAAATATAAACTCTCAAAATGATCACAACAGCAAATCAAGACTTTGCAATAACAGTGCATGTGTGTGAGTCTTTTATAGTCCGGGTGATGGTTCGCAGCTGGTGCGATGATCAGTCCATTGAACGGCATCATGGGAAATGTAGTGTGTGTGTGTCAGTATACGTGTGAGAGCTCCCCCCGTGGCCAGAGGGGGGAAGCGCGGCGCTCGTCATCATAACACAAAAATATTCCTGTGCTCACGTGAAAAGTTTCTTGTGAGCACATGAAAAGTTTTTTCATTGTCCAACGTTTTGAATTTATATAATAAATATATTTTATATATATATATATATATATATATATATATATATATATTTTTTTTTTATAAAATAACAAATTAATAAATAATAAATACAATTAAATAAGCATTTTATATTATGGCAACCATGGGATGGTTAAGAGTCTGGTGGGGGGGAATTGCATTGCATTGCAGTACAGGGGTCATATCTTGCTCATTTAGTTGTTTTTCCTCTTTTCTCAGGCATGGTGAGCTGTGACACTGTGGTGAACATGCGCAAAGTGACTCATCAGAGGGTTCAGGAGCCTCTATCAGGTACGGCCCTCTTGCCGTGTGTTTTCACCCTGCACCCAAGTCTTTCTCACGAACCGCCCCGCATCAAATGGACCAAACTGTGGGGTCAGCGTGGCGAGGATGGCCTACAAAAGCAGCAATCGATTCTGGTGGCTAAAGATAATATAATCAAGGTGAAGAAAGCCTTCCAGGGTCGCGTCACCCTGCCGGGGTATCCGAAGAACCGCTACAACGCCAGCTTGGTGCTGACAGGGCTGCGATCCAGCGACTCGGGAATGTACCGCTGTGAGGTCGTGGTCGGCATTAATGACGAACAAGATACGGTGCCTCTTCAGGTCACGGGTAATGTAGCGCTCCACAGAATGCTAATACACGCAGCTGTGATTATAGTAATTAGATTCACAGTTGACTTCTTTCTTCTTAACATTTTTGTTTTGTGCAAAACTTGTCTCGCAATTAACGTCCCTTTTCGGTGGTTTTGCAGGCCTCTGGGTGAAACGCACTTGCTGAATGACTTGATATATTATTTAATTTGAAAAACTGGTGTAATTACAGTCCTCAGTGCTCAGGATTGGTTTTCCTGCACATCTGGAGGTGTTTTCCATTAGATCAGACCAAGGAGGCATAGACCAAACAGCTGGTGCATTTTCTGCGTGCTCAGGTTTCTGCCAAAACCTTGATGAAGTTAGTTGGGACACTATTCGGTGCGCTGCAGTACTTGCGTTAGCATGAGGCAGTACAGCGTGTGTAATTTAAAATGTGTATGAGCGTTTTTCGCACATTTCAGGGCCGAAATCCTGCATCTTGGTTTTACCAGGTGCTAAATGCATTGCAGTGACACATTGGAGTGACACAATTAAGTCATTGTGTTTTTTTAATTTAATCAAAAAAGTAGATTATGATCATTATAGAATTACAAAATTCAGCACTAATATGCCATATAGTGCAAACTTTCTAGTTTATGTCTCATTGAATGTCTAAATGTAAGCTAATGAAATAAAAAATTATAATCGAAGGCGAAAAAATTTAAATCAAAATTATTTTAATTAAAATGTAATTTTAAGTACCGGTAAATAAAATCTGTAAAAAAATATCTAATAAAGAGAGAAAAAACACATTGTAAAATATGTAATTATAAGCCAACATAAGAAAATACAAAAAGTAAATTACAATTATTTAAAAAAAAATTATAATTCATTTTATATAACAAATTTATAAAATACAGTCAATATAAAATACTAATAACTATAGTAAGGAGTGTAATAAAAATGCAAAACACCACAAAATTAAAATATTTCAGTTAAAAATGTATTAAAATTTTTATTTAAATAAAATTATATAGAAATGCAAAATAAAAAAAAACAAACAAAAAACAAAAGTTAAACCTTTACACAATTTTGTTTAATGTGGCCTAAACAGCAACCAGCAGTGAAGGGGAATTAAATGGACCATTATGAAAAAGTCTTAATTTCTGATTGCAAAAGCTAGCGAAGATTACTTCTCAAAACAGAGAGTGGCTCTTAAAAACTCATTACGAGATTCCAGTGTATTATTAACACTATGCAAACGGATACTCATGTACTTTTTCATTTCTAAACAGAAACCTCTTCCTCTGTGCATTTGAATGGATAATTAGTTCAAGCTCACCAATTAAAGCATTGAAGAAAAATTCCCATTACTGTTGCAAGCTTTTATGGAAATTGCAATAGCGTTGTCAATAAAGGCATTCTCCAGCTTTAGACGTTTTCACACCTTTTATTACAACGTTGTATTTTTGAGCACAACGTACTTAATAATGAAGGGATCTAAACAATCGAGACAATTTGCAGGAATATTTAATGATGGTAATCCATGTTACTTACAAAAAGCTCCTCAGAAAATATATTTTTTTAATTCTGTAATCATGTGAAATAATAAGTGCATATAAGTGCAGTCTAATTAATTTAACACAATCAACCAGTGAATCTTTGCTAACCTTTTGAAATATTCTGTGATATATTTCAAACATTCAACATAATAGCTTAGCTAACTGATCATATATCTGACCCTCCTCGGATTATGTCTTCAGAAATGAGATATGGAAACTCTGACCCCTTTTTTAATAAGATGCGGCATCCCTCAGTGGACGCGAGTCCCACATATCTCATCCCCAGATGTTTGTCATACACAGTGAATATTTTTAAAAGCTCAGAGCCTGTCCTGAACTCCAATGGGAGGCAAAAAAAGGAAGGAAGGAAATAAAAAAATGAAGGAGACGTCTTACTCCCATGCCCCTTTGAAGTGGGGCGCCATGCGTAGCTGGCACGGTTGGGTAAGAAACAGGCCGTATTGCTCTGGAGACAAAAATCTTTCCCCTCAAGACGTCGTCTGAAGTGTTTCGCCATAAATTGGCCCACCTAGCTTTGAGGATTTTCCTTTGTCCCTTTCATGTTTGTTCGTTCTTGCGGGATGGGAGCCAACAGCGGAGGTTATAGACGTAGAGTTTGGAGTAGAGGACGAAAGGGACCACATACCAATGCGATCTGGGAATAGCAGAAGGACAGTTCAAAAGCAATCCCAGGAATTTCATTTCTTTGTACAGTGGACTGGAAACCCATCCCGTAACTGGTCAAAGAATTCTCATTTCTCACTTCTTTTATATTGTGCTCCTGTCTGTTGTTATTCTCAGAGGATGAGGAATGGCAAAAAAAGTAGGAATGAAAGCGAAATAGAGGAAATAAAGCCATTTAGTGAATCTCAAGAAATCTAGTTAAACACCTATAATTGCTGTTCACTGCGGAAATAGTTTATGTATAGGCATCGCTCCCTTCATTCACTTCACTCTCTGTTTTCTCCTACACAGGAGTGGTTTTCCACTACCGCGCGCCCCATGACCGCTACGTGTTGTCCTTCTCAGACGCTAAAAGAGTTTGTCTGGAGAACTCTGCAAACATCGCCACGCCGGCCCAGCTACAGGCCACTTTTGATGACGGATACGACAACTGCGATGCCGGTTGGCTGTCGGACCAGACTGTGAGGTCAGAATGAGATTAGTCAGATTAGAAGATTAGAATCAGAAACGCGCATGTATATCTTTGTGTTTAAGACGGCTTTGAACATTTTATTTAATTAAACTTTTATCTTGAAAAATGTCAAGTATTTTACTACCTAAGTTAACTTTTAACTAAGTTAAGTTAAAGTTAAAAAAAATACTACAGGTTACAAAGATTACAGGGAAGGCTTGACATTAACACACACCAACCTGCCAAATACGTTTCATTTCAGCAGTGCCATGTAACATTGTGGCACCAACCACTTTAGTTACTAAGTTCAGTGCAGTGTTGTCAAAAATGTAGATTTTTTGATACATATCGATACTGAAATATATGAAACTCTTCCCATACTCATTTTTCGATAGAGATAGAAAATGCATGTGTCACAGTATAATGGATCTGTGCATCAGGTCTTAAAGTGACAGTACCCTAATATCCCTGCTGCCAAATTATGAGATAATATTAAAAATATCTCTATGGCAGTTTCCTCCCCGTGGTATCGATGTTAAAACTTTATCCAGTAAAAATGCTGATTGGCTAGTAACTGGAAAAGCGCTAGCCACAGTGGCTGGTGAGCAAAAAGTTACAGGCTGGTTACAGGTCTATAATATAAATAGTATCAATCAATCAACCAATCCTCTCTGCGCCGTCTGGTGCTTGAGGCAACAGCAAGAGAATGCCATTTTGCTCTGTCGGCAGCTATTGTTAAATGGTATACAAAAGGTATATAATAAAAAGTTAAAAAATATAGATTTACTTTACTCTTGAGTCCTTCAACTTTGCTGAACAGATTCAGAAAATGCTCTTATTTCGCAGTAAAGAAGTCTTTAAACATGTTTACATAATGTTGTTCCCAGCGAATATCTTAATCTTTCTTTTAATGTCACTTCTAAAATATATCACTTTGTAGATCATAACACATTAGACTAAAGTTTGAGCTGCCTTGCAGAAAAATTGGTTCCCCTGGCATGGAACAGAATAACACAACTTTCTTCCGAAGGAATCCTGGGCTCTAAGCGATTTAATAATCAGCCGTTCTAATTAATCATAATATCTATTATGTATTGACCATATTACAGCCCCATTTCTTCAGGCTCGCCACTTCTCCATGGCTGAACGTCAGAGTTCTATTGATTTCAACATTCATATCTTGCGCATATTGTCAGCTCATAATTGAGCCGCGAAATCTGGCCCTCACCGCATAAAAGCGTGAGTGAGCTTTTCCCTCCCTGTCTGGAAGAGCTCTAATTGGGCCATCTCCAGAGAAGCTTGGCTACACATCAGTGAAGACGCAAACGCGCAATTAGCGCAAGCGTATGGAGACATCAGAGATCTCTAGACTGGGATGGAAATATGGGCTGTTTTAATGGTTTTATATAACTGACTTCAATATTTGGGCTGCGCGAGAACCCCCATTGATATTTCTCTTTGGAAACCCTGGAGTGCCGTGTATAATCTCTTAATCAGACTTTAGCCGGCACCCCTGCGCCTTCCAAATCGATGCACTTTCGAGTAATTGCACAGTTTATCTAACTCACTCCTCCTCTCCTTGGAAATAATTCCTGGTTTATTTTGGCTCCCTACTCAGGTATCCCATCCAGTCCCCTCGGCCTGGCTGCTATGGCGACAGGGAGGATTCACCTGGCGTAAGGAACTATGGCAGCCGAGCCCCCGATGAGATGTTTGATGTGTACTGCTTTGCCAACAGCCTGCAAGGTACCACAGATGCCTTCAGTTACAGCTCAGTCATCCAAAAACTGTGTCTTTAAATGTCCTCATGAGCCTCAGATGTCGTAGATGCATGTACCTGCTTGTGTCTCAACTCCCAGAACATCTAAGTAGGTCACCATCCTTTCAGCTCAGCCCAACGGCTTATGCCACAACTTTTTGTTGTGCACATCCATGTGTTTCAGGCAGGAATGACAGTCCTGTCTCCTGCTGTGAAGTATAATTCCTAACTGTCTTAAAATGTTATATATATATACAGTAATACCTCGGTTTACGAGTTTAATTCGTTCCAAGAGCTCGTAACTCAAAATTCTCGTACACCAAAACAATTTTCCCTATCAGAATGCAATAAAATTCGTTCCACACGTCCATAAATGCGCATTTTAAATATTGTTTTGGTTTTACCCTATTAATTACAGTTAAAATTATAACCATTAAGCTCTCATATAAATACTAATTATTAATTGACAATTAAACTCTAAAAATACTTGACAATTTACTGTAATGCGCACTTCAGCTTTGAGTAGCGTCGCTGCTGTTGTGATGGAGACGAGAGAACGGGGTGTTACTGCTTAGAAGGAGGATTTCGTACCTTCTTTCTTACTCATCTTGGGGGCCATTGTCTATATGTTGTACTGTACGTATATATTTCACTACGTGAACAATAGCGCTCACAATTAGTGTTTACAACACGAGGTAAAACCGCTGTAAAAACCTTATAAAAGTATCACTGTGGTGAATGATGCAACCAAATCAAGCGACGCTGAGAGAATGAACGAGTTAAGGGGTGATGGGCTTTATGAGTGGCTGTCGTTAGGATATTTCCAGTAAAAATGCGCGCAAAGATTCTGAGTGTTAGGACTTTTCCACCAAAAAATGCACATAGGTGAGGGATTTTCTCGCACTCCGATACAATGCTTGTACACCGATTTGCTCTCATACAAAGTCAATCGTAAACCGAGGTATTACTGTATATATATATATATATATATATAGAAGTGGTACAAATATAGAAGGTAAATGGTATACAAATTACATGTTATAAAGTTTACCTTAAGTTCAAGGTTTTTCAAATTTTCAATTTTATTTTTGCTATAATTTTTTTTCCAGTTCTGTGAGAGTCTTAATGTATTATCTTGCAAATAATTAAACACCACTTTACCTTAAAATCACTTTAGCATTCCGCTTCACACCAGAAAGAAAACGTTGTATAAATAATAAAATAAATTAATAAAATAAGTGAACAATACTCAAGTCTTTTCTAAATGTTGCTATTATCTGTTTAACAGGTATTGTATTAATGGATCCTGTAAGCAATTTTATAATATTCAACCAAATTTAGTTTATTTATAAGATTTATTGATAGTTCTCAGGTTGCAAACAGCAGCATTCTTATGGAGAATTGCTGAAGAAATCTTTCTTCTTTCAACAGGTGAAGTATTCCACACCAGTATGCCAGAGAAGATGAGTCTGGCATCTGCCTCCACTCACTGCCACACTCTGGGAGCTCAACTAGCCACAGTCGGGCAGCTTTACCTGGCCTGGCAGGGTGGCCTAGACCGCTGTGACCCCGGTTGGCTTGCCGACGGTAGTGTGCGTTACCCCATCAATCTCCCCCGGCGTAATTGCGGAGGGGATGAACCAGGAGTACGGACCGTTTACCACAACCCCAACCGCACCGGCTTCCCAGACACAACCGATCTCTTCGACGCCTACTGCTATCAAGGTTTGTTGAACTAGTGGCCTTTCTCTGTTTCTGTGCAGGCATATCGTCATACCAACGTATTTTTCTTTTTTTTTTCCTCCAATGATGAGTTGAAGAAGCTTTCTTTTCGAAAGTTTCACAAAGAATTCTCTTACATCTGCTATATATAATTCTGGTTGGATATTTCAGAATAATTTATACCCCGTAACATCAAGAGTTTCACAAGCATCTGAAAAATGTATAATATGAGGATTAGATTAAATTAGTTTCACGGACAGATATCTGCTTTGTAGTTTTTTCTGCCAATGCTGCCATTAACGAGACTATCTTACTCTTTCAGAGAAGAATTTTGAAGAGCAGGCAGCGATACTCCACAAGACCCTAGAAAACTCCACTCTGAACTCTTCAAGCGATGAAAAGGTGCAGCTCCAAAGAAATGGAGTCTTCCCAGATCCTTCAACTTGGACCGGTCTAGTTGATCTTGAAAAGGAAGAGTTCAAGTCCATCATAAACGACTCATCGGAAATCTCAGAGGAGCATGTTGTAATCCATCTTGGACCTGAAGAAAGGTCTGTAGACTGGGAAGACGATCCCACAGATTCTGTGGAGAAGCAGGAGAACCTTCAAGGAGGCTCGGCGAAAGAGGAGACTGATGATCCAGATGGTTCCTATGGATCTCCTGACCCGTCCACAACTACGCCTTCCTCCTCTACGCAAGCTCAGACCAGCAACAGCGTAATTTCCAACTTTGTGAAAACAATCATGAAGCCATTTAGGTACTGGGCCGGGACAGGAGAGCCTCAGATACCACCCACAGAGTCCAGCCTCTACAGAGAAACCTCAGAAATGACCCCACCTGCTAGGACGAAGCCAAGTAGAGTGAAAACAAGCAAAGGAGGTGCTGATAATGCCATTGTGGAGTCAAATACTAAGGGACATTTATATAACCCTTCCTCATCAGATCCAGAAGAAGAACTCTTGGAGCAGGAGAAGGAGGTGGTCCTAGTGGCTACACAGCTGGAGACAAAGAGTCCAAGCAATTCTCATATTGATCATCCATATTCACAGACCTTCACAGACAGTTTCACTGGACCATCCAAAGGTACGATAGGCTCATCCAGAATTTAAGCATAAAAGTTTAAGCATCCAAAATTATTCAAGACTCATTATTCTCATCTTATTTGGAGTTTGTTTAAGGTGATGCATGTGCTTAATTTACTTCATGTAGGGCTTAATTACTTTTTGTATTATTTTAAACTTTTATTATGTAGAAATGGGTCATGTGAAACTACTGAAGTGAGAGTTTCTTCCATTGTTGATTTTTGACCAAGAGGTTTTTGTTAAGAAATCATTTAGATTTTTATTACAATTATGTAGACTTTTCAAAAGACTTATATAAATTGAATTTCCCAATTGCAAAATTTCAAACTTAAATGAATGATTACATCTGTAACATTCTAATAATCCAAACAGATACTGAAATAAATATTCAATATATTTATTGCTTGAATATAATTTTATATTAATTTTTGTGGCATACACTCATTTGTGGCATCATTGCCTAAACAAAGAACATATTTGCTAGTGTAAACAGAAATGTCTGTTTTGCATACTATACTGTCTTAAATTAAATTAGTTAATAATTGTTACTGTAACCCAGAGTTTTTTTTATTCGCTTTTTTTATTCGGATGATTTTTTCAGTATTTCTTCAACTGAACCCCAGTACACATTTTGCCATTAAACAGACTGTTCTTCTAACCCTCACATATGATGTTCACTTGGTACAAAAATGCCCTCAGCATACTATGTCCTACAACAACTCGCAGTTTAATTTTTCATTGTTTCTGAAAAAACAAAAACGTATGGCAGCAAATAGTTCTTAAGGCGCAAGTCGTTGAAGAGGAAGATTGCCGACACAACTCATTCTCTGGAATATGAGAGTAGGAAGGTCTCTGTAGAGGTCACAAAGCTGAGCTGTATTGCTGCTTCCTGCTCTAGGGCTTTTAATGGATATCAATGTCTGTCAAATCTGTGCCAAGTAAAGCTGCATAGTTGGAGAAAGCAAAATGGGATCCAACCTATGAAAATTTAGACCGTTGCGAGCCTTAGGCTGAGATTGAAGCATGTCTAACTGGTGTGGTTTTAGCGCGATGGGTTTTTGGCAGAGGTCCGTTCTCAAGGAATCATCAGTACAAATATCCTCCCCGCGAAACAAATTCAACAGGGAACATTAATGTTTAATGCCGGGTGAAAATCCAGCTTTAGTCAACATGCATTATTTACTTCCGAATCTAATTAATGTGCTTTGGCCAAAACCACAGGCACTGCCACAAACTCCAAGTCTCTCCCAATTATAGGAGGCGTGATCATCATCAGGGATGAGGAGTGTGTGCGAAAAGACACTCTTGACTGAATTTGGCTGTTTCTGTTCGTATTTCCTCCAGCAGAGGTCATTTAGCTGATTCAGATTCACTGGCTATTTCACCCTTCGCTGCATACCGCTCCGTCGCTTCCCTTGTTTTGAGTTGCATTACATGGAGGCTCTAGAGAATTAAGAACATCCAGCCATATTTTATTTAAAAATTTGTATACAGACAAAACTGTGCTATGAAGAAATTCTGAAATGCGTACATCCCATCGAAAAATGGGGTTTAATGTTTTATGTCTTACAATTGGGACTTTTTTGTCTTTTCAGTTGGTGTTTATATCTCACAATGGCAACATTTTATCTGCTAATTGTGAATTTTTGTCTTATAATTTCAACTTTAAATCCCAATTGCAACCTTTTCTCTCAATTGTGACTTTTCCTCCCAATTGGGACTTTTTATCTCACAATTATGAGTATACCTTTTCTCTTAATTGCGACTTTTTATCTCTTAAATGTGACGTATCTCTTAAACTGGGACATTAATTTCTTAATTTCTCACTGTAGCTCACCTTTTTCACATAACTGGGATTCTATATATCACAATGCAACTTTTTATCACACAATTCTGGCTAAAATTCACCTTGAAACCAATTGGAACCTCAAACATGGCTGAAGTGAAAAATGAAGTCAGATCAGTGAGAGTCTCTTGTAGCTTTTATATTATTAGCGGATGCCGCATTGTTTGATCTCATTTACAAGTCAAAATATTTGAGGCCACTGAATATGGGTAATTTTCCTATTGTTAAATCCAGTCTTGTTATAATGGAAGAATCTATTTAAGTAACTGCTTTTATACATCACTTATACCATCACAGTTGTGTGGCGGCAGAGAGTAATCAGTTATTCATATCATTAATTGCTCAATTACTTGGTTATGTAAATTGCACCACGTCCATGTGACACTGCAACAGCAGAGTCCTGAATAATTCATTATAATTTAATATTTCATGTTGTGTAGCGAACATATGGTCTGTGAATATGTGTTCTTGTGGCTTAAACCCTAAACGCTGCTTGTTGCCTTTAAGGCAAATCATGTTATCTAAAGAGATATCTGAATTATCCATGCAAGGTTGAAAGTAAATACTTAAGCTAACCAAATATCTCTTTCATACAGCCAGTCAAATGCTTAGTGAAATAATAATAATAACGAGTCAAGTGCTTAAGGCATTGTTTCTTTATTGCACACTTCATGACGTAAATCCAGATCTTTTTGCTTTATGAACATGATTTGAGTCTTATTTTGTCTAGATTTACGGTTAGAAAGCATTGGGAATTAACGTCACTGGACAGGTGCATGATGTATGAGTTCTTTGTGCCACGGCAACATAAAGAGAAAAAGCCGTATTACCTGTATTGCTTTCAAAATGAATGTACAATTCATCCCCGTTTCAGCCGGGAGTCAAATGTTACCCTCTGGGAAGAAAATAAAGGTCATTTTAGCTACATTTGTGGTTCATTTTTCCTTTGAAACAGGGATTTGATTAAAGGATAGGTGTGTTGAGACCGATAGATTAATTGCTGGATATCTCCAGGGCATTGACGGATAAATAATGGCAGTTCTATATCGAGCTGCACGCATTAAAGTTAATTACCATAGTTCTGGGGCGGGAGTTAGCATATTTTGCCTGCTAATTAAACATACATTTAAATGAAACGATATCCTCCCTTGCTATGTTAATCACATTGTCTTGTCATTACTGTAGGAGCAATTGGATCAGGAACTGCAGATCCGACTCTTCCTTCAAGTCCTTCAGCAGCTAAAAGCTTCGGTTCAATGAGGAGCAGCCAACAAATTTGGGGGCTCAAGTCCCTTAATGTCGCCCCAAGCAATAATAGGCGTTTCATAACTCAAACAAGCAGTCCAATGGAAGCCAAAAGGGGTGGTTTGGAGATCATGACCATTCTTGTCTCCAGGAACAACCCTGAGAACTTCTCCGGGGAAGGGAAAGATTTGAACGAGGACACTGATCCTACTCCCAAAGGTCCTCTACCGTCATTATCTGCAGAGGAAGAGAAAGAAGCAGAGGGAAGTGGTGGGAAAGACTTACCTTTCACCCATGACAGCCAAATGAAAGGATCCGATGACCACGGCGTCCCGTTGGAGACAACTGTCAAATGGCAATTTATGAGTCTCCAGACGACTCAACCTACTGGTGCGTCCAGTTCTTATGAACCCAAGCATGTGGAACCGGCCAGCACGATTGAGGAAGCCAGGGGGGAAATTGCCTACATCCATCGGCCCATTGAAAACCGCAAAAACAATCCCTTGAACATAGTCAATGTGCCTTTTGTTAAACGAAAGCAAGACGTTGAGTTGACCAGGGCACCGGAAGTACACACTTACAACATGCCCACCACACCAAGCTCTGTTATTCCCAGCAAGGATGAGTTAGCAGAAACTTCAACCACTGGAATCACCCCTTCCCAGTCTGGAGAAGAAACAACAACCGAAGATATTTTGTGTACCCCAGATCCAGCCTTTTCCAGCACGTGGTTACCTGTGGTTCAAGAGGAAGTAGATACGCCACAACCACCTGCTCCTACGATATTAACGACCCAAACTGGACCTACGGTTCAGCCGACCAGTCCAAATCAAGACAATGTTTCCCATCAGGCTGAGTCCAGGTTAGGAGGGTCAGAGTCGTTTGTGTCGGATCATGGCTGGATAACATCCAAATTGGTTCCTATGGAGGAGCCTTTATCACAGACCACAGGAAGTCTAGAGAAAGACACCATAAACACAACTGTCGCTGAGTGGGACAACAGCCCTTCTAGAAGTTCAGGTAAATCTGTCTTTAGTTTTGTTCGGTTGAGAGAAGGACAGAATCTAAAGGCCTGTTTCCAAATGAGCGAAATTAAATATTCTGAGTTTTGTTTAATTTTTTTTCTTTCATTCTTTTCTTTTTTCTTTTGGTCATTCTTTTCTGTTCATTCTTTCTTTTTTTGTTCTTTTTTCCACTTGTTTTTTTCAACGATTCTTTCTTTTGCACATGAGCAAAATTAAATATTCTGAGCTTTGCTTGATCTTTTATTCTTTCTTTCATTCTTTCTTTCTTTTTTCTTTTGGTCATTCTTTTCTGTTCATTCTTTCTTTTTGTTCTTTTTTCCACTCGTTTCTTTCAACAATTCTTTCTTTTGCACTAGATTTCTTTTTAGTTTTTTCATTCCTTTTGTTCATTCACTTTCTTTTTCAGTTTATTTTTGTCTATTCTTTCCTTTCACCTTTTTTGTTCTTTAATTTCAGTTTTTTCTTTCCTTCATTATTTCCTCTTTCTTTCCATAGTTTGTTCAATCTTTTTTTAACTTTCTCTTTTTTTTGTACATTTGTTATTTTGTTCATTATTTAATTGTTTCAAACATTTTCTTTTCCCTTTTTCGTTTTTGCTCCTTTATCCTTTTTCAATTCTGTCTTACGTTCTTCTCTTACATTCATTCATTCATTCATTCTTCTGTTTCTTTTTGTTTGTCCTTTCCTTCCTCAATTCCTTTTTCCATTATGTCTTTCCCTCTGTATTTATTTTAGTTTTTTCATTCGACCATTCATTATTTTATTATTTTGCTCTTCTTTCTTTAGCCTGCTTTTTTCACTTTTTCTATTCTTAATTTTCCCCTTTATTCCTTGCTTTCACCCATTTTTGCCATCCTATTGTTTCTGTCTTCCCCTTGCAAGTTTATTATTTCTTCCTTTTGTTATTTAAATTTCTTCTTGTTCTCTTTCTTCTATTCTTTTGTTCTTTAGTTTTTAAATTCTTTCCTTCATTCTTTCATACTTTTCTTTGCTCTGTATTTATCCCTTTTGTTCTTTTTTTCTTTGCGTTGTAAACAAACAGATTGCAAAAAGTAAATTGCTGCAGCCTCAGAGTAATTAGAGGGTTAGGGCCAGTGCAATTAGAGAGTCTGGGTAAGGCAGAGATCTTAGTCTAAAACAAATCAATGTTGACAGAAGCCAGTAGATGTGTTCAGTAATTGACTCCAGTCTCACTCGAGACCATATGCATGTTTAAAATGTTACTCTATACATAAGCTCAAACTCCCCTTGTTTAAATCGATTTCTTAGGGTTGGAGTTTCAAGGGTCCAAGACCTCAGAAACGCTCTTCAGCAGACAAAGTAATGATCTTGAAAGCAGCTCTGACATGGAATGAATTTAAACAGATATAAGTATACAAAAGAATGACTCAGTTAACCCAACCGTACATTCTGCAGCATTTGATGCAACATTTTAAAGTATGTAACAAGAGAATACAAGGTTTTTCAAGGTCATATTTTGTCTGTCTGTTAAAAAAATCAGTGCTGCAAAGCTTTGAATGTTTAGCATATAAAAAACTGTGAACAACTTTGGATCGCATGGCAACAGACATGACAAAACTGCTGTTCATCTCCAACAACTGTTTTCAACTGACAGTGCCGCTCAGAAACACAGTTTTTTTGCCAGAAGATTTCTTTCCAAAAACCCGGTTGCTTTTGAGCACAGAGAGCAAAGAGCCCTGTTTGTCCTCCTTTTCCTGCAGCGCAGGTGGAAGTTCATAAGCCTTTTTAATCAATGATCTGCCGGTGGAGAGGCTGCTGTTCTCTGCCTCTCTCCCGAGGCCTTTTAGTCGTCAGAGAAGTGGTTTTTGAAAAATAGCCACCGTCACGGTAGTCATAACACCAGCACCAGACCGGCCTGCCCTTAATTAGGGAAGCACGTCGCTCTGCGATAAGACGAGGAGGTGCTGTGTCTTATGTGACTTTGCTGCTCCATCACTTTCGCAGACACGCTTGGAGCTGTTTGCACATGAAAACAGACATGTTCATCGGTCTTTGTTCAACAGACAGGTGCACTCACACACATACTATATACACTCTTACAGACCCACACTATTTTATTCTGTGGGTTAATAACTGAATCATTTAGTGTAATAAATGTATTTGTTTATTTAGCTGAATTATTATTAAATCATGATGCACATTTAAACAGACATATTCATCTGTCTTTCTGGGACAGACAGGAGCTCTTAACAAACTCACAAATACTACTTACACTTTTAAGGTCAGATCACACCAAGGACAATAACTATAACAATAACGATATAGTTCTATAAACTGATCTAAATATAAAAGAATTGCAAAGTCCACACCACAATTATAATGATAACGGCACAGAGAAACAGTATCGATGGAATCATTTTCAGAACGTTGTTTCCCAGCTGATTAACGATAAAAATAATGACAGCCAATCAGAATCTACCACAAAGCGACAGACGACAAAACTTGTGCGTGCTTAGCATAAAGAAAATGATATCATCTGCCGCCGTGGATGCTAACATAGTTATCGTTATAGTAATCTTCAGTATCATTCTTGGATTTGAAAGGACTATTTTTATTGTGCAGGTTAAGGGCCAGTCACACAGCGAAAACGCATGAATCACGCACGAATTACGCACAGATTTTCGTTTCTGCGCGGAGCGTGCGTCGTATGCGTAATTAGTCGGTGGAACGAACGTGGACCGTCAGTGATTGTAAGTGGATGTGCGTCGAAGGCGGTTTGTGCGTGATTTTGAGTTTTGAACGGTTAAAAAAAAATTCGCCACACCGCTGTGCGTCAGTGTGCGTTATTCATGAGTCGCCGTGCGTAGTTTATGCGTTGAGTATGCGTGACTAGGGCGCGGGACACGCGTCGGCCGTCAGTGCTTATGCATCGGAACTGGTTCGAAACTGCGCACGTTCACGTCCGTCCACTGACGCCCCACCTTCATATCACTCATGAACCACGCACGTATCACGTTCATTCCACTGACAATGGGGATTCTGAACGTGGTTGTACGTGGAACGTTCACGAAGCGTGCGTGTTTGGACGCTCTCCGTCAGTGATCCATGCGTCGGGTGTGCGTCGAATGTTCGTGGAATACTTTGGTCAATTTCTCAACGCAGAAGCACGCACAAACCCAATCTGTGCGTGATTTGTGAGTGATTCGTGCGTGATCGGCTGTGTGACTGGCCCTTTAATTTCCAAATTATTTAGCGTAATACATTTTATTATATTTGTTATTTTAATGTGCAATATTTTTATATGATTTTAAGTGAATGTTTCTAATTTATTGCGGTATATTTGTGGGAACTGTATACAGCGCTTACGTTTTGTACTAATGTGAATGACTGATGTAACAAATTTTGCTCCATCCTTTATCTTTACCCATCTAATAAGAATGACAGACAAATCTGCTTTAATAGACAATTTTAGGTAATAGTGGGCCACAGCTGCTTAGCAGAAGTATTGCAGTAAGACAGTAATAACTTGAGCTAGCGGGTTTGCTGGAAACTTTTACAATACAAAATACACAACGTATTTTGAACACCCAGTAGAAATGATATACATCAATAAATTTGTATATTTAAAAGATTCCAAATAAACTGGGTACTGCCTCATATTTCAAGAGCAAGTGGTTTGCGAATTCCGCGTTGAGAAGCAGTCGTCAGTAAAATTATATGTTTCAGGGTGGATCAAGTTGTTCGCGGGCGGACAACATACAGCATAGGCAGGCATTATGTGATAAATTATGTGCAGTCTTAACTAGTGACGTAGGACTAGGACACTTTCGACTTTACAACTCTCCAGAAAATGTATATATTATAAGCGCTTTGAGTGTCTATGATAAAGCGCTATATAAATGTAATGAATTATTATATAATATTATATTATATTATATTACACTGCACGAAAGGGACTATTCAAAAAAACATTATAGGGGTACTTTAATATTTATTTTTCTGAAATTGTATATTTACTAATTAATTTCAGTTTCATAAAGCATGATATATGATATGTTTTAATTAGTTCAATTTATTTATTTTTTGTTTCGTGGCTTAATTATTAGGGTTCACGTACACACCACGCTTAATTCTTTTATAATGCTCCTGTTTTTTAAACTCTGAGCAAGACTTGTATTTTACTCGCTGCCCGACACTAAATTATAAAGGGGTTTGGAAGGACAACAGAAAGCCTGTGAGTTTTATCCTCCAGCTCCTTAAGATGAATCACCCTGCCTACAAAGTAATACACAATGAATATATGATCACTGTAGTAAATTCAGTGAGGAAAAGTTTCTAAAAACATCATCTGTATTACCTCACTGTTAGTATGGGGAAAAGTCCCACCCTACCTTTCTTCCCCCTCATTAAATATGCAGTTTTCAGAATACATTATTTCCCCCATAAAGCCACAGTAGTGCACTACTCCCATGTATGAATCTGGCTTTAATAACTTGCGAGTTACTCACACTAGCCCTGAAAGCAAGTTCAGCCAAGATAATGATTGCATCAGAGGTGAGGAAGCAAGAACGACTGCTACCAATATACCTTTCAGTCTCCATGGAAGCTATGCGGTGCTGCATTCGGGCTTTGATCATGTGAGCGCCGAGCGCTACTACTGTTTGTCGACAAGCTAACAGTTGTACTTGCAGCTAACTGAGCTGCCAGGCTCTCTCCAGGCAAACATCACCCCCTCCTTCAGATGGTTTGTTTACTGTCTCACCACCCACACGATCCACTGGGTGGTCTTATGTTTAAGGAACCATGATATTTGTTATATGTGTGCGCACTAAAGCAGCTGCAAACATCGAAATGTCAGCTCTTAGAGCGGAAATGCTTTGAAATGTTTTTAAAGTACTAAATTAAGGACAGGGGGGAAAATGTTTCTGTCATTTATAGTCTTTTATATGTTTTTGTGTCTTTATAAGATGAGACAAAAAACAGGAACAAGATTGAGACTCGAACCTGCATCACCCACATGAGAACGAAGGCTTTAAATGTGTGCAATGCCACTAGACCATGTCTCTTAGAGCTTTTGTGCTTTATTAGTGGTGGTGTTTGAATTGGACAAGTTAGAAACCACCTGTCAGTGCCCTAGATATGATATCTTAGCAACGGTAGTCTGTTACCAGTGTTTCGCCAGATTCACAGTGATGCAGGAGCAGCTCACACTCATGTGCTTTAACAAAAGCATTTATTTGTTATTTTTATTTTGAATCAGTTTATAAAAAAAGGTTTTGTCAACAGTGCGATTCTCTTCTTACACTGTAGTTATACAATCTTTCATAGATGTATTCACATTTCAACACACTAAATTTAAACTACAGTAATACCTTGGTTTATGAGTGACTTTGTATACGAGCAAATCGGTGTATGAGCATTGTATCAGTGTGCGAGAAAAATATTCCCTCGCCCATTTTTGTGAGGAAAAGTCCTACGCTCGGTATCGTTGCGCGCATTTTCCTGGAGATATCCTAACAACAGCCTCTCATAAAACAGTCACGCGGTTTCAACCCCTTTATCACCCCTTAACTCGTTCATTCTCTCAGCGTCGCTCGGTTTGGTTGCATCATTCACCACAGTGATACTTTTATAAGTGATTAACAGCGGTTTTACCTCGTGTTGTTAACATTAATTGTGATCGCTATTGTTCACGTAGTGAAATATATACGTACAGTACAGCATATATAATGAAGGCACGAAATCCTCCCTATGCAGTAACACCCCGCCCCCCTCCTCTCGTCTCCATCACGCCAGCAGCGTGATTTGCTACTCAAAGGTAAAGTGTGCGTTACAGTAAATTGTCAAGTATTAATTAGTATTTATATGAGATCTGAATGGTTATAATTTTAACTGTAATAGGGTAAAACCCCCCCAAAAAATTTAAATGGGCATTTATGGTCATGTGGAACGAATCGAGTGATTTTTAGTGCATTCTTATGGGGAAAATTGTTTTGGTGTACGATAAATTTGGGTTACGAGCTCGCTCCTGGAACGAATTAAACTTGTAAACCGAGGTATTACTGAACTTATTATTCAGTATATTACTTCTATGTAGATATTAAGTTGCTCAAGAAAGTGGCAAAGCCTTTAAAACGTACTTTTCTTAAAATCACAGCATTTAAAGTTAAAACTTACAATTGACAAAAATAGCGGACTCTCATAACTATTCTTTTGCACCCGAAATTCTTCGGGTCACAAATAACTAAATACACATGCGGTGATGAACAAATGTCAAACAGCTGTGATATAATTAGTGTCCACAGTAACAAATGAGTGGCAGGAGAAACTGAAACAAAAGAACACGTGACTGAATGAAGACAAAATAAGAGTCCTAGTGCTGTGAGGGCGAGACACACAAGTGTATTTCATTAAGTTGCCTTGTTGAAGTAAGGTGTAGTTTCCCTTGCTTTACTCCTTAAAGTAAAAAGATGACTGAAAAAGATGATTTAATTAGAACTACATAGGCACCTTTTAGTTCAGTTGAACAACAGACACTACAATTATTAAACCGAACCATACTGGTTGCAGCACAGTGTAGCCAAAGTCAGATTTCACTTATAACTTATCACTGTGTGATTTTGGCAATCCTATAGCTTTCCTGTAGCTCAACCAGTAGAACAATGCCAAGGTCATGGGTTTGATCCCAGGGAAAGCAAGAAGTGATTACATTGTGTATCTTGAATGCAATGTAAGTCGCTTTTGGATAAAAGTGTCTCTTAAATGTAAAATCTACAAGATTATTACAAACCACACTGTACAACAATGATCTAATAAACTTGGGTACAACATGCACACGGTATGATGATCACACCTCAGCGTGGGCTAGCGGTAAACAAATAGAGCAAGATGAATCACACTTTGGCATTGTGGGTTTTATGTGTGCTGAAAAAAAGAGGAAGAATCAAAAGTGGAGCATATGGATGCAGTCATGGTTAGGGAAAAGTGGACAACTTGGCATGCCAATTTTGCAAAAGGAGCTTGATATAAATAGTTTTAAGTTTTAGCACCATGTTGCATTGATCAATACGCCATTTCATGTTGCATTTTAATTGGATAGTCAGTAGACATAGGTCATAGCAGCAAAAACACTATGAGGTAATCATGGTATATTTCTGACACTATCTGAAAATTAGTGGGACCAAGACCATGACAACGGCCATCTTTGAACCGACATGCAACCACCGTTTAGGAGCCACAACCACAGAAATCTCCAGGAATGTCCATCTTTTGTCTGGAAAAACCCTAAATCGTACAGTGTATACAGGGAAAGATGATTGAGGACGATGACAAAGGATCCTGAGCATCATCTTATCTTGTAAAATGTGCTGTCTGTACTACCGCCCCCTAAAAATAGAGTCGTTGATCGCAAATTTGAAAGTTAAAATTTTGATGGTGGCTCCTTATGTGTATGCGTGCTTGATAACGTATTTGAAGGTGATCACTGTTGTTCCCACCCCAGTGTAGTTAGAAGTTCATTAGCAACCATGCCTCTTGTTTACTAGTCTAACGCTCGCTTCCACATGTGTCAGTGTATTAAATTAATCAAATGTTATTTTGGTTAAATTGAGATGCTGTTAGATTTTTATGAATAGTTTTGGAAACACGTTATTTTGATGTTCCCTTTAGACATTCTATCTACTCTATTAGTAATGTCACACGGGTGTGTGACGCAGATCAATGAGTTCGAGGTTCTCAACAAAAACAGACTTTAATAGCAAACGATAAGCAAAGACTTGGCATTGAACAGAAACGGCACTCAATGGTGCAAACCTAGAGATACATGGCAAGACACAAGACGACATCCACACACCACGAGACAATGTCATCGCAACGTTAAAGACTGACAAAGACAAGGGAGCACAAGAGGGTATATATAGACAAACACAGGCTTGGGCTGTGATTGGACGCAGACAGGAGCATGCAGGACCTGGAAGATGCATAAAGGAATACACATGACCGACGCGACAGGACAAGACTGTGACACAATGTTACTTTTAGTCAACAGAGTGTCTAAATATCTAAAGTAACTGAAGTTTTTATTTTATTATCATTTATTTGTTTGAGCTATTTTAGTACATCAAGTTAACCTAAATGAAAATGAGAAATGTTTAATTGGCAACTAACTGTGATAAAATGAGTTTAAGCTTTTTTATATTTTACTGTATTTCAGCTAACATGTATTTTTTAATGGTTTTAGTTAACTATAATAACTCTGATATTAAACTCTTCTTTTGGTCATAAGCTATTTTATAAGCTCAAACTCATCTACCATCATCCCATCCTCAGAGTTTTCATAAACATAGTGCGGGTTCTGCCTGGTCGGAAATTGAACCAAAAGCCTGATGCTGCTGATATCTAACGGCCTCATTGTCAGCGCCGTTGAGTGTGCGCCGCTGACCTGGATTGAGTCGGGAACACTGTGATGAAGTATCCTCTTCTATCTGATTATACGTGCTGCTTCAGGTTCCCTGCCGACTGGGTTGTATCTTGCCGGAACTGAATAGACCAGACAGCTCCGACTCCCTACACACCACACTGAGATGCTTATTTTAGCAACATGGCATTTTATTCTCCCCTATCACTTTGAGAGAGAATGTGTTCCAGCATTTAATGTCCTTGTTTTTATACATGCACGCCATACAGTTTTAAATTTTACTTTCGCTTTTGTTGTTGTTTTTGTGGGCACATTCAGTATTTTCGGAATTTCAAAAGGCATCTATTCATTTCACAATGGATTCAAGTTGGTCACATGGAATTGTCACATTGACCAATAGAAAGCTGCTTGGTTTGAAAGAGATTTCTGGGCAAGCATCATACATCGCAAAACTTCATACATTATTTTGTCGTGTCTTATTCATTAATCTTGGTTTGTTTTACCAACGAAAATGGCCTTTCGTCATATTTTTGTCAACAGTATTTTTCGAATTAAAAACCATTTAATTATCTTGAATAATTAATTTGTTTTCCGCATTCATTTCTATACAATTTTTTGTTGTTGATTCAAGTTGTGGTTAAAAAGGCGAAAAATGTCACAACCGATTCAAATTATCATCACAATGCGCGTTCGTTTGTAGTTGTTTGTAGTGTTTCAGTGTGCGGTCATATTTTCCTTTGTTCGACTTATTTTCACAATTGAAATCCAGTATTTTCAGTTGGAATCCACATGAAAATTTTGTGTGAGGGTGAAATTTCACCATGCAGATTTCTCAACAGATCAAATTTGGTCACATGGATTTGCTGCAATGACCAACAAAAAGCAGCTTGGTTTAAAAAGAACTTTCTTGTGAGCTGTTTCATACATTGCAAAACTATTTGTGATTGTCAAAATTATTACCTTTTATACTCATGAAATTTCCGTCGTAATACGTAATCATAGTTTGTATCTATTGATGATGATATAATTTAAATGTAGCCAGTATTTTGTCATGTCAAGTTTAGTTTTTCTCTGAAATGGCATTTCATCACATTTTTGTCAACAGTATTTTTTTTTATTAACACCATAAATCACTATTGGACGGTCTTCATTATAATTGATAAAATACAAGCTTTTTATTAATGCCCATAAATAACTTAACGTTGTATGTACCGAATTAGATTAATCCATTGGTCACACAGATTAGACCAAAAAATAAAGCTGCTTGGTTTAAGAAATGACTTTCTCATGGACCTTACTCATCAACTCGGATGTCAGTCCCATAAATAACGGAACTCAGTATGTACAGGATCAGATGAATCCCTCTGAAGAGGAATGACACCAGATTTAGTAGTGGTGTATGAGAACCTCTTGATTCCCCTTCAAGCTTGCAGATGCATTTTGTGCATAAAGAACAGCAGCTTCATCAGAATACTCTTCAGATACAAACTCAGTGACATCAAATTATGTTCAGCAGGGCACATCAGCCAAGACAAGCAGGAGACTCAACAGGAAAATGAAAGAAGGAGAGAAGAGGCGCGAACAATAAGGACTGTTGATGTGCCTAGCAGCCTGAAGCCTACAGCATGGAGAAGCTTCAACCATTAACTGTGTGTCAGACTCTCCAGGCACTAACAATAGCACAGACACTCTTCTCTCTCTCTTGCTCTCATCCCCTTGTTTCTTCCATATTTCATAATCATAGGGAGATGAAATCAGCTCTTGTCCCTTGCACCAAACTCTTGCATATCAGAGTTTTGTTTTAGCATCAAACCCATTAATAGATATGTTTAATGTGATATTTTGAGTTATTTATGCAAATCTCAGGATGCGTGTGACACCGACAGGCTTTAATCTTTTCGTTGTAGTGCTGAGGTACGTCAAGACGGGGATATTATTGGAAAGCAGAGGTGTTCAATGTCAGGATTATTTCAGGATTTTCAAAGCCAGGATGAAGTTTTCTAGCTGAAATCTGACCTCAAATTGTAGGTCTTAAGTGTTTGAGGATTATGTGCCTGTAAGCACTTTGATTTGTCTCTTTTTCGTGTTTCTGAGACTTCTTAGGGCTAAAAAAAGATTTTTGAAACCGCTTGCAGGTAAAAACCGAGAAATAAGAGAACATCATGCTGGTTTGACGTAGTGTCAACTCTTATTAGTGTGATTCACTTGCGTTTTCAGACAACATAATCCCAGGCTGTGGACTTTTAAGCCATTTTCAGAGAGTGTTTTTGTGTGGCGAGATTTACTGTAGTCATGTTGGCTTAGTGATGACAAAAGTTGGCACATCAGGTTTGCTTTTAGCAGTTTTACCTGAAATCTGTAGTATAAATCACATAGTTGTGTGCTTTTGGGGGAAACTTTTGCTGGCAAGTAACTTTAAAAAAAGTTAGTTTTTAGATAAAAAAAGCTTCCAATCAGTTATCTTGTCATCACTTTAGAAATCAAAGAATTACATCAATTGCAATATTTATTACTGACACGTCAATTTGATTCTGAGTCACAAGCCACTGATTTGACTGGACTCAACCAACCAATATTTTGGTGAACAGCTGAACATCCAAACTACTCCAGTTTTGCTAATTCCTGCAAACTCTCTGCTTTTCTATAGCAAATGCTGAGTGCTATCAGGGATTCGTTCCACCTCGACGCAAATTACGTCATCCCACCAATGGTAAACGGCAACTCCAGCCTTTCTCAGCTTCATTCTTCCAGTAGCTTTAAATCACTGCTTACTCTGTGCCAGTAGATTGCTGTGGTCCTCAGGGATGCAGTGTTATCTGTGTTGCAGTAGAAATAGGCCTTGGCTTCCCAAGGTGCACACTCAGCTTACCTCCACAGTAATTGCAACCTCACATTCAGTGAAAGATGAGCGCGGGTGATTTGACCTCCGAGGCTCAGAGAATGGTGTTATGTATAAACTTCATTGCAAGAACTATGATAAACTAATTTAGTCTTGTGAAAATCTGTAATTTGCCTCAGAATGATGTGTTTGTGCCTTTTCTTGCATTTTGTAGAGCATTTTGTATTGTGACTAATTGTAGCATTTAATTAACTTAATGATTCACCACCCACAGCGGTTTTATTCACAGCAATAGTTACTGTGCAGTGTTTCGGTGAAATTGGGGCAGCTCAAATACAGAAAATCTGGAATAATGTTGATTTACAAGTATCGGTTGATTTATGTGTTACACAGTTCCTATGAAACATAAAAGCAGATGTAGATTAAAAGATATTTAAACTTTTTGTAAGATTTTAGTGGTGATTTGAAATATATTAGTGAAAAACTTTCTTTTTTTCTGGAGATTTCAGTCTTTCCTACATAGAAAACAAACAGGCAACAAAATTTTAATATTTAAATGAGCAGAATGGGAGAGATTGTTATATTTTAAAATATACTCCAATTTTAATTAGCTTATTCCATCTCTGTGAAACTTAAATAGTGTGCAAATATGACAAGCTTCAGCAAAAGGCATTAGGAGTGGGTGGCTGATCCACTTTTTGAAAATTAATAATGAGAGAAATCATAACACAAGACGGTTGTAAGGCATTTAATAGTCAAAATGTCATATTTATTAGTTAAACGCATTGTAAATACTCACAAAGTTGTTATTGGAAACTATGAATATAAAGTGGAAAACAGAAAAGTCTGTTTTAACACTAAATGAATGAAATTTTTTTTTGGTTTAGAATAAAGCAATCTAAGTTGCAAGAACAAAATGTGATAGTATTGTTCAATTACAACAGAATATTTAATGATTCCAGTTACAGCACCTTCATAAATTGAGTAAAAACATCAACAAGCAAAAACATAATTGATGCGCTTTCTATATGAATTTTGTAGAAATAGAGAGTCAAATTCTTGATGTATTTTTTTGTTGTTTAAAAAAAACGTTCTGTGTGTAATGTGTAACCTCTCCTACTTGACCCGCTCCAAGCAGAACTTGTACCGGTGTCTTCAGCATTGGAGTTGGGCATGTAAACAATTTATCATATTTGTCATGTTTAAAGACTGTAGCCTCTTGAGATCAGGTGAGTGAGTTTTACACTCACAGCTCTTACTGGCCTACGTCCATTACACTCACCCCCAAAACCTCACTCCCATGTATGTCTCGACTCGACTCCGAGCGGGACTCGAACTGGTGAGGGTGCTAACAAGAATGCTAAGGACTACAGCCTCTAGCGTCAGTTGCTAGAGGTCAGGGGTCTCATTTATAAAACTGTGCGTAGGATCCCTACTAAAAGTTTACGTGTGCCCAAAAGCCAAAAATGGCATACGCCCAAAAATATTCAGATTCATAAAACTGTACGTAAGCACACCTGTAAGCAATGTTCGCTTTATAAATCACAGATCACCTGCAGATGTGCGTACGTGAACCAGCCTCATATCCCACCAGTACACGCCCATATTTAACCATAAATACTGGAAATAATGCAAATAGCCTCATGATTGCTGATCGGCATGTAAGTGAGAGTGGAATCACATATATACCTGGAAAACTGGCATGCGACCCGCCAATTAATTAATCTAAGAAAGTGAAAACGTGTATTTCTGTTACTTTGAGTAATGGCGACAGGTGAGAAAAGAAGAAAAAAACTTAATTTCTCAGACACTGAGATTGAAACACTTGTAAGGGAGGTGGAGGCTCGGAAAACTGTTATTTGATGGCCACAGCAGTGGGGTCAGTAATAAAAAGAAGCAGTGCGAGTGGGAAAGTATTGCTTCTGCTGTCAATTGTGTCAGTGGGACAGAACGGACAGTTGCAGAATTAAAGAAAAAATGGTCCGACCTGAAGATGGAGGCAAAAAGACAAAAGAAAAACTTGTTCTCTCCTTATTCTGCCATTGGCGTAATCCTCCAACAGTGCCAGCAGTGCCATCATGAAGCATTACAGACTTGGGTCACTGGAGGATTTATATGTTTCTAGCAAATAGACTGATCGTAACACATTGACAAAATCACATAATTAATTTGTGGGCGAAAATTTAAGACGAAAATGTTATAGTGAACACATGCTTCTTGGCGGTTTTGTAATGAACACCGTAATAGTTAGGACCGATGATGAGTAGAGATTGTGCTTTATGACTGTATTTGGAGACTTTCACATTTTATGATATACAGTGCTACCTCGGTTTACGAGCAACTTGGTATACGAGAAAATCGGTGTACGAGCATGGAGGGTTGAATCTGTGTACGAGCATTGTATCAGAGTGCGAGCAAATTTTTCCCTCACCCACGCGCATTTTTGTCCTAACACTCTGCATCTTCACGGGCATTTTTACTGGAAATATCCTAATGACAGCCTCTCATAAGTCCCGCAGTTCCAACCCCTTTATTTTGTGGGGATTGATGGCTGCATCAATCCCCACAGTGATACTTTTAGAAGTGATAACATTAATTAATTGTGATCGCTATTGTTCACGTAGTGAAATATATATGTGGTTCATGAATTAACTGTCTCCTCACTTCTCTCCACTCCGGAGCTCGGGTTGGTGTCGCGCAAGTTTCCCGGAGCTCGCGTTGGTGTCGCGCGAGTCTCCCGGCGCTGGCGGTGGTCGCGCTCGAGTCTCCCGGCGCTCGCAGTGGTGGCGCGCGAGTCTCCCGTTCCACTACTTTCACTCTGGATTATCACTTTGTTTGTTTTCTGCACTATTATAATAAATTCACTCATTTGCACTTGAATCCAGGTTTTGTGTTTTCCCCCTCCCTCCTCTGTCTCTCATCTCATTCATGCCAGCAGACGCTGCTCAAAGTCGCTGCTCAAAGTTACGCTGCTCAAAGTTACAGTAAATTGTCAAGTATCTTTACAGTTTAATTGTCTAAAGTTTAATTGTCTGTTTAAAGAGTATTTATATGAGATCTTAATGGTTATAATTTTAACTGTAATTAATAGGGTAAAATAAAAACAAAATATTTAAAATGGGCATTTATGGTCGTGTGGAACGAATTAATTGATTTTTAATTCATTCTTATGGGGAAATTGTTTTGGTGTACGAGCATTTTGGGATACGAGCTCGCTCTTGGAACGAATTAAACTCGTAAATCGAGGTATTACTGTATGTACATTAGGGAAAATATTTCCTTTTTACACTGTCTTCTCCAGTTCTCTAATAAAAGGGTATGTCATGATATTCTGTATCACATGTAGTCGCACCATCTCCTCCTGCGCTCCCATTGTGGACAATGTGACTTAAGGCAGCGCTGATTATTATTATTATTTTTGAATACATTTTGAATTACGTTTGGTTTTTACTAGATGTACATAGCCTAAAACAATCGGCACAAATAACATTGTTGGATTTAATCTTCATGATAATGTGGATATAACGTATGAAATGGCATGAAAATTAAATGTCATTAATTCTTATAATCATTCTTCTCACATTTATTTTCTACAATCTAACTTCAGTTCATGACCTCACCATCTGTGTCGCCAATTCCCTTTGTCTCCAGAATGTGCGTACGCATGGCTCAACGTTTGCTTAAAGGTGCGCACATTCTCCCGTCAAGTTTGTTTTTTATAAATCAAAACCTTCGTACGTACGTTTCCAGCCCCGTTTTGTGCCTACGCACGCTTAGATGAGACCCCAGGAGAGTGAGTTTTACATAAACAGTTCTTACTGCCCTCCCTAAACCTCACTCCCACCTAGGTCCAAATGTAACCTGTCCTACTAAGTGGGATTTGAACTACAGTCTCTAGCATGAGAAGCGATTGTGCTAACAAGAATCTAAAGGACCACTGCCTCTTGAGATCAGGGAGTGAATAAAGTTTGCATGCACAGTGCTTACTGGCCTACGTTTGTTACATATGTCCCAGGAGGACTTGAATGCACCAAAAGTCCTGCCTTTCATTTAAAAGAGCTAATTGCCTATTTGCTTTCTTGAGAATGTACGTGCGCATTAACTGTAAATGCACAAACTTTGATTTATTTGATCTATTTTTCATGAATAGATTTTTGAAACACAATCTTGCCTGCTCAGAGATTTCAGTCTTTCCTAAGAAAAAAAAATGGTCCTGAGAGGCTTTTCCAAGATGACCGCTGAGTAACTTACCTTAAAGGGGCAAGCCAGAGTTTGTTGTTATAAAATATATGTAGATTAGGAAAATGGGAGGGGATGTGAAAAATAATCAGTGGGTGTTGGCAAAATATCATTCTGTGGACACAAGATGCAGTAAGTTCTTGCAACACTTTATTCCTTCAGAGCGATTTGTTTGTGCTGGCCAGCCAGTATGATTTACTATCTATTGTTTTCAAGTGTGAAGATCTTGGAGGTATTTGATTGGATCTTACTATGATGAAGTCTTCAAGTATTTCTCACTCAACAAGGGCCTAGGGCATAGCATCATAAGCAGCTTGTTTATGAGAATGGAGAATCTACACTTAAGCGCCGAGGTGGTGAAGCAATGTATTAGAGTTTTATTTTCCTAGAGACTGTCCCTCATGCCCATGGGCTGTGTTTTTGAGATTTAGCTGCAAAGATCACCTTTTAATGGGCCTGCAGCTAGTTTGGAGATCAGAAGCTTGTTTTCTTACAACTTGCAATTGGTCTTGTAATCTTTCTTTCAGAGTTGCCGTTTGGTT
Organism: Rhodeus uyekii; assembly: GCA_037043235.1. Classification (NCBI taxonomy): domain Eukaryota; kingdom Metazoa; phylum Chordata; class Actinopteri; order Cypriniformes; family Acheilognathidae; genus Rhodeus; species Rhodeus uyekii. The sequence continues at coordinate 284,212 of JAWRVZ010000060.1, forward strand.
CATGTTTGGCTAACACCTAGAAATGTGAGTTGTTCAAACTGATTCATAAGTACTTATTAAAAAGCCATGTGATTCAGATGCTGCTCGGTAGAAGCTGCAATATAGACACTTGATGCGTCAAAGCTCTTTTTAATAAAGTGTTTATTATAAAACAATGTTTGTAGTGTTGATGGTCTGAGCAGGCGTTTCCATCTTAGGTTGCGCTCCATTCAGGGTCCGCTGAGACCACACACAGCTCATGCACTGAAGTAAGAAAGTCAGGGAGAAATAGAAACAGACGGAATTGGGGAAGAAGAAACTATTTTAAGCTCCCTGTGCAATTAATCATAAGCCAACTGCACGGAACAGAAAAGGCTTTTAACTGCTATTGCTCTCATCCATGTTCCTTTAGGTTTTTTTGCTGTTTAACCATCATCTAGCTCATTCACTACATTAGCTACTCTTTTGTTTGCTCATTCACAGACATTTTACTATGTACGATTAGTCACTTAATGTGTCTTAATTGATCAGATTGCTATTCCACCTATTTACATCTGCAATACAGATATAAATCCAATCTACTATTCTAAATATAATTTCCATGATGATGCTAAAGGTGTGACATTATTTTATTGTTCATAATAGTTATTTGTATTAAAAATTATTTTCATTATATATATTTTTTTATTTATTGTAATAATACAAAAATAGAAAAGAGTTTTCATTGTTGCTTTTATTGACTAAAACTGTACAGGGATGACAGAAAGTAGAAATTGGAGCAGAAAACGACAAAGGTTAGATTCGAACTGTCATATCGTAATGCGTATTGATTGATCATATAACTATCTAATCTTTTTGATAACGGATAAAGGTCCGATTATGACTAGTTGAGCCACAGTCAAACCTGTGATCGCATTACATCAGTGCCATAGTATACAATTTTAAATTCCATGTTAACTTTAAGCTAATGCTGAACAGCAAAATTCTCCCCTGAGCAAATCCTTCATCCTATTTTGACTTAGTGTTGCTTTGTCCATGATTGCTTGATCACTTGTGCGTCAGAAAACTTTTCATGCTAGTGTAATTCCATTTGGGATGAGTAAAGCTTACATCTGTGGCCTGAATATCCCAATGCATTTACGTACCAAACCACCTCCTAAGGTATTTCTACATGATACACAGCTTAGGGAACCAATCTCCGTCGGGACTAGCGATCTGTGCAGGAAATGGCCTGCGTCGTGACTAATTGTTTGGGATGTCTGAATGTCTTTTTCCCCTACACCGTACCCAGCTTAGCGACAAGAGCTCTCCATCCTCTCAGAAAACGATCCGTTTGACGGGATTTGGGATGAAAAAGCAGTCGAGTGGGCGCTGAAGAGTTCATTTCATCATGATGATGACGAGGAGTCCTTGAACTCTGTCGCTCTCATAGAGTTCTGTGTAAGAGGAGGCTCCGGTCCGGGCAGCATTCATTAAAATTGGTCAATGCGGATCTTTATGTCATCATGCTCCACTCCGAGAATTCACAATAGCCCAGCTGCCTCTCTCTAAGCCGAGCTGGCTTTGAGAGCTCATGAGAGAGCGGGGGAATGTTTATCTGCTCCTTTTTGCTATGAAGCAGCATTCAGTCATGTGTCATATACTTGTCAATCTCAGCCATGCAACTGGGGGTTTCCGCTATCTGTTATCTTCGGAAATAAAAGAACAATTGACTCCATAATGTAAAATATTCACTGAATCCAACTTATGACTTTCAAATTTTGTCCTTCATGACATTCTTTGTCTGTCATTTTCATAAATATGTGGATTTTATATTGTTTTATTTTGTTTTACATTTTGTCGCTTTTCAGTGTGAATGTGGCCTTAAACCAGTTTAAAAAATGAATAATTTATAATAAAAAAAGAAATCAGTGGATGAATGCTCAGCTTCAAGTGGTTTTTGATAAGTTTTGATGTCTGCTGTCAACTACCCTTTGGAAAAGATCAGTACATGTTGTGTTTTGGATGCTGGTTTGCCCGTGTCAATCAAACCAGTCCTCTTATTTCATGTAATTCTTCAAATCAACAAACATTTTTGTATCTATGTAATATGATACATAAAACATACTGTTTGTTTGTTTGCTTACTTGCATGGCTATGATTGTCCACTAGCTTGACCAGCACTGACCATCAAATAACAGACTGAACCAAATGCGATTTCAAGCTGATTTGTCATAGTAGGGTAAACTGAGGTGAATGCGATCTGTAATTATAATTAAATAGAAGACAAATGTCGTGTGTACAGTAGCTACAGAACACAGCCTCAAACCTTGCCTTTAATCTGATTTTGTACTTTGCTCATGTAGCATTGTGTGTGTGCTTTTGTTTTCTTAAGGGACTTTGTGCTTCCACAAAAATCTGTTAGAAGAGAGAAATAAAGCAGGCTGTTACAACAGACAACAAAGACAGTACAGTTAATTTTCTGTTGAAGAGCTCCCAAGGCCTGTAACAAAGTAAAACTCGATAAGATGTGGGAAGTCTAACGCATACAGCGCGTGTTGCAAGACTGTGTTGCGATTTATCTCCCCTGCTGTAAATAATTGCGTGTTTGGAATTATACTGGAGGAGACGTGGTGTGTTTGATGCACTGTCAGATTGCGTCTCATGGTTGGAAATGGATTATAAAGCAGCACTTAATCAATTTCCAGTGCAAGTCGTACGCCGACGTCCTTGTAAAAGTTCCCCATCCGTAAGTTGATGTAATTATGACTTAATCTGTGAAATTTTCCATTCATCACCACACCCCAAAACATTTTGCTGTACAGGTTTTTCAAGAGTCATAGCTCACAGAAATAAAGTGTGTTTATGACCCGAGAATGGTATGGTAATGTGCCATAAAAATAGAGGAAAGTGTGCTCCGCTACTCTAGGCGATGATCGGATAATTTATGAAGGCCGGAGATCATCAGAGGCGGACATGGTGAATCGCATTGTCCTTCCCTGCGGAGCATCTGTCATGATGAATGGGGGAAGACATCAAACTTGTGCTAATCTCTCACCTTGTTGAAAGTCATGCGCTCAAGTCATATTCTCCGTTTTTTCAGTTGGGAAAGTGGAAGCTTTCTACTCATGATTCATGAACCAAACTTGGGTTGGCCACACAGACACGCTACATATCAGGAAACATTGAGCCTTGTTGATTATATGGGATATTCTAGTTCAAATCTGGGCCTAAGTCTATTGTACAATGTTTTAAACCAGGCTCTTCTTTGTCTTCTCTCTCTAAAGCAGAAGATGATCCCTGCCAGACCAACCCATGCCTGCATGGTGGGAGCTGTCTGACCGAGGGGGAAGGATATAGTTGCCTTTGCCCTCAGGGCTATTCAGGAGAGAGCTGCGAGATTGGTAAGTGGATTAAGATAGAGGTCGGGGTCGGGACAAAAGAGGTCAAGGACATTTGAAAGAGCCCACAGCAGCTCTAGAAGGGCTCTTGAGTTTATGCAGAGAGCTAAAATTGGATATACAACCACTGCAAACGCACTGCAAGGGTTATTCCTTTGACCCTTGATGCAGAACCAATGAATATGATTATTAACAATACGAATTTACCAGTCTCTCAGTTGCTATTTGTTCGTTTTGTTTTTGGGTTATAAAAAAAACTGTAAGTGGTTGATTAAAAAAGTAATAACAATTATGTATAATCATAAAAACAAGAATTAGCTTAATTATTATTATTTTATTTTATTATTTGTTTTTTGTAAATATGACTTAATATACTTAAATGTATTTACTAAGAAAAAATAAGAATAATAGTAAATAATAATAAAAAAGAAATAATAATAAATGGTAATAATTAGCTTTGCCCTAAAATAAAATGAGTTTTATTTAATTAATTAATTAATTAATTAACACCTCAATTTGATAACACCAAAAAATATTAATTATTAGGTTGGTAATAAACTTAATATAATTTATTAGTTGGTTGTAGTTGTTATTGCTGGTAATAAAATGTATATATATTTTTAGTACATTCATTTTTAATATTTGAATTTATAATAATAATAGAGATTAAGATTAAGAAAAGAAATTGCATATGATATTAAATATATTGCAAATATATCACATTTTGAAATCGCTTGAAAAAGGGGTACAGGTAAATCGTTTTGGCAATAGGGGTTCAGCTGACTTTGGGAATTTGGGAACCCCTAGTGTAGTCAATTTGGAATGGGAGCTCTGCAGAGGAAGATGGCTTACAGAAGCAGAAAGACCTGACAGGAAACTGTGAGGTGGCATGTATGGGAAGTGGCTTCGTGATCTGACAGGGCTATACACAGCTCCTCCTTCTCTGTCAGACAAGAACAGGAACAGGTGAAGGGAGAGCTGTGCTGGAGGTTGGAAGGTTTTCAAGAAAATGAGAGCATACTCTGAACAGGAGGGCAAGGCTATGCTGGGGAGAAAAAGAGAGAGAGAGAGAGATAAAGAGATAGAACTGACAGGAATAATATATATATGAAGTAGCTTGAACTGTACCCACTTGGAGAGAACATGAAATGACAGTGTTTACAAAGCACTTAACATTCATAATATAGTGTATTTCTGAGTACTAATGTAGATGGATTTTTATCCATTCAAATTGGATTGAATCATGAAAAAAGAACGTTGTTGTTGCTCATACAATTTTCACCATAGATATGATAAAGAAATGGCCTTGGCAACCACTCTCAATTCCTAGCATCATGTAGAAATAGAGGATTTGATTTCAGAAGGATCTGTGGTGTGAAAAAGAGTTTTCCCCCTTCCTGATTTCTTTTTTTTTTGCATGTTTGTAACACTTAAACCTTTCAGATCAACAAGCAAATTTAAATATTAGTCAAAGACAACAGAAGTAATTGAGATCTATTGAGGTAATTGAGGTACAGAAAACGTTATAATGGTTCCTAGAGCTTTGGGACTCCAGTGAACCACAGTAAGAGTGATTATACACAAATGGTGAAAACATGGAACAGTGATGAACCTTCCCAGGAGTGGCCTGTCGACCAAAATTACACAAAGAGCACAGCGATGACTCATCCAAGAGGTCACAAAAGACCCCACAACTACATCCAAGGAACTACATACCTCACTTGTCTCAGTTAAGGCCAGTGTTCATGACTCCACCATAAGGAAGAGACTGGGCAAAAATGGTCTGCTTGACAGAGTTCCAAGACGAAAACCACTGTTGATCAAAAATTACATTAAGTCTCGTCTCATTTTTGGGAGAAAACTTCTTGACGATCCCCAAGACTTTTGTGAAAACACTTTGTGGACTGAGGAGACAAAAGTTGAACTTTTTGGAAGGTTTGTGTCCCATTACATCATTAAAAGTAACACTGCATTTCAGAAAAAGAAAATCGTACCAACAGTAAAATATGGTGGTGGTAGTGTGATGGTCTGGGGGTGTTTTGCTGGTTCAGGACCTGAAAGACTTGCTGTGATAAATCCTGAAGGAGAATGTCTGGGCATTTGTTTGTGATCTCAAGAGGAAGTGAACTTGGGTTTTGCAGCAGAACAATGATCCAAAACATGCCAGCTAGACCACCTCTGAATTGCTGAAGAAAAAACTAAATGAAGACTTAGTGGCCTAGTCAAAGTCCTGACCTCATTCCTATTGAGATGCTGTGGCCTTAAAAAGGCAGTTCATGTTCGAAAACCCTCCTATATGGCTGAATTAAAACAACACTGTAAAGATGAGTGGACCAAAATTCCTCCACAGCGCTGTAAAAGACTCATCGCAAGTTATCGCAAACACTTGATTGCATTTGTTGCTCCTAAAGGTGGCCCAACCAGTTATTAGGCTTAGGAGGCAAGCACTTTTTCATCACTTTGCCACACAGGTTTGAATTTAGTTTTCCCTTAATAATAACAACCTTCATTAAAACACTGAAATGGATTTAATTTGATGAATTCTACAATGAATTCTCCAATGAATTCGAAAAGTATTGTTTTCAGAAAATTCACAATAGCTGTAACATTTTAAAACCAACAACTAACAGATTCAAAGGAGATAATGAAAGGGTAAATCTGATTATCATAGCAACTCCTAATGTCTAACTGAAGGATGTATAGCTAAGTAGGTGGGATTTGGGACCATCCTACATGGTTCTACAATTACAGTCTTTGATAAACAGTTTTAGGGAAGAAAAATAAGTGAGGATGGGAAGAAAGTCGGAACAAAGACTTATAATAACACAGGCTAAAATCTGTGCATTTAAATGTATCTCTAACAAGACTTATTGTATTAGGAACCCTGCTTTTGGGTTCATTTTATTACCACTATAGACAGAACAGACAGCTGAATCCCTAATAAGGTGCAATTGAGGAGTGTCGTCTGGATGTCAAAGGTTCCAGGTGTGTTATGGTAGAGAGGTCGAAGGTGATCAAAACCACAATCTCCCGGTTCTCATTAGCAATCTTTTCACGTTCCATCTGCAGAGTCGATATATAATTATGCTAAACTACAACAAACTGTTAATTTGTCGCTAGCACTTGTGCTGGTAAGCATTACAGTGTTATGCTAACCGTAGTATTTCCTAATAACTCGTTATTCGGTTCACAAACATACTGTTATACCATTCTGCACTGCCTTAGGGGTCCATTTTAGGTTTTTGACGTAAATGGCATTCAGATGAAAACAATTCATGTTTATGTAATTCCGATACTTTTGGACGTCGCAAGTTCCTTCGGGTGATTTAGTAATTGGCTTTTCCTGGCTACTGGCAGAGCATTCTGTGTAAGTGGTGTGTGTAATATTAATTGCAGCCAAAAGCACAAGGTTAATTGCATATTACTGCAAACTCTTGACCACATTTTGTACTAACCTAACACTTGATCTCTTCAGTCAATGTGTTGTCAGACGAAAGAAGGATGAAATATGTGGGGAGTGTGTTCTTCGATTCTCTTTTTTTGTATTCATATTCATCAGCGTTGCTTTCTAAGACTCGCCTTGCACCGTTTATGCTACTGATATGAATGATACTGTACCTTAGATTGGCTGTTTTATTCAGTGTTCTTCGTATTTGTATTGGATCAAACTTAGCGGAGAACGCTCTTGATCAAGGAACCCTGAGCCATATTTAGAAACCACATATGCAAAACCACTTGCAGTTGGGTTCTTTTTGAAGCCTCTATCTTTTTCTGGGTACAAAACACTAGCAATCTCAAAACAACATCCTTTACAAGCTCTACCATCGCTCCCTACCTTAGGAACAAATGCATAGTTAAATGACACTGCAACATGGTATCCTAGGACTCTGTCCTTCGGGACTAAGGTTGTGCTCAGCAATTTGGGAAGATGCATTTAGGATTCTTGCATAATTTATTGACTGCACATCTGCCGGGCAATTGAAACATTTATGAGAAAGAGCAAAGAGACTTGAGGCAGAGACAAGATCACTTCCTTCAGATGCATCACATGCCAACATCAGCGAGATGAGGCTGTCCATCAGTTTACATGGGTCTCCCACTCCAGGTGATACATGAGCTGGATTGAGACACATCCTGAGTTTAGTTATATTTAATAATTTAAGGAATAGTTTCACATTCATATCTGAGACAAAATGGTGCAGAAATAACTGTATGTGTGAGATACAACTCAATGTAACACATTACATTTACAGTTCTATTCTTTCGACTTCAAATTAACTAAATGAAAGGTCCAGATTGAAAGCACATTTTAATTTTGATACAGTAGAACCCCGACTCACGAAATTAATCGGTTCCGAGGTTGGCATCGTATGTCAATCTTTTTGTATGTCGGTCAGGCTTTTACATGTAAATTGCACAATCTTGCAAAACACCACATTTAGCATGGGATGAAGCACTTCCCAGCTCTATACTTCTCAATCATTTCCCTTTTCAACGCAATATAAAGCATCCTCTTCTTCCTTTTCACTTCAGCAACAATCTTCACATCCATGGTGAGTGATTAGAAAAAGGTTTATGTTAACTAGGCACAATGCTGACCAATAGGAGAGCAGGATTGTAAAAAGTGTTCCCCTTCTTACATGGACTATTCCAGCCATCCCTATCATTCAGTGCGAAATGGACTATTCCAAAACTTTCCATCTGAGAGAGATGACGATTAAGGTAAAAGAGATCAGCTGAAGATTGTATATATAGTTTATTGAGTGAAATACAGGGAATTAGTGCCAATCGCTGAAGTTTTATCGATCATGCATAACCACACATCGATGCACCTTTAATAAATACCAGTTTTGGATTATTTCCTGAGTGAGACATCATTGTTCTGACCGGACAAACTGTAGCCTTCATTCAACCCGAACCAAAATCAGCGCGAATTTCAAAACAAAACTCGGAAATGTTTTTTTCGCATCTCGATCATTTTGTTGTTACTCGGGCAAAAAAAAACCAAAAATCTTTTATCGTATGTTGAATTTTTCGTACGTAGAGCGTTTCGTAAGTCGGGGTTCTACTGTATATCCCTCGGTTTTTAAAAGAAGTAAAAATGGTTATTACAATAGTTTATGGGACAATGCATTCCAGATGGTTTTGGAGAAATGTGAAGCAGTTATTTAAATTATTCCATACTAAAATGTGTTATTTGAGCTGTATAATGTCAATATGCTGTTTACATTCTCTCTGTAAAAATTAAGATCATAGTGGTCATCTTTCTTCATTTTCTACATTTCAGAGTTAAAGCCATGGTTAGATCAACAAATGAGTGGGGAGGTTACTCAAAGAGGAAACGGGTAGTTTGCGTGTTGAATTAAAATAATTGAAAATCCCAAATACAAATGCTGGCCGTCAGATTTATTCAGCCTGCAGGGGAAGTTACGGATGTTTCTGGGAAGCTGAATAGCACAAATACAATTTTACAGTGCAAACATAATGAAGTCAGACTGAAGCACACCCATATGATTCAATACTCATTCACTTTGTTTCAAGCAGTCAATATGTAAAGTCGACAGCTTATAAATATACAGTACCCCAAACAATTGTAAGTGGATTCTTTGTCTAGTGGATCTTGGCACTCACATAGATTTTAGCATTTAAAAATGCTACAAGCTTACATGTTAAAAAACACCAACACGTTTCAGTACAAACAGACCTTCAAATATACACTACCGTATACTATGTGTGTGTGTGTATATATATATTTTTTCTGTGCTGCTCCCTCGACCCCTGTCCACTCTGGCCTGTTGTTATTTGCCAGAAAGGCTGTATGAAAATTGCAATGCACTACCAAAATGGAGTGAAAGCAGCCCTTTCGGTCCCATATGCCTTTTTCTCCAGTTATATGTTGCATTTGCCTCCACCAGACCGCCATATATTTTCTTCACCTCTAACCTTGTATGTATTTCCTCCATGGCTTAGTTTGGTCCCTCTATCTACATGACGAAATATGCAACAATATTCCTGAATATATAGAGCGTATCTTATTGTTATTAATATAAATATTAAGACATTATTTTAATAACTACGTTTCTTTATCAGTCAGTAACGTTTTATATTGCTTCAAAACTGAACTGACAAATTGGGTTCTTGCTTGAGAGCCCAATCACCTTCGAGTGTAAACCAAATGAGCCAATGCACATTGGAATGTGAGATTTGCATTGCGAGCTCAGCCCTGTGAAGCGGGTATATAAGGAAAATATTGTGGAATTGAACGTAAAGCTTTTTGCTTTGGAGCCAAGCGTTTCTTCTCTTCTGCTCGAGTGATCATCAACGAGTGTGGTTGTGAGTCAGGGGAGTTCTTCACTGTGCGTCAGTGGTGGTTTCAAACTTCACTCCCTGCTTTCGCTGTCTCACGTGCCTGGACTTAAAGCACACTGAGGTGGTGTTTGTGGATGAGACATGTACTGTCCCAAACCTTGCGCTGCCCGCCAAGCAGCTACCTGAGATAGACAACCCAGAGTTGGGGGAACCAGCTCTTTGGGAAATGTTGATAGCACCGCTCCTTCCACCAGAAGAGGGCCAGGTGGAGAATCCTTTGTTCAATTTTGTTTCTGTTCTGCCGCTGGGCAGTGAGCGAGTGTGTGAGTGAATGAGTGGTTCCAACATTTTCAACAAAAGAGCAGGTTCCTCCATTGTTGAGGCGGCATTCGCATCCTCCACTGTCTCGACGACTCGCAAGTACATGGAGGACTAAGGTGACCTACCTCAAGCTTTAGTAGACACAATCACCTCAGCAAGAGCGGCCTCTAAAATGCCTTGTTTGTTTTCATAGTTATCTATTATCTAATATCCCCAGCTGTGTCTCATCAAGTTATCTGTGTATTTATATTCGGTTATTAATTATGAGTGTTCCTCTGTATCATTCTTCATGTTCATTAAAGAGTTTTATTTTTTTATTTTTGCGTCAACATTTGGATCATTCATAGATATAACACAGATATATCTATATAATTAAATAGATAGATAGACAGACAGACAGGCAGGCAGGTAGGCCGATGTATGGATGGATGGATGGATGGATGGATGAATGAATGAATGAATGGATGGATGGATGGATGGATGGATGGATGGATGGATAGATAGATAGATAGGCAGACAGACAGACAGACAGGCAGGTAGGCGGATGGATGAATGAATGAATGAATGAATGAATGGATGGCTGGATGGATGATAGATAGATAGATAAACAGACAGACAGGCAGGTAGGCGGATGGATGGATGGATGGATGATGGATAGATAGATAGACAGGCAGGTAGGCGGATGGATGGATGGATGGATGGATGGATGGATGGATGGATGGATGGATCGATGATGGATAGATAGACAGACAGACAGACAGGCAGGTAGGCGGGCGGGCGGGCGGGCGGGCGGATGGATGGATGGATGGATAGATAGATAGATAGGCAGACAGACAGGCAGGTAGGCGGATGAATGAATGAATGAATGAATGAATGAATGAATGAATGAATGAATGAATGAATGAATGAATGAATGAATGAATGAATGAATGAATGGATGGCTGGATGTATGATAGATAGATAGATAAACAGACAGACAGGCAGGTAGGCGGATGAATGGATGGATGGATGGATGATGGATAGATAGATAGACAGACAGGCAGGTAGGCGGATGGATGGATGGATGGATGGATGATGGATAGATAGACAGACAGACAGACAGACAGGCAGGTAGGCGGGCGGGCGGATGGATGGATGGATGGATGGATAGATAGATAGATAGGCAGATGGATGAATGAATGAATGAATGAAGGGATGAATGGATGGATGGATAGACAGACAGACAGACAGGCAGATTGGCGGATGGATGGATAGATAGATAGATAGATAGATAGATAGATAGATAGATAGATAGATAGATAGATAGATAGATAGATAGATGCACTGACATTAGACTCCATAATTGCAATTGATGAATGAAGTTTGCACTATTCATATTTTTGCCCTATAACCCTAGAGAGCAACTTTCTTCTGGGGCATTTCCCAAGAGGAAACTCAGCCCACAGCAGCTTCTTTCACATTAGTACGCTTGTTGATTGATGGCTGTGTGAGCAAGCCAATCCCCCTGTGCACGGCTGCTCTTTACACGAGATGATCAGCCCCGCCCGTCTCCGGCACATTCTATCCTGCATGGAGAAGTGATCAACAAATCATTGACAATCATTCTTCATTTGCTGACAAGTACCACAGCGCGAGGGGCTATGTGGATCTGAGCACCCTCAGGCTGTCGGAAAGGGCCGGCACGCACAGACAACCTCAGGCCCATCTGCTCGATCAGACTAATGTTGGCAAAGACAGGTAGAGGGCGGCCCACTTGGCAGCCCAATATGACAGCAGGGGGCGGAGTAAAAGAAAACACAGATCTGGAGATTAACGAGTTTTTATGAGCTTGGCTCACTAGGCGATCACAGAAGTGGTGTACACCTGCTGCTGTCCATAAAGTCCTGGACTGCCACATTGCTACAGTTTACAGCAGCAACACTTTCATACTGAAGCACGTCACGTCACGTCAAGCTGGAAACAAAAGCCTTGGATAGCGCTAGTCATGTGAAATAAATCAAATGCACAAAAAAAGTATAATTTATTTCCTAGTTGAATCATTTGAATCAATTGTTTGAGCTGTTTTAACTGAAAGCAACTTGCACTAACATATCTTAAAATATGTCAGTGCCATTGTTTTGTTTCAAGATACACACACCAGTAATGTTTTTTTCCTAAGGCACGTTTATAAAAGCTATGTAATGCCCTAATTGATCTAAGGCTTAATCTTGGCTTTATCTAAGCCTTGTCTGTGAAACTGGGATAATGTGTTTTTTAACTTATATTAAAAGTCTTTTAAACGTATATTATTACTTTAAAGTAATTTGCAGACCATTTTCCAACATTTTCAGAAATGAATTGAACTTGATATTAAAAACTAAGATAATATATAAATAAATATCAATATATAAATATAAAATAAAATTAGAAAACTTGATCTAAAATCTAAAACATCTAAACATCTAAAAATATCATACTAAATATTTTTTTTAGATACCAATAGTTTTTATTCTGTTGGTGGTTCATGGTTCATGTTTCACAGATTAATAATTTGTTAAAAGCATATAAGGTAAACTAAAGCAGAAATGTAATTTGTTGTCATTGTCTTATGTAAAAGATATACATTATATATATATATATATATATATACACACAGTATATATAATATTTACTACATTTGAAAGCAATTTTAAGAAATGTAACTTAATATTGTAAACAATTTTTAAAGTATAAATAAGATATAAATATAAAAATACAAAACTTGATCAAATAAATCTGTATAAACTTTAGATTTATAATTGTTTTTTCCTATATAAATTATTTCTTTCATTTTTCACAACTAGAAAAATAGAAGCAGAAGTTGAAGCAGTAAACCATGTAGCCAACAGTGCATTAATTAATAAGTCAAGTTACACAAACTATTCATACAGGACACAGTAAATGTAAGATTGTGGCCAAAATAATTATCCTCTCTTTATTTTATATATGTTATTCATAAATGTTATTATGTGTATTGTTATATTTAAGTGTGAGTACTGGAAGCCTCAATAACAAGGTAAATTCCTTGTGTGTGCAAGCACACTTGGCAATGATTCTGAATATTATAGAGATCATAGTGTTTGACTTTTTATTATCAGATAGGACTATTAAAAAGACAGGAAATTAATGATGAGAAAATAAAACAAAAGAGCACAAAACTGAATATGTGTAAGCCTGGGCGACAAGCTTCAGTGTTGTAGTGTACAGTTGGCCTAACTCTCTATGGATGAGGGGATGAAATAACGTGTGCTGTCCTCTGATTGGATGCTGATTCAGCAGTGTCAGTCATCGTCCATGTGACGTTTCTTTGCAATAGGATGGGAATGGAATTTGTAAAGCTAGTCATTTACTGTACATTTGTGGACAAATTGATTTCCTATGAAGTCAGTGTCTGGGTTTTGGAGCCTCTTATCGCTGTGGCAGGTGGATGGACGTGTTGTCCTGGGAATGAGTTCTGGAAATGAATTATGGGGGATGGGGGTTGGTAGGGGTGGAGGTTTCTCTTATCTCGGCTTTACCGGGACCACTATCATGTGAATGTGTGCCAGTGCTTTGAGCTTTCACACCGCACTGTGTTAAATCACAAATGCTTATCACAGATGTCTGTGCGGAAGAACAGATGCTAATGCTAATGCTAATGGGCCGTTAAACCTCACTGAAAACTGATTAGCTGTTATGTTAGCTACTCACTAATCTGAAACCCAATTTGGCATTTTTCATTAATCAAAAACTAACTAAAATCTATCTATCTATCTATCTATCTATCTGTCTATCTGTCTGTCTGTCTGTCCGTCTGTCTGTCTGTCTGTCTATCTATCTATCTAATGGTATGTCTGTCTATCCTTCTGGATTTCTATCCTTCTATCTGTCTATCTGTCTATCTCTATGTCTCTCTATCTTTCTGTCTATCTATCTCTCTTACTTTAGCATCCCAGCAAGACTGCAATTAAAGGCTTTGTAGAACCATTCCAAAAGGAGGCCATCAACTTTGTTGCCTTTTAAAATATTTTATTTAATTGGTTAAGGCAGCATTGCAAGCATTATTATTTTTTACAGGGAATGAATCCAAGAAGTATCATTAAATAGTATATGTGTCAGGGTTTGGGAGAGAGCGAGGACTCAATTGCAATGAGGACAAGTCTTTATTGAGGAAATAAAACAAAACGACAAACAAAAACAACCCCGAGGGGGAAAACAAGACCAACTAGACTGGACTGGACTAGATTACACTGGACTAGACAGATCTAGGCTCGACACAAGGCAACACAGGACGGCAAACACGAGGAGATTAAATTGACACAGGAGGAAGGGCAATTGATGAGAACACAGCTGGGACAAATCAAAGTTAAGCAGGGAAACAAGGTGGGTGGGTTATACATTGACGAGACATGAACACACAGCCAATGCGAACGTGCATCGCCGCGTGTTCACATTAAACAAAGACGCAACACGAAAACACAACATGAAAGCACGCGGCTGATGTAAATACGAACCGCGTGATCACAACACTGCATACAGACCCGAGAGGCTCTGTCACAAAACATAGAGCGCACAAGAATGAGGAACCACTCGGCTTGCGCGCTCATGACAAGGACGAACACACGGGTCATGAATGTCCGAATCCCGACACAAACCGAAACCAGACTAGACCAGTCTCAGGATCGGACATCATAACCCGCACACAAGACGCTACACAGACAAGCGTGCACGTGGCCCAAGTCCTCGAAGCCGTGCGCACACGCATCAAATAAGACATTACATGTGCACACACATGCGCACACACATGTAACAAGACATTACGGTAGTGTCAGAGCTCTGCCACAAAACCAAGAAATTACTAGACCGAATGCGGCAGAACCCTGACAATATGCATATATTGAGTACAAGTAGTCAAATTGTATTAAAAGTATATAGCTTACTGATTTTTAGCTTTAAGTTTAGCAACATTCTGACATCAAATTTTATTGGATTCAATTGAGATGTTCAGTATATGTGTGAAAGTTCTGGAGCTCTCTATTAGTGAGCTGAAGTCATGCAAAGTATTCAGTGCTGCGGGATTCCTGAGAGGATGATTGAGAAATTTTGTGGTACATGGCTTCTTTGATCCTATTCTTCTGATCCAGGGTTCTGCTGATATCTGATTGATTTTGAGGAAAGTAAAAGATAAAAAAAATTTATCTCCCACATGCCGTTATTTATATCCCAGTTAGACAGAAATATCTAACTGATTGATCTCACACATTGATTAGCGCTTCGTTGGGTTTCAAAGTGTGTAGTGAAAATTCCCCACCTGGAGAAATATGGCAAATCTCCTCGTTCCCATGCGATCTCCCAAATTGTTGGGATTGCATCACAGCCAGGGTTAGAGGGGGTTTACAAAATCCATCCTCAGCTGCGTAAGCCCTTAGGCCGTCTAGATTACCTGACTTGGGCAGGGGAATCTTGAGTGCTGCATCTCACTCTATTCCTCTTGCATTTCTCTTTCCGCCAAATAACGCTGCTTTATTCCACTCCGCTTTCTCTCTTGTTCTCTGTTTGAAGACAGCTTTGAGAGCAAGTTTGACCTCCCCACGCCAGAGAGAGAACAGAGGCTCTGTCAGATCTGAGGAGCAACAGTTTGAAATGTTGTGACACCTCTGCTCATTAGCTTCTGTAACGCTCCCCGAGTTGTTGCACTAGCCCCGTCAGCAGTGCCTTGGACACTGCCCGACTTCAGTTCACCAAGATGTCTAGCCAAAACCTGTCTGTCTGTCTGTATGTTTGTGATTTTGCCCCTACATGTATATGTTTCAGACCACATTTGACTTCAACAGACAACATCGGGTCCTTTTAACCTTAATTAATTAAGTAGTAATAAACCGTACTTGTATACAGATGTCCACGTTTATCTCAGAACTACTTCATCAATAACCGAATAGCTTCTATTGATTGAAGCACACCCATGTGGTTTGCACAACTGACTGTATCAATCTTTCGGCATGGCAGTCGCTGTCAGTGGTCTGAGATACTTTAAATGAAGAAATGTCACAGTATTGATGCAAGTATTGATCCCAGTGGATGACTACCTTGTCTGTCTGTCTGTCTATTTAGCTATTTAGTTATTTAAAACACTGTGATTTACATATTAAAATTAGTACATCATAAAAATAAAAACGGAGCCCAACCCTAGTAAAAATGAAAACAAACAAACCAGAACCTGATGCAAACTTTGAAAAAAGACGCAAATTCACGACTCATTTTCATCAGTGTTCTGAAAGGAGGGTTTGTTCCCACAGGCATGTTATTGTAGACCGCCACTTCAGTAATAGCAACTTGAGGAAAAGATTACAAGGGCTTGGCAATGCTGCGTCCTTTTACTCTCATATATTATTGTTTCATTTTTGTTTGTTCATCAACTGTTCCCATTTGCTGATTATCCCACTCCATAAAGCTCTCCATTCTGAAAAAGCCATTCTCGCACCGCCGAAGCAATTACAATGAAGACAATCAACAGAAACAGGACACACGCCTCTCTGAAAGAGTGTAATTTATCTTTCAAATGTTAAACAGTTATAAAATAATGTCATGGAAAGCTCTGAATTTCAATGCACTCGTTTTGAAAGTCATCGCTGCAATTCTAATCCTTTGAGGAAATGTCAGGGTTGTCTTGTCTTTGTCATACATCTTTAGGGCTCTCCTAAACTCCTATTCCTCTGGAGAATTGGAGCACTTAGGAAAAAGTTTTCTGACTAGAGGAAGGTCAAAACCTATCTATCTGGGAAAAAGAGGTTACTATTGTAAAATAGTGAAAGAGGGAAAGGAGACGTTATGTTAGAACTGAACTGACAAATTGGGATCTTGCCTAAGAAACCAACCATCTTCGAGTGTAACTAAACGAGCCAATACACATTACCATGTGAGATTTGCACGATCATACATTCAGGTTTTTGCTGAGGAGCCGAGCCGGTGGCCCGACCACCCAGCGGTTGGACGGCAATTGTGGCGATAAGATGTAACGTCTCCGTTCCCTCCTTCAGGGAATGGGGTTACAATAGGAGGAAGAGTGCGTCATGGTAGAGTGTGTCCTCACTCATAGTGGCCATGACTGGTCTTTACATTTACTCACATTTGGCAAACACTTTTATCCAAAACGACTTGCATTGCATTCAAGATACACATTAACATTCTAATTCAGTTCTTGCTTTTCCTGGGAATCAAATCCATGACATTGGCATTGCAAGCACCACACACTACGGTTTGAGCTACATGAAAGCCCTTGGTATAGTATGCCAAGGCGATAGCTTCCATTATCCAGTGGGTCAACCTCTACTTGGGTACTGCTGTACCCTCTGGTTGTCCTCCATAACAGACAAAGAGCTGGTCTGAGGTCCTGAAGCTCCACAAACAGGATACAGTCCACGTACAGGCCAGATGGGATAGAGCAGAGCAGAGCAAGGGCTGGGTCTGCCTCCTCTGAGGGCAGCTCTTGTAGGTTCACCATCTGATCACTGAAAGGGGTGGTGGTAACTTTGGGCACATGTCCGGGCCAGGATCACGTGAGAGTAGACCAGCCCGAATTCCAGGCATGATTTTTCAACTGAAAATGGCTGCAGGTCCCCCACCCTCTTGATTGAAGCCAGTACAGTCAGGAGCACTGTGTTAATGTACAGGAACTTACCGTATTTTCCCGTATATAACCCACAGGTTATACCAGATTTTACAAACCCTGCAGGGGGGGGGGGGGGGGGTATTTTTCTTTCTTGTGAGGGTTGTTGTCTCTGGCGCTTGTACTATCACTCTGACAATCATGCAAGAAGACGTGATTGGCTGTGCTGCCATGAGGGCGTGCTCTTCTCATCTCATCCGATGATCAACACCTGTAGAATACGCTTCTCAAGGGACGTGTTGCTGCACAGCGGGAGAGACTGCTTTTTCTTTTTGTTCTGATTCTGACTTGTGTTTGAATTTCGCACACAAGCACTGTGTACCGAGCCTGAACAGTTATGGATAATTGACATCACGCGTGCAACATTCGAAATTCTAAATGTACACAAAAAAAAGTTAATAAATCTATGGGTGCGGGTTATGCCAACGATTTTTTACACGAAACCCAAAACCCGCGGGCTATATGAGGGTGCGGATTATCTTCGTCTGCGGGTTATATGCGGGAAAATGCGATAACCCTCCTACTAAATATGTGTCCACAAGAGTTTTTGCTTCAAAATGGTCTGAAAATCATCCTGCCCACTCCTTCACATAAGACAATATATAGATTTATATTTTCTAAGACACTTTTTGTTTAAAAAGCTCAAAGTTGAATTTTCAGCATCATTACTTCTGTCTTCAGTGTCAAATTATCCTTCATAAATCATTCTAATATGTTGATTTATTATCAATGTTGGAAACTGCTGTGCTGCTTAATATTTTTTTTATAACCTGTGATACATTTTATCAAGATTATTTGATGAATAATTCTTCCTTCAAAATTATGTGAAAATCACTCCTTCATATAAGATAACATTAGATTTAAATGTTGTACTTTTTGTTTACAAAGCCCATATGCGAGTAGGCGTGAATGATCATGAATAATGCTGCCATTCACACCTGAGAAGACAATGACCCGCATAATGAACTGCATAATAAGTTGCATAATGAGCCTTTCAGTCAGGTATATGAGAAAATTATAAGAAAGAATGCGAGGACAAAAGAAAAATATATGTATGCTTTTTGTCGTTTATATAGAATATAGTCAACAATATAATTGAGAGTTTATATTGGAGAGTTTGCCTTTATATATAAAGGCACATTTTGAGTACACAAATATACCTGGAATTAAATCCTATTCAAAGATATGAGTGAACATCAGTCCTCTGAGGTAAATTCTTTCAGCGTTATTCCTCTCCGCATCTCAAAACGATGTAAAATGCTTGAACCTGATTAAACTTGATTTTTATTGAGTTGATGTGGGTATTAACTCTGTTTGCACGGATTGTGTCAGAATTTACCTCTAAAAAGAGCGCGTTCTCTGGGGACATTAGCTATAATATGAGATCTCTCTTTTTTCAAACAGATTGCATAAACAGAAAATAATGGTTTTTAAATTAATTACTTCATTGAAAAGAAGACACTTCAAGCTTTTCTAAAGACATTTCTCTCTTGTCTGTGTGGCAAGTATTTGCTGAGTTTTCTGACGTGTTTCAAAATGGACTTCACTGAGAGAGAGACAGCCTATTTTCTTTATTTTATGAAAAGCACAATATTTTGTTTTTATTGTCAGTGTAGATAAATAAAAATAGACACTTAACAGTTTTGAATGATGTATAACAGTTATCTGTGTGCCCAAAATCAGCTGAGTACAGGAATGGTGAACATCACAGCCATGGAGTGTGATGTGAGGTTGACCATCTTCAGCTCCAGAAAGAGATCCTCTGCACAGAGGAGAGTTTGCTCTTTTCCCAGTTGACCCAAAGCCCCATTTGCACCAGGTCCCTGTGTTCACAAAACTGCTCGCACAAGTGTGCCAAAATGATCCAGTTGTTGACGAGGATACGAACACCATGTTCCCTCATAATCTTTGTAATGAAGCAAGGTATGGGATAACCCAAAGGGATGGATCGTCTCAGGGACGTTGCTTACTACCCAGCGCCTGGCAGGCCGAGTAGGGGCTAGGAAGGACTGCACTGGGTTTCTGCAGTCAGCTCCACACTGTGACCTAGGTTGAGGCTTCTTCTGTGGCTGTGTGAGAGTGGAGGAAAAGGCCAAAGGGGGCACACTCGGTGACAAGCAGGTGGAGGTGCTGCAGAAGATGAACCACTCTGCTCCTAAGCAGAATGTGCATTGGCTCATTTAGTTACATTTCAAGCTGGTTGGTCTCTCAGTTGAGATCCCAATTCATTAGTTCAGTTCTGACATAATCTCGAATATGACTGACTGATAAGGAACAAAAAAGTTTGAAATGGGTAATAGGAAAATTGGGGGCTGATGCACTGAAAAAATATTTTTTGTCTAAGCATTTTAGAGTCATTACCTTCCATGATCTACTTTTTGAGTCTGCACATAGCAGCAGAGCCAACAGTTCAGTGGCCATTTACATGGACCAGATGGAAGAAGTGATATTTGATGGCTTTGAGCAATGGCTTCGAGATACAAACAACCCGAGGACAGAGAGGCGCTGAGTCCCATACAGTTGATGCATTGCAAATCGGAGACTGTCAGATCCGTTCACATTTTCAATCATTATTATTTGAAGCCAGAAGCATGGCGTGATAAAATATCATCCGTGAGAAGTTGGGGAGCGAGTCCTTGTTTTGTGGTATTGATCTTTCTCTTCTCAGAATGTTATTAGATTCTGATCCCAAGAAAAAACGCTGGATGGATCATTTGGCCGTGAAATTGTTGATTGCATTTGAGGTCTCATTTATAAGGGAAGGGAGGACTGTTTACATTTTATTTGGCACGTCATTTACAAATGCCACAGCAGCCGCTGAAATTGAAAACATAACTCTGGCCAATGCCAAACTAAGCATCTTCCCTCCAGCTCTCGGAAGCTGTGGAAAACACCTGAAAGCCAATGTCAGAAGGGATAGGGTTGAATGACTAAGGCTGCCCTCAGCTGTACAATGTTTTCAGAACAAACTACTGGCCCTGGTTGTCTCACATGGCTTTTTTTCCTGTCCAGCAAGCTCTCAGGACACTTGTTTTACTACGAGTATTGCAAAAATACTATTCATCTCCAAAGGAAGGAAGAGATACCCAGTCAATATGTTTTTCTAAAGGGGCAATTGAAGCGTAAGCAGGGTAGTGTGCAAATCCCAGTGGCCCATTTGATGTTTACTCAGTTTACTCAGTGTTAAAGGAATATGAGCATCATTTTGAGTTCATTTCAGACGTGAGTGGTTTTCTTCGACCAGTTTGAACCATTCCAGGGAATTTGCAGATTGCAAAGATTTTAGGTGAGTATTGTTGCACTGACAGGGTGATCTGAGAATCAATAGAATGGGAATTTTTAAGAAATGTTGTTTTGTTTTTGTTTTGTGATTCACGAAAAGGAAACAAGTTAGAAGAATCATTCATTTCTACCTGCTCATAAAATAGTATAGTTGACTCCTTCATTGTACTGTAGAAGTGTACAATGTTTGAATGTATTAATGAGAGAAGCATGACTGTTACCCACACTCTGTAATCCAGGGATTGGGTGTCTAGACATGCTTGAAATCAGCTGACCCTTTGACTCTGTGATAGTGCTACCATTGTCACTTTGATACAGCGGAGCTACGCTTTCATCCCAGCATGTTTTCTCTGCCTCTAAAACCTCATTAATCCAGCTATGGGTTTTATACTCCAGGCAAAGTGGAGATGATCCAGCCGCCCTCTGCCTTTACCCTCTCTGGAGCCCAGGAGATACAATCAGATGGTTTGTAGGCTAGAGGCTCACGTTTGCCAGCTGTGTCTTAATTGATTTTGCCCTCAAGCTCAGGATGAGCATTAGAAATGGTTGCAGGCAGGTGGACTATTGAATTTATAGTATGTGTGTCTATTCAGCATGCGCTAACCCGGGTCTAATTTTATATGAGGATATATATTTTTATGTGCATATAAATACAAGTATGAGAGTTCAATGGAAATTTTGTTTTAAAGTTCAAGAATATTTAATGTTCTATATTTAGCAGTTGGCCTACCTATTAATTTACTTAATGCCAAAAGGTCGTAAAATAATGTTTATATTTATTTGTTTGTGTCTCTTGGTTAGTTTGATTGTTTAAAATATATGCTTAAATATTTAATCTATGTTTGTTCAGGGTTTTCCAACTTTTAGTAACCACAATTTTTTTTTATACTTTTTTAATTTTTTTTTATACTATATTGTTAATATTATAGTATAATAATATAGTATAATATGTATAATAATATTATAATATTATTATAATATATACTATATTGTTTTTATTTAAAACTTGCCATGTTTCTTCAGGGATTTCTATGTAACCACAAAAAAATATTTAAGCATTTTAATATATAAAACAGTAGCATGCATGTTTGTTACTTTTTGAAAATTAAAGTTATTACATTTTATTCATAGTGTTTCCCTCCCCTGTTAAAACTTAACTGTGATTTATCACACCTGAGTTCATTTTTTCTAGCCACACCCAAGCCTGATTACTGCCACACCTGTTCGCAATCAAGAAATCACTGAAATAGCATCTGCCTGACAATGTGAAGTAGACCAAAATATCTTCAAAAACTATACATCATGCTGAGATCCAAAGAAATGTAGATGAGAAAGAAAGTAATTAAGCTCTATCAGTCTAGAAAAAGTTCTAAAGCTTTGGGTCTCCAGCAAGCCACAGTGAGAGTGATTATCCACAAATGGGGAAAACATGGAACAGTGGTGAACCCAGGAGTCGCTGGTTGATCAAAGTTACCCCAAGAGTGCAGTGACGACTCATCCAAGAGGTCACAAAAGACCCCACAACAACAACCAAAGAATTGCAGACCTCACTTGTCTCAGTTAAGGTCAGTGTTCATGACTCCACCATACGAAAGAGACTGGACAAAAATGGTCTGCTTGACAGAGTTCCAAGACGAAAACCACTGTTGATCAAAAAGAACGCTAAGGCTTGTCTCTTCTTCTTTTTTTTTTGACAGAAAACATCTTGATGATCCCCAAAGCTTTTGGGAAAATACTTTATGGAGTTTAACTTTTTGTAAAATCTATTTGTGACCTCAAGCTGAAGTGAACTTGGGTTCTGCAGCAGGACAGTAATCCAAAACATATCAGCAAGTCCACCTCGTGGACTTGTGGCTGAAGTGGCTGAAGAAAAACAAAATGAAGGCTTTGGAGTGGCCTAGTCAAAGTCCTAACCTGAATCCTATTGAGATGCTGTGGCCTTAAAAAGATAGACATGCTCAAAAACCCTCCTATGTGGCTGAATTACAACAATTCTGCAAAGACAAGTGGGCCAAAATTTCTCCACAGCGCTGTAAAAGACACATTGCAAGTTATCGCAAATGCTTGATTGCAGTTGTTGATGCTGAGTGTTATTAGGTTTAGAGGGCAACCACTTTTTCACACATTAGATTTTGTTTTCTCTTAATAATAACAACCTTCATTTTAAAAACTGTATTTTGTGTTTACTTATCTTTGACTAATATTTTTTTTAATATTTTTTTTTATATGAAACATTTTAGTTTGACAAACATGCAAAAAAATAAGAAATCAGGAAGGGGGAGGAATAAATCCTTTTTTTAACACCTTTATATATATTAAAGTTTTAAACAAAAAGTTACATGCATGCATTCGAATGTTCACAGCTCAAGCAAACCTTCCAGCTGTGTTGCCATTCTGGATGGCATAAGAATAGGACAAAGGAGAAGAAAGTTTTTACTTAAGCTAAAAATAATAATTTGTGAAACAAATATGATGTTTATCCTAAGTCATTTTAGCTTATTAGCATGGTTTAATTGGATAATTGAAGGTCAGCAGCAATGATATTGTTTAATAAAGTGAGATTAAATAGATAAAGTGTATTTTTGTACTTTAAAGGGACTCTCATGAACTGCATTGTTTTATAATATTTCCTGGGGTGCACTTATAATGTCAGTTCAATTTTTACATTAAAAATTGTCATAATTTAGAAATAAAAGGCATTTTTCCTATACCTTGATTTTAGCACTCTGATTTGAATGCTCTGTTCTAAGGAGCGTGTCTGCTGTGAGACTTCAGTGTAAACGCACACTGCTGTGATTGGCTGACATCTTTGCATATGAAATAACTGAGTATTACATGTGGAACGCTCTCAAAAACTTTTAGCACGTTTTTACAGTTCTCAAGGTTATCTAATCATGAAAAGTGTTGATTATAGCATTATATTTAGATAAATGGCATTTGTGGCGAGCAGGGCGAGACTGAGGGCCGTGAGAACCGGTGGGGTGATTGATAATGAACGCCACCTGCGCCACACAGCATTATATTTAGATTGTGACATGAAAGGTTGCAGTGATGAGCACTAGATGATCACAGACATGTTGAATGCATGAACACAGTGATCTTGTTATTTATGCACTCTGACAAATGCTTTCATCATAACCAACAGTGCAAACACAATGTAAGTAAGAGATTTGTTGATTACAGTCTCGTGAGTCCAGAACTCAATCACTGAAAAACTTGCACTGTTTGATTGTCAGTTACAGTAATTGTAAAGGGATCGTTCTTTGATCGTTTTCTATATATAATCACAGTTTAAATAACAGATTATATTTATCCATCTAAGAGAATTAATGTGAAGTTGACTGTTTAGTCACTGGTTTGATTTTTTAACACAATAACAGCAATAAATGATATTGAGACAAAGAACATCTGCCTGTACATAAATTACACATCAGAAATCACTGTTGACTGGTGACTTTGGTTAGACACATATATATAACCAATACTTATCAAACGATCTGTAACAAAGCAGTAGTGTAAAAACATTTGTACTCATGTAAGTGTGTTGTGCCATTCCTGTCGATCCAATATAGAAGACGCAGCATCACTTTTTTAATTTCAGTCTCTCTATAAAACCAGTGCCAGAGGCAAAGTCAGTATTGTATTGCAGCCACGTGGCATTGCGGTCTTATCACAATCTTATCATAAACAATTACTTTAGATCTACTGCCTGCTCATTGACTGAACACCAGTGGGTGAGGACAATTAACATTGTGATGATTTAAAAGTAACCGTTGTTGATGTGTACCCATGACCTGTGTACAGAGACAGTCATTTGCAAATGATTGTCCAAATTGTCCAAAGCTTTTCAGAGCTTGATTACGTAAATACTTATTTTTATGATAAGGACGTTTTAAGTTATAAATCTTGCAGGATGTATTAATGTTAGAAAAACATCTCAGATTATACATGTAACCATGGTTCCCTGAGAGTAGGGTACGAGATGCTGCGTCCCTATTGGGAATAGTTCTTGTATGACACGTATCTGAAGCATTTGTCTGATCATGACAATGAACTTGACATTGGCAGACAGCCGTCTATGACATCCTCACTACAGGTATAAAAGAGGCGCCTGTGCAGTACTTCATGTACTTGTTATCTGAAGGAGGCGCAATCAGGAATACTCAAAGTATGGCAAAGGGATGTAGCCACTCGTTCCCTATTCTCAGGGAACCATGATTACATGCGTAACCTGAGACATTCCCTTTCGAAAGGGAACTCTATGCTGCGTCCCCTAGGGGTCACTATCGGGAACGGAAAACTCACGCTGCCATGCTGAAGGAATGACTGCACTAATGGCTGTAATCAGCAGAGTCAGAGGACCCCATGGGAGGTAGTTATCTCTAGGGTGACCAGCAATGACCCAGAATGAACCTTCTAGAGAATGGAGGCCTCAGGGTACTGAATTGAAGTTCAAGGGAGTTCATAGAGAACCACCAACTCAGGACTTCCATTGCCCCGCAGAGTGGAGGCCTTGTTGTATCTCATCACAATAGAAGGCCTAACAGCTCTGGGCGAGCCTGCTGAGCCCTAATAGCATTCTACCCTCAGGACTACTTACAAGGGGGCTCAAGAGGAACCTACTAATGGAGATTGATCTCATATCGAGAGACGGCCTAACAACCTGAGCTCCAGATTGCTTACAAGGAAGCTCAAATCGATTCTACAACTTGAACAGCTATCCGAGCGGAGGCCTCACCAAATAGTTACAACTCTTTATCGAGAGGGGCTTGACCACGCTCGCCACAACCAAGAATTTTAACGTACTGAGCTTAAGATTTGAAAGCCTTGCAGAAATTACTCTCTCTACACTCGAGACCGCTCAAAAGGGGAGCCTAACATTTCAAGTGCTACCCGAGTGGAGCTCCAGGGAGTGGAGGCCTCACCTCTTCTCTTATCGTGAGGAGTCCTGACGACGCTTACCATAGTCAAGAGCAGGGGCATAGCCAGAATTTTATTTTTGAGGTGGCCTGAGCATAACGTAGTCGGCAGGATTCGATCCTGCGCAGGGAAACCCCAATGGATTTCAAGTCCATCGCCTTTACCTCTCAGCCAAGACTAGTTGTGGAGGTGGCCTAGAGGTGGCCTAACGATGCTCGCCATAGCCAAGAGGCTTAGAATACCTTGCTCTAATAATGGAGGCCTTAGCATAACAACTTTCTAGACCAAGTGGAGGCCTAACATTGTTACTACACTCTGGACTGCTTGCAAGGAGACCCAAGAGGGGCCTGCTACTCAACACTACTGTCTGGGTGTAGCTCAAGGGAGTGAACTCACCAAATCGTTACAACTCTCTGACTAGAGGAAACCTTACGACTCACCATAGCGAGTAGTCTTAGCATACTGATCATTTGTCCAATCACTAAAACGAATTTGACAGTTATAAAAGAGGCATCTGTGCAATGTGCAATCCTCTTTTCTTATCTTCAGGAAACAGCTTTGTTCCATTCAAGAGGGAACATCTTAAAAGATCAAATAAAATTAGATTTCAAATGTGATGACCTCTTTAAGATATTTAAAACAACATGCTCGCATTGTGCACGCAACGCATCTGCATTTACTCCCAATTTGTCTCAACATGGGGATAGAAGAGGTCTTAGTCAATAAATGGGGAAAAAAAGTAACTTGCGTTACCTATTTGAAAAAGTAAATCAGATATTTTGTTTTAAATTTAAACTTTAAATTTAAAAAAGCAATCTGATTATATAACACTGATTATACATTTACATGTCATAAATATATCATGTTAAAAACTAGTGTTTAAAAAACTTTAAGATACAGTACATGGAATTTGGTTCACTGCACTAAAACAATTTGGGTTGTACAAGAAGTACCTGAACAGATTGCACCCAATAGATTTCTATTAAAAAGCTGATGTCCAAGTCATTATGTAATTTGTGCACTGCTTACTAAAAGTTAACCTTTATGGTGCATTAACTTGCAAAATGTCAAGTTTAGCATCACAGCTGTCATGCTGAAATATTTGGAAATATACCAGTGACTTTATGCAAATGTGCTTTATTTTGGAGTTAAAATAGTGTAAATTGCACAAATGGATCTGTTACATTCTTCATATTGAAAGCTATTATATATATATATATATATATATATATATATATATATATATATATATATATATATATATATATAAATGCACTTCACCTTGTTTCCAAACATTTGATGAAAATATGATATGAGTGAAATAACATAATCATAGTTGTATGTTAAGTTCTGGAAGTAAGATTAGCAAGCCACAGCAAATAAATTTTCAGCACAACTTAAATTTCCGCTGATTAATTCTTCCTGCATATACAAAGATTTCATATTCCCTGCTCGTCCACTCTCGTTTGAATTCTTTTTTTAGCACAAAGTGTTTGTAAAAATGGTCCTGCTCATTATTATAGTGATTTCAGTCCAGGTGTTGTACAAGTTCATTGCTGAAACGCCAGCAAGACATTTTACCTGAGTAATTGGAAATATAGCAATGTTAGGACATTTGTTAGTTTGAAAATAGAAAAATAATGAGAACAGAATCGCAACTTTCTGGTTGCCATTTTATAGCACCTGCTGTACTTCCTTAGCTCTGATGAAAAGGTTTAAAAAAAAGCTCAACACAATGTTGTTTCAGAATTTTTATAATCTCAGTCTCTGTTTGTTCTCACAGATATTGATGATTGTCAGTCCAATCCATGTCAGAATGGAGGCACCTGCATTGACGAGATCAACTCTTTTGTATGCCTGTGTCTGCCCAGCTATGGTGGAGCCACTTGTGAGAAAGGTAATTAAATAAAACACATGCACACTAACATCCAAATGATAAGGAGATTTGAGGTGGGGAAAATTCCTGATCTGATTGATAGCCAATTCCCAGATTGATTCAAAGTGGTTTTGTATCTCAGTGAATGGGTTTATGTTGCAACAATGACCATTTGAGTTGAAAATATGCTTTTACATAGTCACTGTAAATAAAATAAACATTATTTCTATCTACAAATTTTATTATTTTTATTTATACAATTCTGCAATAAAAAGCAATATCTTAAATTAATATATAAAATATTACAACTCAAAACATTATTTTCATGGATACAGATGAGATCGCAGACATGAGTAATGTGAACAGTTTATTTACAGTGAAAGGAAGACAGCTGGTAACTTGACAGGGATGGTGAATATCAGTGCAGGAGAATTAGTGAGAGAACAGAAATTAACTTAGGAAGGTCCTTTGATTCAGACTCTTTGGAACAGGTACAAAAGGTAGTCCATTTATCACGGGTAGAGTCCGGATAACAGTTGGAAGACCAGCCAACAAGTGATTGTGAGGTGGCTGTTTAACTAGGGAGTGCATTGAATGGTTGCAGGTGTGGGTGATCAGTATTCTGGGGATTGTGAACGAGTAGGCAGAGCATAGGTGTCTGGTACAAGGTGTGTGGTTGAGTCTGTGCCGCACTCTCTGAAGTGAAAGCACATTCACATTCTTATGCTTCTGAACGAGCAGTGAGTGCCGCCGTGGGTCCACTCACATCCCAAAGCCTTCTCTGCACTTATGCATATAAAGCCCGCCTTCTCTGATTTGATTGGTTTTCTCAAATATTTTGACATTGGTCAGTAACAAGCGGTTACCGACCAATGAGTATGAGGCTTAGATGAACACACACACACACACACACACACACACAAACAAACACATCCCTGTTTCTGTTCTGAAGTGCGCTCTGCTTAGTGCCGCTGCGGATTGAAGAACCCGGTTGTTAAAAGACGGGGTGAAGCCGAATTTGTTGAGAAAGCACATTAGACAGGCAGAACGCAAGAACGTATTCAATCTAGTACAGCGTGATGACCTCACGAATATGTTATGACTGTTTACGCTGTGAGTGAAATTGTGTTTGCAATGTTGGAGAATATAATTAAAGGTTTGTATCGAGAATCGAAGGTGGTTTTTATTGGTTTTTGTTGTTAGCAAACATTTACAGTGAATGTAAATTTTTATATTATGCCGATCACTTCATCAAATAAATCCCCAAATTGGCGTTTGGTTATCTCAATCATCGGTTATCTCGATGCTTTTTTGCCGCCCGAGGCCGTCGACATAACCGTATTCCACTGCATTAATATTTATAATATTTATAATATTTTATACATTTATTTTATTTCAGTTTTAGTCATTTTCATCTTCATCTTTTTTAATTTCATTTGGTTGCCAAGGCAAATTAATGTTTCTTTTCTTTTTTCTAATGTTTAGGTTTGTGATTTTTTTTAAATATTTTATTTCAGCTTTATTTCAGTTAATGAAAATTATTTATAATAGTTTAGTTAACAATAACATAACTGAATATACATTGTGAGAATAGATAAATAAATCAATTTATATAAAAATATTTAACTGCAGAATATTCTGTTATGAAAATCAAAATCAAGTAAAATTTAGATGGTGACATGAGTTGATACATTAAGTTGATGCCACATAAAAATAAAACGTAAGTCTTCATACAGACATCAATTGGTGTAGATAGCCCAGGTGAGCTTTGTCAAACTAAACAAGCTGAGCCTGTACTGAGACACAGCAAATTTAATCATGTTGTAATCCACAACAATGTCAGACCTCCAAAGCATGTTTGCTTTCTCCAGCCTGAATGTGTTTACTGTACCATCCTATGGCCTTACAACCAAGCGTTCAGCTGCAAGGCAATGAAGCATGGGCGATCAATCCTGTCCCAGTCATGAGAGAGAGTAAGTGAGTCAGAGAGGGAAACGGGAGGGAGAAAATAGAGGAAGTAGTAGGAGAGATGCAGTCAGACTAGCAATCGCTCTGGTGGAGCGAAACGCACCTTCACCCGAATCCTCCCCTCCAAATGCAGCCTCCCGAAGAGAGTTGGGGAAAAGCCCTTCCATCATACACACACTTTATGTCTTGTAAAGTGGGTTGGAGAAGTTGGAGCAGTGGATTGGAAGAGGTTCATGGCTGCCCTTCTGGTGATGACAGAATGTTTGGGTGAACTATTCTATTAACATCAAGGAATACTTTCAGAGTATAGTATTTTTTTATTTTGTACAAGTGCTTAATTAAATTTTTTATTTTGTTTGCACAAAGCATGTGGCAAAAATTGTAATTCAGGAGTGAAAATCTATTTTAATTTCTCCAAAAATGTCAGATTTGCAGAGAAAGAGAAGAATGAGGACTCAAAAGATGCAGGGCCTCTATTTATAATAAAATTCAAACAAAACGTTGTCACACAGCGATGACGCATTCTCACCCGGAATCTTGTCTGATTCCCTCGAGAAACGGGAGAAACGAGAGCAAAGCTTCCAAAGTGGAAAACTCTTGCAATGCACACAAATTGCAAATCAAGCATGCTCCTCACACATGAACATAAAACATATTTTATATGTGTCATCAGATGTCAGAAAGTGCTAACACAGATGAACACACTGCCTAAAACTTGTTTGTACTTGCCATAACTTTTTGAGAAAGACTCTTCAAACAAACGGTCTCCTGAAGATAAGAAAGAGGACAACGTATTGCACAGGAGCCCTTTTATACCTACAGTTGCACCAGTGGTGATGTCATAGGAGGCTGCATGTCAGTGTCTATCAGATTCGTGCTTTAGACACCGGTTATACCTAAGGTACTCCTCATAACGAACTTGAGACAGACATACAGTAACAGTCAACGGGGAACGTCAAGTCGAGTCAAGTCACCTCTATTCATATAGTGCTTTTTACAATAGAGATTGCTTCAAAGCAGCTTTACGGAGATAACAAGAAAATAATGCAACAAGGTTTGCTTTGACTGTACAGCATCTCTAGAAGAACAGGCCAGTCAATAATATTCATGAAAATTAAGTGTTAAGTGTATAAGTGCACACGAAAATGAAGGCAAATAGGTTAACCGGTAATTCAGTACTGAGCAAAATACAACACATCCACTACAGATGACACCAGACACTGAAACCGAACCGAATATACGTGGTAATGATGGAGAATAATGAATGCACAGCAGAAAGATAATTAGTGTCCGATTAGTGATTTAGTAATTAGTAATTAGTGACAACAAATGAGTGATGAAGGCTGACAATGATGGAATGAAGACAATGAAGAGTCCAAAGAAACGTGATTGAGTGCTTCATGGAAAATACTTTTGTTTCAAATCAAAGTTTGTAATCTTGTAATAAACTTGGTTTGGAGAGCTACTTTATTTGTTTCATACTAAAGCATTGAGCTTTAGATCAATGGTTTTGATCACAATAACAAACAAACTATATACAGAACAAGTTTTGTGCAACAATGAATACAACACATGCTGTTGCAATTATGAAGAAATCATAATTTTTTAACGATAATTTTTTGCGTGAAGTCAAAAAACTGGTTAGAGCCAGCAGACGGTAAAAAAAAAAAATCCCCGACAGGCAGAGGCTAGTCGCATTCTACAAAGCACCACGTCTGAACAAACCCCACCTTTACCAGAACTATATTGGTTAATAAGTAAGTACTACAAACAAAAAAAATAAAAAAACAAACCTGAAGCTGAAGAAACCCTAAACGTTAACAGAAAAGACCCGCAAACCTGAGGGAGAGACAGAGAGAGAAGGAGAGCTGTTCTCTTCTCAGTGAGCAGAGCGGGACACAGCAAATCTGCATGTGTAGGGGAGGGGCTCTGTGACTAGCCTTTCACAGAACGCAGACACAGTCAGCTACCCAATGCTACTCAATCCGAGCACAGATATTGACTCGTATTACTCGTATAATACTCGTACTCGGCAAAAGTGCTTTATCTGTACCGGATACTCGTTTCAGCCGAGTATCTGGCTCAACTCTACTTTATATCGTAGAATTATATAATTAAGGTTTTATATAGGTATGTATATTTATATGTACGTTTATATGTGTGCATACATGTGCTGTGTGTGTGTATAGTATATACACACACAACACATGTATGTATACACACATATAAACACATATGATTGGAAATTTTAGTTACTTATAAATATTTATGATATATATATATATATATATGACATTCACCACTCAGCACATCAGGGTTGTATCATCGCATTTCTGTTGAGCATAAATTCCTCACCTGGATTAGCATTTTTAAATTACACCAGAGGACCAATATGGATGTTTTTGTGTGAGAACACTGGTTAAT
Source organism: Rhodeus uyekii (assembly GCA_037043235.1). NCBI lineage: Eukaryota > Metazoa > Chordata > Actinopteri > Cypriniformes > Acheilognathidae > Rhodeus > Rhodeus uyekii. The sequence continues at coordinate 316,334 of JAWRVZ010000060.1, forward strand.
GTACAATCACGCAATAAGAATCACCCCTTCAATAAGAATGATCAAAGAGGAGCTGAAGACCGTGTCAGGTTAATTTGTTTGCTCGCCCAGTCTCCAGTGTAATGTGATTCAAAGACTGTCTGTTCTCATCACAACCACATCAGTCCTTTGAAGCTCACCTGCTTCCAACAGAAACCTCCAGTTTCCATGGTGACCACTGCCGATGTCAGTACACCTACAGCACCACCAAACCGGAAGGTTCAGAGGCCAGCTGTTCTATTCACAGTGTAGTGTATGTAACAGATCCACTGAGCCAATTAATATGTTATGCTAATTGCAATTCTTCCGGATGCTCAAATTGAGGTAAAAGCATTTTTGAACGCATTAAAACATGGCATTAAAACATTTTACAGCGATCCCTAATGTATTTTTGTGGGAGAAAAAAATCCTCTATTGTCTTTAGCACCACTAAATGTCAAAGCAGTGTTCTGAAATGTAGCTTTTAGCACCTGTAATTTTGTCTCAAACGCTTCCCTCCCAGACACTCCCTCTAAATCTACTCTTGTCAAATCTCGAGGAGTACATATACCTGGCAATTTTTTCTCAGTTGGTTTTCTTAAACTCAAGAAACCAAACAAAAGAAATGCGTGACGTGCTACAAACACATTCTTTGTGTGAAGTGAATTGAAAACACTGATTAGCATGTGACATTAATTAATCCCAGTGCTGCAGAATGCACTTCAAAACGTATTTCATGCCACTTGTGTGTTTTAATATCATGCAGTTGTTCACTTCTATAACTTCTCTTTTTAAATCCCAATCCGTAACGTAAATATTTGTTCAGAAGAACAGAAAGTGCCTTTGGAAAAAGGTGTGCAATCCCAAGTGAGGATGAGGGGACATTAATGCCGCCCGTGGCTTGCCAAATCACATTTTAAACCAATGCTTTCAATGCTGGAAACTGTCTTAGAAGACTCTCAAGCCCCACGCACGCAATTCTTGCATATATCTCTCCCTTCCAGCTCATAATTTAGTGAGTGCAAGCAATTCTCAGCATATCTGCCTGACTGTGAAGTATTTGTTAAGTCAAATGTATGGGGAAGATTTATGAGTTGGAGTCATGCCTGATGGTTATTAACTTAGACCCAGCACAATGCACAAATCATTTTGTTGTCGTAGTCAGAGTTTGTCCTCGTCCTAGTGTGATACATAAACATCCCAGCCAGTTTTGTTGCCCTTTTCACATAGCCTTACTATTAATTATGGGGGTTGGACAATGAAACTGAGGGGCTGTTTAAAAACAGAAACTTTTGTGCGTTTTGGCCATTAATTTACACAACAGCATTTTGAGGGTCTGAAAACACAAGCATTTGAATACAGGCTTCAAAGTGCAAGTTTTTGAAAATGATACCATTATTAAACAACAAAACCGTGAATTTTTGAATGACCTATTCAGTCTATAGATGCAGTGTTTCTTTACAAAGTGGCATAGCCAACTACTGGCTTGGCATGAATAATAAAGCGTTTTTAGTCATTTTTCACAGGTCTGTGTGAATGAGGACCGTTTTGACAACTTGTCATCTATATACGAAAAATGCAAGGGAAAAACATTACTGTTTTTAGTACATTGTTGTCATGTAATGGTACGGTCAATACCGGGTTGGAGGTTTCATTCTTGTATATTTCTGGTGGCCAAGCTTCACTGATTTTACATTCCATCAGTGAGAACAGAGTGTGATGGCTGACTTAGCAGAGCAGAAACACAGCTGTACATAAAATATTGCAATCCACACCACATAATGGGAGATATCAGAGTTTAAAAGAGGAAAATTGTTGGTGCGCATCTCGCTGGCTCATCTGTAAGCCAGACAACAAGTCTTTGTGATGTATCCAGAGCAATGATATCCAGGGTCATGTCAGAATTGGATGAATCACATCCAACAGAAGTAAGTGTCAACACAAGAAAGGGATGTCCAGCTACTAACCCATATCCAAGAAACATAAAACCACAGCTGCACAACTCTCGCATGAGTGAGGCTCTCCGCATGAGAATCAGCATGATAATGCACCAATAGACACTGCAAGACAGAATGGTTTGATGAATATGAAAGTGAAGTTGAACATTTCCCATGACCTGAACAGTCACCAGGGGTCTCATTTATAACTATTGCGTACGCACAAAAAGGCCACTGAAACAGGCATAGGCCACTTCAGACACATCGCGATCGACTGGTCGACCTTTATCACCATCCCGGAAGCTCCCGAAAATAAAAACGTTTCAGTTGCCAACTTAGCAACTCTGTCCCGCTCTGCGCTCCGCAAGCCCGATAGGACGACCGCTCCGCTCCCCACCCCCCAGCCCCCCGTCAACAGGCCTCTCATTTAGGCAGAGGAGTGTGATCTTCAGCTTCAAAAGTTTGGTGACCACTGCTTTACGGGAATATTTGCAAACTGTGACCCATGCGTACAAACATTTTGAAGACGGAGCAGTTTTGGCGACAACCGATGGTGAGCTGAGGGATGAAATTAAACGCATTGAACTTGAAATATACGCATATAGTCCTATATATATATATATAACCATAAACATACAAATCACTTTCAATCCTCATTATGCGTGCTAATCATAAAGCATGCATGTTGTAACTGAGGTGACTCACAGGCAGGGATCCAATTGCTGTGTCTTTAATAAGAGTAGTCGTACAGGCAGAATGGTCAGGGCAAACAGAGAGTAGACATAAACGGTAAATCAGGCAGGGATCACAAAGGCGGGCAGACAGGATCAGAATCGTGGTACAGGCGGTGGTCAAGACAGGTAGCTATCAATCATCAACGTTAATCCAGGCACAGGGCAGACAGAACAGAACAGAACAGAACAGAACAGAACAGAACAGAACAGAACAGAACAGAACAGAACAGAACAGAACAGAACAGAACAGAACAGAACAGAACAGAACAGAACAGAACAGAACAGAACAGAACAGAACAGAACAGAACAGAACCAAAACGGGCAAACAGGCAGAATCAGAACAGACAATCAGGACAGGAATAAACGCTCAGAATGACAGCTATAGCAAATCAAGACTTCGCAGTGAATGTATGAATGAAGCAGTCCTTTATAGTCCAAGTAATGATTAACAGGTGGTGTGGCAAACAGAGATGATGGAGTCCAGCTGGTGTGTGTGTAATCAGTCCAGTGTGTGGGTTTCTGGGAAATGTAGTGTGTAGTGTAGTGTCAGTATAAGTGTGAGCTCCCTCTGGTGGCCAGGGAGTGGAGCGCAGAGCTCATATTCATAACACATGTCCACAATATCAATTTATATAAATAAATGGTAATAAATCATCAAATAAAAGTGTATCAATTTAATTTATTTTACTTTCATTTGCTAATGATCTATGGGTTTATGTACATTGTCTGATTGGTATAACATGGTGTAAAGGATTTAATGTGATCGCTGTAAACAAATACTACGGTGACCCCTGTATCTACACAGCTGTATCTTTCACTACACAGATGGATGCGCTGGCATTGCTGGAGGACTATGCCAATGGCAGTTGGTGTTGCCATAAGCCATATGCCAACACACTTCTGTCGGTGACTGGCGAGCCTTTTTATGCCCCCACTTTTAAGTCGGACCTCTTCTTTTTTTATTTTGGGAACCGTCCGGTTAGCTGAACCAACTGCACTTACATCTGCTGTCACATGCTGCCATTACACACTTTTTATTGACGCCAAAACTATGGCTACCAAACAAAATAGATTTCCTTTCCTCCACCTCTGTCACAAGAACCTCTATTTCGGTGTCTGTGAAATTTCCATTGCTGCCATTTTTACGCATAAAGAACCTCTTGCTCCTTTATATTAATTTGCACAATATTCATGAGGTGATTTGCATGGGCCATATATGGTTGAAAGGCGGCGGGTAAAGGGCGGGATGTCGATTTTTTTTCACATACGCAAATGATCAGTTACACTGTGATTTATAAATGGAAAGCTGCGTGCAAGTGTGCGTGCGCACGTTTTTATGAGTCTCAATTTTTGTTTACGTACGCCATTTTTGCTTTTTTGGGCGCACGTAAACTTTTAGTAAGGATCCTACGCACAGTTTTATAAATGAGACCCTTAAACTAATTATTATTGATCCACTTTGAAGTGTTTTGGTGGAGCAAGTCAGAAAATTTTCTTCTTCACCAGCATCACATGACCTGGCCACTGTTCTGGAAGAGGAATGGCTCAAAATCCCTCTGGCCAATGCAGAGGACTTGTATCTGTCAAACACAATTCCCAAGATAAATTGATGCTGTATTGGCCACAAAAGGAGGCCCTAAACTAATAAATTATTGTGGTCTAAAACCTGGAGTTTCAGATTCATTGTCCAACCGCTTTATTTCACTACATAGTTCCACCCAGGGTTGGAATTTATTTATTTAATATATTTATGAGATTTTCTTTCGGAAAATTGAATCTGCATCCTTAGTCAATCTTTACCCCTACGGTATTCTTTTCGGAGTTCAACAACATTACACAGGCTCTGGTGAGTGTTTTTGTTATTGTTTTATTATTTTATTTGAGGTAATTTAGATTTTTCTTTGCTGTGTCTGGGCAAAAGAAAGATTCTTAAATGGACCAAGCTAAAATTATGTAGTGGTCTTTTAATGGTCTTAACTATTCTAATCACAATAACTGGTCAGGAAATTAGCAAGAATTGCAATTGTAAAAATACTGTACATAAAGTAACTTAAAAAAGGAATAGCTTTCCCCTTTTGCTTTCTTCAAATGTTCAGGGCATGTGAGTAAACTTGCAAAACAGCTTCTTAAGGGAAGAAAAACCAGTGTTCCTCCACTCAAGGTTTCTGGCTTCAAACCGTTCATGAGTAATTGACCATAGATCATCACAATAGGACCTAAAAATTAATTATCTGAAAATCCAAAACAATTTCTTTTGGGCCAAGCCCAAAATGGGATTGTATATATACAATTTTCTGTCTGGCTTGGGGAGTTCAATAGATGCATCTGAAAATCAGTTGAAACAATCATGTAGTCTCAATCCATTCTTTCATGCTAGAATGCTGGATTTGTCAATATTTATAATAAATATTTGCCAGGTTATTTTTGGATCTGGTAGTGTTGGCTTATCGAGGGAAGAAAAACATACATTTTGTAAGAAAACAAAAGCAGGAGATTTCACTCAAAATAGGATGATTTCCTTTAAAAAGGTTAAACAGATTAATCTAAATAATAATTAATTGATACAGAAAATTGTGAAATAAATAATATTTTGCATTGCAGATGAACATAATGAAGTAGTTGAATATATTTTACCCCACATATCTGGGCCGTCTTTTTCCGCCAACCCTGAAGTTTGCCTACCGCAGAAAATAGCTACTTATTGAAGTTTGTGTGCTTGAAACAAGGTTAAGCAATGCACCAATCCAACCTGACGGCATTTTTTTTTTCATCTTGAAGGAATTTTTGTCAAGACTGATTGACTGACAGCTGAAAAGAGTGGTGGGGATGTTACATGCTGTCTAGTCTGAGCTGGAGGGAGGCAGATCTGAAAATAATCACGACAGACAGTGAGATGTACCACTGAGGTCCTGCATCAACTAATATTGAGCACAGCCAAATTAATCATGGCCTTCTGGGTCTTTAGATAGTGTTTTCACTAATGAAGATTTCTTAATTATAACATCACTGCAACAGGAGCGTGTGGTGAAGAGTGCTAAAGAGTTGAGTAGGGGTACACATTTCTAGCTTGTCTTTTTACCAATTTTTTTTTTTAGTAATGCATAACAGTATAGTATATTTGATTATTATATTAAATATATAATTTAACGCATAATCCATGTATTGCAAACAACAAGTTGGTGTAGTAGCTAAAGAAGATTAATGAGGTTTAAGATCATATTCAAGTGTATTAGCTTGTTGTTTGAGTTTATAGTGTGGATTTTGAGTTATTCCAAACTGTCTAAAGTCACTTAAGGGCCAGTCACACAGCCGTTCACGCACGAATCACTCACAAATCACGCACTGATTGGGTTTGTGCGTGCTTGTGCGTCGAGAAATTGAAAGTATTCCACGAACATTCGACGCACGGCCGACGCACGTATCACTGACGGAGCGCGTCCAAACACGCACGCTTTGCGAACGTTCCACGAACAAGCACTTTCAGAATCCACATTGCCAGTGCAATTAACGTGATACATGCGCGGTTCATGAGTGATATGAACGTGGGGCGTCAGTGGACGTGCGCGGTTTCGAACCAGTTCTGATGCATAAGCACTGATGGCCGACGCGTGTCCCGCGCATAGTCACACATGCTCGACACATAAACTACGCACGCCGACTCATGAATAACACACACCGCGCACAGTTGTGCGTCAGAAAAATTTTGAACTGTTCAAAACTCAAAATCACACACAAACCGCCTTCGACGCACATCCACTTACAATCACTGATAGTCCACGTTCTTTCCGCCGACGAAATACGCATACGACGCACGCTCCGCGCAGAAACGAAAATCTGTGCGTAATTCGTGCGTGATTCATGCGTTTTCGCTGTGTGACTGGCCCTTTAGGCTAGTATAATTTAGTTCAATGGCTTTCAATCCTAGTTATGGGGATCCACCACTCTACGCATTTTCTGTCTCTCGCATATCTGACGCACTCGGTTCAATGAGCTGATGACCTGAAACAGGTGTGTTAAATAAGGAAGACATTCCCAGGTTCCCCTATGCCCAGGATTGAGAACCAATGATTTAGATTAAATAATCAACATTGTTGAGTTGTTCTAGAGAGTTTTTTTGGCATAGGTCCACATTGATATGCTACCTAATAATCTGTGGCAGACATACTCGGGGGGAAGAATCAAGTATTCATCAAGCTTCAGTCATCATGCATCAGAGAGCCACAGCATGAGGATTTTTTTTTTTTTTTTTTAAGGTTGCCAATCAGGGCTGTGAGCCAGTGGAAAAACGTCTCCCTGCTGTTGGGGGGAATATGGTGAATCAATGCTGCAGAGAGTTAATAATACTGAGGCAGCTGGAAAAAGAGGAAAACATTATAGGAAGATTTTCCCAGTCTTGTTTTAGCAGAGCAATTGTTGAAGTTTTAGATTTTGCATTTTGAACACCTCTCTGCTGCAAAGACCAGCTTGAATTTCCAGGCGGTTTGATACAAGTTACTAGTGGTTTAGTGCTAGATCACAAAGCATTTTAGGGTTTCTTTGTGTACATCAGTGCTCCCCAACCTTTTTTGCGCCGCGGACCGGAAAACGTTTGACCGGGGGTTGGGGACCACTGGCGTACATAACAGATCTTAAATGTTTTTCTCTAACTTTAAGGCCATATAAAAACTGCTCATGATATCCCAAAGGGGATTTTACACTAATTATAAGTTAATACATTTTAGTAAGGGTTGTTTGCCATTCAGCCTTAGATTGACAGTGCCTTGAATGTAGAATTAACAATTATACTTTAAGCAAGATGCATCAGGAACAGTTTGTTTTTATCATTGCTTGACTCATTTTATGTGCTTTAAATTTTATGTAAATTTTTCTGAGTTTAGGAAATCATATACTAGTTGCAGAGCTGTAAAGCCAAACATCGTAATGGGCTCCCCGCTGACGGCCTGTAATTGCTCTCAATAAACCAAACTGATGCACCTTGTGGCTGTGAGTGAGTGAGTGCATGAAACCTGAGTGCTTTCGGCTCGCATCAGCTTTAACAAGCGCCAGCCCCTTTAAATCAAGTGTGCCAACAGCCTGTACTGTTGAGGCTATAAGCATGCATCTCCCTGGCACAATTTTTTTTACGGATGGTGTCTGTACAAAAAACTGAAATGGCCATGTGTTTGTTCCCCCTTGTTCCTGCGTTCGCCCCTCTGCCCTCACTCCATCACTTTCACATCTGCGAAAGTGCACTTATTACTCGGATGATCTTGACTGCATCTTCCAAAACAGAATGAGATGGCAGAGATGGTTATCTTTACTATTGCTTCTTGAGTCTACTTAAACCTTGTTTACGGCCTCCATTCTCACAAAGAGCAAAAACACATTCCACGAACATGGCGCTACCCGAAAATCAACTGAGTTGTTGAAAACACAGCAAAAAAATATCACATTGTGATGGGAAAAAATGTCCCAGTCACTCAGTTGGAAGCACTTGCCCTTTTTATTTTTATCTGCTGCTCATTCACTTGCCGTGCATTCATCACGAAAACATGCCAACCATCAGTGTGACATCCTCAAAAGGGCTGCACATAAACAATAAATGTCCAAGATAGCCAGGCTCTGTATAATATATATATATATATATATATATATATATATATATATATATATATATATATATATATATATATATATATATATAAAAGATATCAGGACAGTGGAGAAGCAACACTGTGCCACACCTCTGACAAAACCCTGTATTTATAATAGTGCTGCCAATTTGATTTTGTTTATTGTTTGTTTTTTACTTTGCTTTATGCATAGCCTTTCAACAGCAAATAATGAAATATATATATATATATAATATATATATATATATATATATATATATATATATATATATATATATATATATATATATATTGCCAACAGCAAATTATATATGGCAATCATTTTCTCAATTTTTATAAACTTTTGTTTATTTTACTATCCTAATTGTATATGTGATTTGTAGCATTTGATTTGTACATTTAGCATTTATTTTTCTGCTAATCTCAACCCTATCAGACCTGCAACCCTTTTTGGTTCATGACCCACTAGTTGAGCCTCTCGAACAAGAAACAAAGGAACTCGACCGCTTTTTGACGGGTCTCTTTTTGCAAATATTTGCAGTAGGACTGGTTTAATGAGCACAGGATATAAAAGCAAAGTCTGCCGTGAGCAAAATCATCTGCTTTGAACACCATCAGGCTACTTTCTTCAAAGGATTGCAACTCCCTCTAGGCTTTGGGGCGAAAGCTTTCAGGTGGAGGAATGGTGACAACCACCCATTCCTAATTCAGGCCAGGTGCCAAAGTATGCCAACGGTGACTTGTAATGCCTCCAGCATCTCTATTCTTCCTGTGACTGGAGATAAGAGAGCAGGCTCTGCTGGAACAGACCAATTTGGACACGTTCCCACTGTATTACAATAAACTGTCAACAGTCCTGAATGGATCCTGAAGTTTGAAAGCAGTGTGATTCCGGTCTCTCAGTGCTTAACTGAGTCTACTGCTCTCTCTTTTCATTCTCATTGTTGATTAACTTTGATACACAGCAAGAAATACATTTAATATCACAATTGTATCACAAATATTAGAATTGTTTTCCCCTGCTATTCTTTACTCTATCAGACCCTGCAACCTATTTTTGTGTTGTGACCCACCAGTTGAGAATTACTGCCACATTAAAGATTTGCTTTTGCTTTCTAGATTAGCTAACACTGTTCATCCTCCTTTGGGAAACTTGACATGTGTTGTGTCTGTTCCACCTTCAGCAGCAATGAAAGAACAGCCAGTCTGTTTTCTCCCTAGAGAGAACAGAAAACCACTTGAATGCCAAAGCGTATGAGTAAGAATCTTTTATTCTGGGCAGTATTTTCTTTCAGGTTAGGCTCAGGCTAGATCGCTCTGACTCAGATTAAATGGGGCTGTTGAGTTTGGCTCTGATAAGTTTATCTCTGAATCTTTTGAATTAGTGGTGTTCAGGGAATGCAAACATGTGGAGGGTACAAAACAATTATATTTTTGTATTTAAATGAAAAGGTTGTTTTAGTACAAAAAACAAGTACTTCAACTCTGTTAGTAAAATATGTGCATATGCATACGCAATACAGGGAGTGCAGAATTATTAGGCAAATGAGCATTTTGACCACATCATCCTCGTTATGCATGTTGTCTTACTCCAAGCTGTATAGGCTGGAAAGCCTACTACCAATTAAGCATATTAGGTGATGTGCATCTCTGTAATGAGAAGGGGTGTGGTCTAATGACATCAACACCCTATATCAGGTGTGCATAATTATTAGGCAACTTCCTTTCCTTTGGCAAAATGGGTCAAAAGAAGGACTTGACAGGCTCAGAAAAGTCAAAAATAGTGAGATATATTGCAGAGGGATGCAGCAGTCTTAAAATAGCCAAGCTTCTGAAGCGTGATCATCGAACAATCAAGCGTTTCATTCAAAATAGTCAACAGGGTCGCAAGAAGCGTGCGGAAAAACCAAGGCGCAAAATAACTGCCCGTGAACTGAGAAAAGTCAAGCGTGCAGCTGCCAAGATGCCACTTGCCACCAGTTTGGCCATATTTCAGAGCTGCAACATCACTGGAGTGCCCAAAAGCACAAGGTGTGCAATACTCAGAGACATGGCCAAGGTAAGAAAGGCAGAAAGTCGACCACCACTGAACAAGACACACAAGCTGAAACGTCAAGACTGGGCCAAGAAATATCTCAAGACTGATTTTTCTAAGGTTTTATGGACTGATGAAATGAGAGTGAGTCTTGATGGGCCAGATGGATGGGCCCGTGGCTGGATTGGTAAAGGGCAGAGAGCTCCAGTCCGACTCAGACGCCAGCAAGGTGGAGGTGGAGTACTGGTTTGGGCTGGTATCATCAAAGATGAGCTTGTGGGGCCTTTTTGGGTTGAGGATGGAGTCAAGCTCAACTCCCAGTCCTACTGCCAGTTTCTGGAAGACACCTTCTTCAAGCAGTGGTACAGGAAGAAGTCTGCATCCTTCAAGAAAAACATGCTTTTCATGCAGGACAATGCTCCATCACATCTCCAAGTACTCCACAGCGTGGCTGGCAAGAAAGGGTATAAAAGAAGAAAATCTAATGATATGGCCTCCTTGTTCACCTGATCTAAACCCCATTGAGAACCTGTGGTCCATCATCAAATGTGCGATTTACAAGGAGGGAAAACAGTACACCTCTCTGAACAGTGTCTGGGAGGCTGTGGTTGCTGCTGCACGCAATGTTGATGGTGAACAGATCAAAACACTGACAGAATCCATGGATGGCAGGCTTTTGAGTGTCCTTGCAAAGAAAGGTGGCTATATTGGTCACTGATTTGTTTTTGTTTGGTTTTTGAATGTCAGAAATGTATATTTGTGAATGTTGAGATGTTATATTGGTTTCACTGGTAAAAATAAATAATTGAAATAGGTATAAATTTGTTTTTTGTTAAGTTGCCTAATAATTATGCACAGTAATAGTCACCTGCACACACAGATATCCCCCTAAAATAGCTAAAACTAAAAACTACTTAAAATATTGATACAAAAATATTCAGCTTTGATATTAATGAGTTTTTTGTGTTCAGTGAGAACATGGTTGTTGTTCAATAATAAAATGAATCCTCAAAAATACAACTTGCCTAATAATTCTGCACTCCCTGTATTGCATATGTGCATGTTATATATATTTTTAAAATGTTAATGTCATAAAAATGAGAAGAATTATTTTTTGTTTTGTTTTTTTTGCTACTATTTTCATTTTGATGACGTAATGTGAAGAATTTTTCACCACATGATTTCACCTTAAAATTGCATGAATAATTTAATGATAACATTTCTGCTGAGCTAAAATTTGGTATTTATATTTAACTAACTACCCTTTAAAATCAAGAATCTTTCTTGGCATCAGTGGTTCATGAAGAACCGTTACCACCCATGTTTATTACACAAATGGTTCTTTACAGTGGAAAAATGCCTCGGTTATGTCTGTAACCTTGGTTCCCTTTCAAGGGAACTCGAGCAGTGTCATAGCGCTATGGGAACGCCCCGCGTAATCAACTCTTGAAGCACAATAGAAAAACACCTGTGAGAATGACGCGGATGACGTCATGAGCCAGGAGTACAAAAGGCACGCCAAAACCAAAACCGGCAGCTTTTGTGTCCTCAACAAGCACTGGAAGACGTACTGTGAGATTGTCTCGTGAAATTATGGCAAACTGCTCAAACGCTGTGTGTTTCCCTTCCTCGGGCTTTAGTCAGCGGGGGATATGCATGCTTTGTGCATGTCATGCATGGGGAAGCGCATGCACGGGCAGCCCTGAGGGAGCTACCTGTGCAGAGTGTGAGCGGCTTCCACCGCAAACTCTCCGCTCTCGCCTCGCAGTCTTCGAGGAGGCTGTGTGGGCGCATAGTCCTCGTGGCACGGGTCCCGCTCCCGCTGAGGCATTGCGGCGGCCCCGGTCATGGGGATCACAAATGGACCTCGTGGTGGGGTTGGCGTCTGATGTGAGCGTCGCGGCACCTCTCCCCGAGGCCATCCCCGCCTCCCGGGCTTCCGGAGCCCGCTCGAGGGTGGACGTGGAAGATTCGGGGGCCCCGTGGTGTTGACAGATGAATACTTTTTTGTCTGGGAGAAGTAGCAATTATATGTTGCTTTTTTGGCTGGTGTGTCCACCTTCTGTGGAAGACTTTATGTCAGGTTGGGTGCATTGTTCTCCCTCGGAGTCACCCCCAGACTCTAGTAAAATCGTTCTTGTGGTCTCGTTGTTTAGCGCGCGCGCACGTGCCTCGCCACCGCTCTTTCCTAAGGAAGCAGCCCCTGGGCAGGGGCTGGATCCGAGGACCGCCCCCTCTGCTAGTTGGCTATGAGCAAAGGTCCCGACACAGAATATGTCCCACCTCACTTCGGCAATTCCGCTCAGTCTCCGCCTCCGAGCGGACTGTTAGGAGGTCGCCCCTCCTGGACTGTCGCTACCCGCTGCCATCCCTTAACACGGAGATCCGGGACGACACTCTCAAGCTCAGCCCTTGGGCACAGGGCTGGTTTTGAGGACCGCCCCCTCTGCCAGTTGGCCATGAGCAGGGGTCCTGACACCAAGGTGTTCGGCCTCACTTTGGTGATTCCCCTCGGTCTCCGCATCAGGCGGTCCGTTAGGGGGTCGCCCTTCAGCTGGCGCTAGCGTGCGCGCCCCTCGACACCGTTCTTTCCTAAGAAAAGCCTTTCTCCGGCCATGGTTTAAGACTGTGGCTCCATAGCGTTCACAGTGACTTGACTGTGCTAGCGAGGTTGGCGCCTTGCGGTCCGCAGCATCCCTTCTTTGTCAGTTCCGAGGTACAGACAGTTTTTGTGACGCTTTGGTTAGGTCCTGTTTTGGCCGCGGTTGGAATCTCGGGCTCTCAACTGAGGTTGGTGAGTCCGGGCCCCACTCCTTGAGGAAGTGAACCGCAGTACTTGGGGGGCCCCTCCCCCTGGGCTTTGGTAATTTGGCATTTCCACTGGGGGTCTTTGCTCCTCTATTCAATGGGAGCTCTTGGGCTTCTTTGTACTGCTTGGGTTTCTCCTACCGTTGTGTTGTCAGGAGGGTCTGCCCCAGTGTGAGCACTGGGTACTGGGCTGCTGGCGGCTGAGGCCTGGTGGCTCATGCAGATCTTTTGTTGGGGCAAGTCTAAGTTGAGGCTATTTCTTGCCGAGAAGCGTCGGCCTCCCAAGAGAGCCGGGTCTTCTCCTTAGGCAGGAGAGTCTGCCCCAGTGTGAGCACTGGGTACTTGGGCCGCCAGCGGCTGAGGCCGGTGGCTCATGCGGATCTTTTCCCGGGCAAGTCTTAGTTGAGGCTATCTCTTGCTGAGAAGGGTTGGCCTCCCGAGGGTGCCAGGTCTTCTCCTTAGGAGCACGTCTTGGGCGGCATACGTCGTTCACTGAGGCGGCATTGGTATATCGTTCCCATAGCGTTATGACGCAGCTCGAGTTCCCTTGAAAAGGAACGTCTCTGGTTACGAATGTAACCATGTTTCCCTTAAGAGGGAACGAGACGCTGCGGGAACACCTAGTGTGACTTTGTCTTTAAGCATGTGTGAAATCAAAAAATCAAGCTGCAAAACCAATGGTGTGAATTTACATGGCGTCATGAATTGGGAATCTATAAAGGCATGACAAGCACCTACAACAGCAGCTTAAAGTGGCTGAAGTAAGTCGCATGGCATGCAGGAGGTGTGGCCGAACGATGCACTACCATACTTTTCCCTTTTTTGAAAAGCAAGGTCATACTCGTAATTGAGGCGTTTCCTTTCAAGGGAACGCGTGCTGCATTGAAGACGCTTTGAGAACAGCAATACCAACTCCGTCGCAATGATGAGGGTCTGTCTGGTGAAATGTTGCTCACCACATTAATGACTGGGTTCCTGGAGTGGGGTTCAGGTCTAACTCATAGAACTTTACAAACGTGTGACAGAAGAGTTTTAGAGGCAACCACACTCCTAGTTGAGTGGGCTTAGATTGGGCTCAGGGGAAGGCAACCCGGCCGACTCAAGCAAGAAAAATAGCCAGGTGAAACCAACAAAGCTTGCAGATCTTTTATCCTTTTTAGAGAGTGACACCCAAGAGGAATAAAGATTTTAAAGTAAAAAGGGGGTCAGGGATAGGCATTGGAGCTCCAAGGTCAAGGTCAAGGTCATTCCTGTGCATCCTGCAGGCCTCAGCCTCAAGGTGCCACAGAGAAAACGTGCCTCCATAGACACTTTTAGAGTGAACGGGGATAACCCTGCAGTGAATTGTTCTTGCAGGAACTCAGGCACTGTACCAACCAGGCTGTTAACTGGGTCCAGCTGACGACTACTACACCAAGAAGTGCACCACTTCAGGGCGAATAGTTTCCTCATGGAGGATGCTCTGGAGTGATGAATGGTCTCAAAAACCTAGATTGAGAGACCAGAGTCTATGAGCTGAGCCCGCTCAGAAATGGAACCTCCATTCCTCGGGCCTCGGCCCCTGCCTCAACATATTGTCTGCTCCTAGATTTTGAACTCTTTGAGATGTAGGCTGCCCTGAGTGAGAGCAGCTTTCCATGGGACCACAGGAGGATCTGGTGCGCCCGTTTGCAAAGTTGTGAACGGAGACCCCCCCTGACAATTTATGTAGGAGACCACTGATGTGTTGTGTAGCTTGGATTGGAGTTCGGACAAATACCCCCACCTTCATGTAGGTCCTAGTAAATCTGCCTGGTAGGTCTGCAGCAATGCCGTGGTGTGAAGGCATGCTGAAGCCTGAGCCAGAGTAGAATAAGCTTTACCCACCAAAGCCGAGGTTTTTCTGACCAGCTTGGTGGACAGCATTAGGGAATTTAGGGCCTTTACACTCAGCATCAGCCTGTAACCGTGCTCTTTAGCTCCTATCAACGAAGCAAAGACCATAGTCTGAGCACTATGAGCTTGGTAGGAGGCTGCTCTTAAGTGAGGTGTTGAGGTCAGGAAAGAAAGGAAGGCCCCACCAGTGGGACCCGATCCACAAGGACCACAAGCCTGGGCGCTCTCATCAAAAAGCAGTGGAGCATTCACAGTGGTAACTGCTACCACATCCACTCCCAAACAAGAAACACACACGGATCATGTGTGTCCCTGCCAGTGATGTAGCGTGACACAATCGTAATTGTTCACCCGTCGTTATATATTTAAGGTTTTCTTTTTTTCTGTTTCATAATGTTTCTCTGACTTTTTAAACTATATAAGAGACAAAAAACACCAACACTTTTCAACATATAGCACTTACTGAAGACACATAAGTTGCCACTGTCAGAGATTTCCTGGTTCATGACATCACCCACCTCTGATGTATATTCACACCATTAGTTAGATTTCATATGTGTTTCAAGATGTAGAAAGGCGTTCCCAAAGCATCTTTGACGTAACTCAGCTTCTTTAGATCATTAAAAATTAAGGTTATTTTAAGAACTGTCCACTGGTTCTTTGGAAACCTAAAGAAGAACCTGGTTCTTCTATGGCTGCTAAAAAAACAACACTGGGAACCTTTATTTTTAGTGAAAGAACGTTTTGTGGAAAGGGTGTTTTAAGTTTCCAAAGATGTTCAAGGTTCTTCATGGAACCATCAATGCCAATTAAGAACCTTTATTTTTAACTGTGCAAATTAAACTTTTATTCACATTTGCTCTTTGAAGTGTATATTTTGGACTCACTGACATTGATCTTCAGTGTCAAAATGCCTACATTTGACCAGCTTTAGCAAAAATAAACCTATTCTGGTTCACCAGCAATGTCTAGTATAGTATGTGTAATGGAGAAAGCAAATTATGGTTGCATTTTCAGTCTGATCAAGACAATAAGTAATATGATTGATAGTTGACGTTAACATTTCAGACCCATGGCGACTGCAGTGGTTGTGGTGCCTTAAATACTTTCTTGCGGTACGTTCTGTTCCTCTACCCCCTGTTCAGGCAGCTCTTGCACCCATCTGCATGCTGAACAGAGGCCCATACGGGCCAATTTGCAGCAGCCAATTTACCAACGTCGCTTTGAATTTGCTAGGAGTAAAAAGGCAGCAAAGTGCTTGGAGCTCATGAAATGGGGAGTCTGGGGGAGCTAAAACCTTCACCCTCAAACATATAGACAAATGCAAAAAGCCACACACACTCAGAAAAGTACAGATTTTCTGTTCATCATGTGCCCAGATGCAGTAGAGTCCCAGAGGGTTAGAAAGAGGCAGTTTTGACAATGATGTGACAGGGCTTAATTAGCCGTTGAACTTAGAAGCAGAAGAAATTTCTCTAGATTGTTGTCATTTGAATAGATTAAGACATGTTCTTGCTAATGCTAAACTGCTTATGCTCACAGCCAGGGATTAAAGTGACACAACAAAGAGGGGCAAATAAAACACATGCATGAGTCACTTCAGAGGAGCTAAAGTTGAGCGCTAAAGTATGCTAGCATGAAGCTTTGTGTGAGATTATTGCTGAATGGCCTTTTTAAACACCATGACAAACCAAATACAGAAATTCATGGTAATCTTTCAGTCACATTTGTATGTTCATTATGGTGAAAATGCAAATTAGTAGCATTTTTGCTACTGTCTCATACTCTTTGCTGTACCTCACACTCTCTTTCTCTCTCAACGCAGATACTGAGGGTTGCGAGCACAACTGGAGGAAGTTTCACGGCCACTGCTACAGATACTTCACCCGTAGACACACATGGGAGGATGCTGAGAAGGACTGCAGGGAGCACAGTGGTCATCTGGCCAGTATCCATTCCACACAAGAGCAGGACTTCATTAATGGTCAGTATCTTCTAAATAAATGCACATATAAAGCTCTGCAGGTTGCCAGTGTCCTTCTAAAAATAACATTTTACACTACCATTCAAAAGAAGACTTACCAAAAATGCATTGATTACAGTAAAAATACAGTAAATACAGTAAACGCTATAATATTGCTGTTGAAAAAGTATATTGTTTAGGGAAGAAGGAGGCAGGAACAACTTTTAATATAAAAATAGTCAAACGCAAAGTAAAAGTAATGGCGGCAGCCTCTCACTGACGACTGCCCACACACAAACTCAACACTCTCGCTTTCTTCACTGTCGTTGCTCCTCCTTTTATGCTTCCGCTCCTCCGTAAGAAATGAGGCATTGAAGCAGGTGGTGCTTCATTATCAATCATGTCACCGACCTGCTGCCACAATTGTCAAATATTATTTTTATTTTTTCAAAGACCCCTTTGTCTTTGTGGTGTTTTAATATGCAAGCAATTTTAAAAACAAATATGCTTTTTAAGACAAATCATGTGCAAATTCACGTCAACATCATTGCTGAGTATTTTCTCCTAAGTATAACTCAAGTTATCTAAAGATAGTCTCAAAAATTTCTCAAATTGCTGATGTTTCTTATATCACAAACTACCTTGTAACCAATCACGTCAACACGCAGGTGGGCCCTAGCATATCTCAAGAGAAGCCTGGTTATCGTGCTATATATTTCTGTTGATATAAAAAATTGAGTAGGCCTACTTTTAGCAATATAGCGTGAATTATGTGCATGATGTATATATACCTTTCTCCATTCACTGAAGATAAACAAACTAAAGACTTTGGAGTGGCCTAGTAAAAGTCCTTACCTCCAGTTCTATGATATTTAAAGCATTTCTAAGGACGCTGATGTCAGGGTTCTGCCACATTCGGTCTAGTAATCTCTTATTGTTGTGGCAGGGCTCTGACACTACCGTAATGTCTCGAGTTTTGTGTGTGTGCGCATGGCTTTGAGTGTTCGAGTCGCGTGTACTCTTGTCTGTGTACCGTCTTGTGTGCGGGTCATAGAGTTCGATCCCCAGACGGTCTCGTCTTGTTTTGGTTTGTGTCGGGGTTCGGACATTCATGACCCGTGTGTTTGTCCTTGTTGTGAGAACAGGTGTTTGCTTGTTCTCGCGCACTCTGTTATGTGAGTGGGCGCGGCTTTGGGCTTGCTTGATTCCGCGTCCCATCGTGTCTGTGTGCAGTGTTGTAAGCATGTGGTTCGTGTTTTCATCGGCCACGTGCTTTCATGTTGTGTTTTCTTGTCACGCACAGTTTGGTTGTCACCAGCTGCGCGTCGTCTTGGCTGCATGTTCATGTCTTGTCTGTTCCCCGCCCATCTTGTTTCATTGTCATTACTTTGATTTCTCCCAGCTGTGTTCTCATCAATTACCTTCCCCATGTGCTCCCTTTATAATCCCCTCGTGCTTGCTGTCCTGTGCTGTTTCATTGTCTTCTGTTGTCTGTCCTGACGTCTAGTTGAATCCTAGTTATTTTCTAGTTGAGACTTTGTAGTATCCTAGTTTATTTCTAGTGAATCCTAGTCTTGTCCCTGTCCGTTCTTTGGTCCTCGCATCCTTCCCGTGTCCTGACACGTGATTTTTAGGTAGACCGAGATGGCGAACGGTTTGTGTAACATTGAAAAATTAACAGCTGTTTGATAATGTAGTCAAGCAAAAGGCTAATCATATTAATTACCTAAAGCACGATACAATTGTGCAGTAAAGTTGGCCCAGTGGAGCACTGAGCTGGTGTAAGTGAGTGGAGGCAAGGCTACTATCTGTGGTTTCTAAATGAATCAAAGACGTTACATTCAATATATTTTAAGGCATGAAGAAATTTTTTCACATGAAAAAACTTTTAAATGTAATTTTGGTGACGAATGTCAGGTTACGTATGTAACCTTCGTTCCTTAATTGCGAACGAGACGCTGCGTCAAAAACGCTAGGGGAATGCCTTGACACAATGTCTTGCCTTGACTAGTCTCTTGAAACACTGTGTAATCGGAAAAAACGAGCACCATGTGAGTGCGCATCACGGGTCAGTGATGTCATGAACCAGGTCATAAAAAGGCGCAGAAACACGGAAACGGCAGCTTGATTAAGTATCTAAAGAGCGTCCGGAGGTGCAAGGAGCTGAGGCTGACAACGCAGCATCTCGTTCCCTCTTAGGGAACTAAGATTGCATACGTAACCCGAGACATTCCCTTTCATGGGAACTTGAGCTGCGTCGAAAACACTAGGGGAACGATATACCAACGCCACCTCAGTAACGCTGGCCGTAGGTGTGTCACAGCTCACTACGATAGCACCCTCGTTCCCGGAGCAGACTTGAGGTAAAGTTGATAAAACCTCTGGATTGTGTGTGAGGAGGACCAGCCAGCTACAGTACAAACATCAGCAAGGGAAACCCCAGTGAGGAATGCCTTGGAAGCAGCCATGCTCCTTGTGGAGTGTATCCGGACACTCAAAGGAGAAGAGTATCCAGCTGACTCATAAGCTGGACAGATAGGCTTGACTATCCTTGACTAGCCTTGAGATACCTGCTCATGAGATGCTGGGGCCTCCTTGGAAGCCCCAAAGCACACAAACAACTGGTCAGCCTTACGCCAGGTGGCAGTCCTGTGAACGTAACTGGGCAGACCTTGTTCTTGGCCTCCTGGTCATGATCGTCAAAGGGGGGAGGGCAGAAGGCCTGCAGTACAACAGACCTTGGGGAAATAGCCAGGCCTCGGGTGGAGAAAACCCTTGGCCATCCCGGGTGCAATCCCAAGAACAGGAGGGAATCTCAAGACCAGATTCTAAGAGCCGGGCCCCCTCAGAGGCCAGGCCCAAAGTCTCCAAAAGTACATCTCTTGAACATTTTACTTTTTAAAAATTATTGAAAAAATACATCAGAAATCATGGTAACTGAAAAAGTAGGCAGGCACATTTCTTTAGTCACTTCCTGTCATTCAAATTCTGATTCCTGTGCGGTGTGGCCAATTAATTTAAAATTCACATGATTATGATTTAAAAATAATTTAATCCTTAAATTCAACATTTTGTGGAACCCTGCTTTTATAGGTGATAAAACAGCTGGTAACTGTGGCTAATCTGTGTTTGTTTTACCCAATTAGCTTTGGCTAAAGCTATTTGCATATCCTTGGTTCAGTAATAGCTAGCCACATAACTAAGATAAGAGACAAGAGCTAACTTCCAGCATGGCACATATTGCATTATATCTACCTCCCTTGATCAAGCCTAAACCCAGCGTAATGATGCTCGATGTGGCCTCTCACAGCATGCTGTCTGCTGCTGTCTGTTCACAGAGCCACAGCGCTCACCAAAAAGTGTGTTTAATCGCCTCGAAAATGGACATCTCCACCCCTGCAATAAAGGGGGCACATCCATTAGGAAGATTAATGGGCCTTGTAATGATGTTAATCAGTAACACCATGATTGAAATTCCATTACACCCAGACCCAAAAAAATCCTCACAAATTCATCTTAGGCTTGATCTGATGGCTTCTGGCTTGAGCTTGAATTGTGATTGTGATAACACAATCGCTCAGCTCCCAGTGGCCCTGTAGGAGATATAGAGCACACTGCAAGTTAAAGGGGAAGCATTACCACTGCATTTTATGACACTAAGACCCTATTTACACTTGGTATTTATCTCTTATTCAGTGTTCTTCCAGGCGATGGATACTGTTTAAAATATGAGCTGGTTGTCCCACAAAGTAAATACATCCAAATTAATTCAGAAAATAATAGTATGGTTTTAATAGAAAAAATCGTTTGAAATGTTTTGTGCTTTTAAAATATTAGACTTGTTTAATTTGGTCATTTGCATATGAAGCAGGGTCTAGAATCCAACGGGTCCATCTGCCCTAGTTAGATTTTAAGAGACACCACGGGTTCACAAGGGCCAACTGAAGATTAGGCCCTTTAGAGAATCCCTCACAAGGGGCCAAGACCATGACAGAACTACTCAGGAGAGCCAGTGAAACACGTTTCTCATTTCCAATTGAAATCCTGAACTCCATTCCACATTTTAAAATATGTTATATTTTTAACCAAAAATGTATAATAATTTGAAATGTTTTGTTCTTTTAAAACAGGAATGAGCCATGAGAACACATGGATTGGTCTGAATGACAGGATGGTGGAAGACGACTTCCAGTGGACCGATAATATGGATCTGGTGAGACTGGCACAAAATACATAATAGAAATCTAATTTGGTATTTGGTATATATTTTCATATCTTTGTATAGACGAAAAAAAAAAAACATTTTTTTTTTTTATATATATATTAATGCATTTTATATATATATATATGTGTGTGTGTATGTATATATAAAATATTAATTTCTTATTTATTTTGCATGTTTGTCACACTTAAAAATCAAACTAATTTAAATATATCCCTTAATAATAACAGCCTTCATTTAGAAACTTTATTTTGTGTTTACTTGTGTTATTCTTTACTAATATTTAAAATATTTTGATGATATAAACATTTAAGTGTGACAAACATGCAAAAAAATACCAAATCAGGAAGGGGGCAAACACTTTTTCACACCACTGTATATGTTGCATCATGAATTGTATAATTGTATCATTTCCCCTTGTATAATATATATAAACTGGAGGATACAATAAAAGTATCAGAACATATAATGCAATTAATCACTTCGGGTTTGGTCCTGGTCCACTTTGGGAAACATCCACTTTGGCATTTTATCACAGAACCTAAAGATACAGAACTTAAAGGCACAGGGATATGTTCACAACCTGATTGGTTGGCTTTTATCACATACATTTAATGATAGAATTTACAGAACATCCAAAACCTGGAACCACACTAAACAGAGAAATCGCACCAGGGTTCGTTTCAATCAACCCAAACATGCCAAGTGTGAAAACACCTTTAGAATTGTCACAACAGGATAATACATTCAATATGATCAGATAGATTATGCTAATGGAAGCACAAGTCTCTCTTTAAAGTTTCAAAGCATTTCGGTACAAAGTTTATATAATATATTATTTTAGGCCCATTAGATGTATCTGAAAACCCATTTGTAATGTAACAGATATGTAAGACGGTACACTAAATACCTAGTAAAGCCATGGGATTGGATTTAGGTCTGAAATATCCCCATTCCTCCTCTAGCAATATGAGAACTGGAGGGAGAACCAGCCAGATAATTTCTTTGCGGGCGGAGAGGACTGTGTGGTGATGATCGCCCATGAGAACGGCAAATGGAACGATGTGCCCTGCAACTACAACCTGCCCTACATCTGCAAGAAAGGCACAGGTGAGAGAAACAGAGAGAGAGAGAGAGAGAGGGAGGAGGCTTTGGAAAAGAGGACAAATACTGTACTGCCTTGCTTTATACCTCACTGTACTGTTTTCTCCATTGCTGACCTCCTTTTGTTAACTTCATTCACACATCTTCATGTTCTTCATGAGATGTTCCTTATCCTCCTACAATTATATCCCTTCCTTTGCTTCTTCTGTGATGTCATTCAGAACCTACTTGACTGTTTTTTTCTGCAGAACACAAAAGGATTAATTCTGAAAAATGAACTGGTCACGCTTTTCCATGATTCATGAACAAATCATTCAGACTGAGTTTGTGAAACAGACGAATTATTTAAAATATTAGTCTCAAAAGAACCATTTGTTTTCACACAAAGCTAATATCACATGTCTTCAGAAGACTCGAAATATAGGCATATCAACCATATCAGCTAACCAATATAAAAATACTTTATTTGATTATTACTTATTTTATTCGTAAAATGTGTCATGTCATTCCAAACCCAGACTTTCTTTATTCTGTGGAACATAAAATAAGATATTTTAAAGAATACCTTTTCAGTTCCCATTGACTTAATTATAACGAAATGCTATACGACATAAGTCAATGAAAACCGAAACTGCATTCTTCAAAATACAGTAATACCTCAGTTTACGAGCGACTTAGTATACGAGAAAATTGGTGTACGAGCGTGGAGGGTCAAGTCGGTGTACGAGCATTGTATCGGTATGCAAGAAAAAAAATTCCCTCACCCACGCGCATTTTTGTGTGGAAAAGTTCACTTCTCTACACTCTTGTGTTGTCGAGTCGTTCGTTCGCGGCTCCCATGTGATCGTTTGCGTCTCCCGCGTTCGTTCTCGGCTCCTGTGTGCTCGCGGCCGCGGCTCCCGTATGTTCGTTCCCGGCTCCCGTGTGTTTGTTCTACGACTTTCACTCTGGATTATCACTTCGTTTGTTTTCTGCACTATTATAATAAATTCACTCATTTGCCCTTGAATCCGGGTTTTGTGTTTTCCCTTGCATTCCCCGCTCCTCCCTCCTCTCGTCTCTTTTTAGAGTTTAATTGTCAGTTATTAATTAGTATTTATATGAGATCTTAATGGTTATAATTTTAACTGTAATTAATAGGGTAAAACCAGAAAAATATTTAAAATGGCCATTTATGGTCGTGTGGAACGAATAGATTGATTTTTAGTGCATTCTTATGGGGGAAATTGTTTTGGTGTACGAGCATTTTGGTTTACGAGCTCGCTCTTGGAACGAATTAAACTCGTAAACCGAGGTATTAATGTATATTTGTGTGTGTGTTCTACACATACTTGCGGGTGAGTAAAGAATGACAGCATTTTCATTTTGGGTGGGACTGTTTCTATAGAAAAGTCCCATATTCCAAATTCATTCTCTTCCACTTTTTTGCTTTATGTCAATTTCTAATGCTTAGTTTTCAGCAGTTCCCCCTTCACCAATTCCTCTCACGTCTTTCGCCATCAGACAAGGACCTCAGCAATGACTGTCACTCATTTTGTTCTGAGGATGTGATGGTGGGTCCTCAGGAGGGCAGCATGTTCAAAGCCTCGATCATGACGTGATGGACATGACTGGTTCTCTTCAGCCACTTTTAGCTGTCTATCTCTGATGCAATCTGCTTAACCCACACCTCTATGGACACACAGACTTGTTTTATCTGGTCATTTACATACGAAGTAGACTGAAGGTGTGGAATCCATCGGGTCTGTCTGCCCTTGCTAGATTTAAAGAGGCACCTCATGTTCACAAGGGCCAACCGGAGAAGAGGTCCATCAGAGAATCCCTCTCTTGAGGTCCAGACCATGATGGACCTGCTCTAGGGAGCCAATAAAAAACACATTTCTCTCTTCCATTTGAAATTCTGACCTCCATTCCATAATTTAACACTCAATTCATTATTAAAAATGTGTTTCAGCTTATGTGGTTGGCTTACTTGGCACTTGCTACAGAAATAAATCTCCAAAAACAGCACCATAAATTGGCTGTTAGGTTCAAATTAGATGTTCAACTAAAATATCTATACATTTAAGCTAAATATTTCATTGAAATCCATCTACATATTTAAATGAAACAAGTCTTATTGGCTTTCCAGAGCAAATCCGCCATGGTCTGGGACTCCTGAGATTTGTCCTCTTATGGGCCTGTTCTTTAGCTGACCCTTGTGAACTCAATAACTGAAAGTGTCTCTTTTAATCTTGCTGGAGCAAATGGACTGGACAAAAGCTAATAAGTTCTCAGAAAATCTTCAAATACACATATACATTAACATAGTTATTGTAATGGTGTGCATAGGGGTTACTCTTGGCAGTTGCCGCTGATTTTAATCGATGGTGTGCTTTGCCGTTTCGTGCAAACAGTTATATGGCTGGCACGCATGCACAGCTCAGCCAGATGTCATTTGTAAGACCACCTGGGAAACATTTTCAACCACCCCCACCACCTGCCTCGCTGTCCCTTTTTGTCCATCAACCCTCCCCCAGTCACTCTATCATTCAAACTGTCACCGCTATTGATCATGCAATCCCTCCAGCGAAGCCTAAATACAATAATAGAATCCCTTAAGAAGAGTATAAAGAAGCAATGCATGGTATTAACTCATGAGATATGTGCTTTAAACAGACCTATTGCCAATAGGCTTCGTGTTATAATAGTTTTTATGCTGAGCTACAGATTTTGCTGGAGGTAAAGATGCCTGAATCCAAAGTGTTCAGGGTGGTGCTGACTCAGTTGGAAGAACCCCCTATCTATGTCTGTGTCATTGAATCACCTTCACTTTTCCCTGCCAGTTTTGATATTTGGATGAATGAGTTGTGATAAATCCTTGGGCATTCTGCTCGGGCTGGTCAATATGATGGTGCTGCAATAAACCACTTTATATTTTCCTCTGTAAAAATACTTCAATTTGCAGTTGAACACAAAAGTGAGATTGTTACTCACTTCAAATGC
Organism: Rhodeus uyekii; assembly: GCA_037043235.1. NCBI lineage: Eukaryota > Metazoa > Chordata > Actinopteri > Cypriniformes > Acheilognathidae > Rhodeus > Rhodeus uyekii. The sequence goes on from JAWRVZ010000060.1 coordinate 341,606, forward strand.
CTGCCACATATAGCATCATTCAAAAGTATGATGAATTTAAAATATCTGTTAATTTTATGATTTTGCTTGTATATTAATTTATTTATTTAATGTGTGGATGCAATTGCATTGGAAAATACATATGGTCCATATTCACTCTTTATTCAACTATATTTAAAAATTTGTTACATTTTGTAAAATCGTTTTATGTGTGATAATGCAATGAAACATGCCAAATTGTGTGGATATAATGTTTGGCCAGGCTGTCATACTATGATTTTTTTTTTATTAATATGCAAAAATCACAAGTAGCTATAATTATGTCAGATAAATACCTTAACCAAGTTCAGTGTTTTGGTCTTCCATTACATTTCAAATATTTTCCTCACATTTTGATAGTTTAATCAAGCTTGGTCATTAAAAACAAATATCTAAAATGTATACAAAATATTACAATACTTATATGTTATATTGTAACACCCAGAGAGTGTTATGTATGTATATTTTGGTTTTTGTTCACTGTTTTATATGCCGTAATTCCATAAGCAGCCAAAGAGGGCGCTACAGGTAATTGGTGACGGTATATAAGCCAGGAAATGTGTAGAGGGAGTGAGTTGTTGGTAGAGGGAAACCTCATGGTTAAGCTCACGGCTACTAACACTTCCGGAGTCCGGTTTGAGAACTATTTAAGTTTCTGCTCAAATGTGAGTATTTGAATGTCTCCTGAGTTTTGCATATATTGTATTTGTGTTTACAAAAGTTTATGTGCATTGTTTTATTAGACAAGGACCTTCTATTCTACCCCTGCTTATCTGCTTGCTGTTACTACTACTGTGGTAGTTGTTCTGTCCGGTGGATAATCTCTCCATGACTTCAGTGATCTCCAGTCACTGAGCCAGAACCACAAATCAGCACCGCAAATTCCCAAACTGGATTTATAGGATTAATTCATTGCATCGCCCTCAAATAACCATCTTCATCTTCATCTCACCTCATCCCATCGTCTTCTGTTTCACCTATCTATGGACCATTCTGATAAGTTCCACATTGACTCTTTAAAGGCCTGTTGCTTAAAACTGTTTATTTTTGTTGGGATGGGATTGACTTGTTTGATTTTGTGAATAAACTTACAGTGAACGTATTTGTTTGAGAAAGTGTTTCTCTATTATCAGTACCGTACGATTCTTTGCAAACCTTCAGGAGCAAACCTTCATAGGGGAGGGTTGCAGAGTGGCGCCCGAACAGGGACTCGCTTAACTTTTGCGGGATTCCTTAAAAAAATAAAGATCGACGGTACTGAAAAACACTTCACAAACAAATATTTTTAACAAATATTTGCAATGGAAGAAAGAGAGCAGATTGTTGATTATTCTGAGGAAGCTTTCACTCGTCGTAGGGACCCAGTAACAAACCTGATAGATACTTTTGATGAATTATATTTAGATTCAGAAGAGGAAAGGGAAGGTAGAGTTGGGTCACTAGAGCAGGGAGTTGAACTGGCTGACCAAGCTGAATATTTACCCTTACCTCCGCCCCCTCAGGATTTCTTAGAAGTCGAATTACAATTCGGCAGGGATGAAACTGTCCGACGTGTGAGTAGCATTGAAGCGCACCTCGCTGACATTGAACACAGAATCAGTGACTTTGTTACCTCAGAGACATTAAGTATGAAATTGAGAGCGAATGAGGACAGGATGAATTATCATCTCAAAAGGGAGATAGATAGAGTTCGTCAACAATGCTGTGCCAAAATTGACGATCTAGCTAAGAGCATGGTGGATTGTTTGAAACGCCGTGACGACCAACTGGAACGACGGTTCAAAGCCATTCAGTCTGCAGCACCAACTCCGGTTCATACTAGTTCATATACCTCTCACAGAACATCTCAAGCACCCGATAGAATGACTTCAACACAAGATACGACAAGGCGAGTAACTCATTTTCCTTCACTATCTCATCTGCCTGCGGTTAAAATGGATGTACCCACTTTTAGTAATTCGAATTCTGAAGACCCCATGGAATTCATTGATCGATTCGAGGAGTATAATGAATTGAGACCAATGTCCCAGGAAGAGGTGTTGGCAGCGCTTTCCGTGAGCCTTAAGGGATCTGCCAAAAGCTGGTGGAGAGCGGAGAAACACGGTATTGGAGACTGGAATTCATTCAAAGAGAAATTCCTGTTTTCCTTTCTGAATGAGGATTATAAAGAAGTTGCTGCACAGAAGTTGGCAAATTATCGACAGAGAGTCAATGAAGCGGTAAGAGACTTTGCTTTTAACTATAGAGCAATGGCATTAAAGCTTAACCCTCTGCTGTCTGAAGCTGAATTAGTGCAGGCGACGTTAAGAAACTGCAATCCGCGGTTGGCATCACTGTTGAGGGGAACGGTGAAAACGATTGATGAACTGGTTCGTCTTGGTACTCAAATAGAGAAGGACTGGGCTGAGGGTAAAAGGAGATGGAATCAAGAGAAAGGTGAGGAACAGAAGAAGAGTTCTGCGGGTGGAAAAAATCAGCCTAATCGCCTGATGCTTATTGATCCGACTGCTGAATCTCAGTGTAAAAACGTCCTGCAGGCACCCATGGTTTTAAGACACTCGTTCTTCAATGCTGTGATTGATACGGGAAGCACCTTTTCTTTGATGCAGCAGAAAGTGTGGCGAAGATTGAAAAGGGAAGATGAGCTTTTGACGAGAAGTTCTCAAACGTTCATGCTGGCTAATGGCCAAAGCCAAGAAACTCAAGGTAAAGTACTATGGGAATGTGAGATGTATGGATCGAAGCACGAGGTTACCTTTTACGTGATGAAAGATGAGGATTTGGCAGTGCCTATCATTCTAGGTCTGAATTTCCTTAAAGAAGCCAAGGTCACCATTGACTTTAATTCTTCACGTTTATCTCTGCCTGATTCTAATTCTAGTCATCCCATGTATTTTAATGAAGTACACAAGCTCCCTGCTGTAAGGTTTTATGCTGCCCGAGGAGAAGTTGAGGTGATGCAGAACGAGGACACAAAGCTAATTGACCACGTTGTGGAAACCTCTCGTGCTGCACCCGAGGTAAAGGATCAGTTGAAAGTTCTCTTATGTGATTGGCCTTCGGTATGTACCACAAGTCTTGGACGTACAAGTCTGATCAAGCATGAGATTAAAACTATTGATGAACTTCCGCTAAGGAAAAGACCATACAGAGTGTCGAAAGTCAAGAGTGATTTTATCGAGGAACAAATTAAGGAGTTGCTTCGACTCAAAATCATCAGACCTTCTACATCACCATGGGCCTCACCGGTGGTGGTAGTAGATAAAAAGGATAAGAGTATGAGGTTATGCGTTGACTATCGTGGTCTGAACGCAAAGACACACCTTGACGCATACCCGATGCCCCAAATCACCGATATCTTGGATTCACTCCAAGGAGCCAAGGTGTTTACCACGTTGGATTTAAAGAGCGGTTACTGGCAAGTTGAGATGGATCCTGGAAGTGTACAGAAGACAGCATTCACCACAGCTTCAGGGCTGTATGAATTCTTATGTCTTCCCTTTGGCTTGAAAAATGCTGCAGCGTCATTCCAACGGCTGATGGAGCAAGTCTTGAGGGAACACAAGAACAAATGCTGCATGGTTTACATCGATGACATCATTGTATACTCACCAGACATCCAGTCTCACATGAAACATCTCAGACAAGTGTTCCAGAGCTTACACAATGCTGGTCTCACCCTTAACCTTTCCAAATGTAAATTCATCTGTTCTTCACTGGAGTACCTTGGTCACACTATCACTGCAGATGGTGTTAAGATGAATCCGGACAAGGTGACTGCGATCAAGACTTACCCAACTCCCAAGAACCTGAAAGAGCTTCAGCGATTTCTAGGTCTGGCAGCATGGTACCATCGTTTTATCCCTGAGTTTTCGAGCAAAACGGCACCATTGCATGCACTGAAGAAGAAAGAGGCAAAGTGGAAGTGGACGGATGAGTGCCAACGCGCTTTTGAGCTTGTCAAAGATGAACTCACTAAGGCACCCATGTTAAACACCCCTAACTTTGAGTCTTCTTTTAAAGTACAGACTGACGCAAGCGATGTGGGCCTAGGAGCTGTGTTAACACAGGAGGTGGATGGCCAAGAAAAGGTAATTGCCTACGCGTCACGTTTATTGAGAGGTGCTGAGAAGTCTTATTCTGCGTCGGAAAAAGAGTGTCTTGCAGTCGTATGGGCGGCAGAGAAGTGGCACCATTACCTAGAAGGCAGAGCATTCGAGGTAATCACAGATCACGCTTCCCTGGTCTGGCTGTTCCAACATCCCAAGCCAACGTCAAGACTGGAAAGATGGACTATACGGTTGCAGGGCTATCACTTTACTGTAAGGTACAGGAGAGGACAGTGCAATGTCGTACCTGACGTATTGTCCAGAAGGTATACAGATGAGTCCCCAGCTGCATTGTTACATACACCAGCTAAGTGTCCAGTCACGTGTGATTTGCCAGTGGATTTGTCACAAATTGCTGCTGAGCAGAAGCTAGACCCAGAGTGCCGAGAGCTAATGGGAAAAGTAGAGTACCAGAAGTCTACTGATATGAAGAGAACGCATTATGTGTTCAAGAACGCGCTTTTATTTAGGAGTGTGCCAGACTCCAAAGAAGGCCAGAGATTCCAAGTCGTCATTCCTGCAAAGTTGAAGGAGGTAATCTTAAACTATGCACATGACAATCCCTTGAGTGGTCACTTGGGCAAATTTAAGACACTGATGAGACTGTTAGAGTTTGCGTATTGGCCCACGATTCGCACAGATGTGTGGCAGCACTGCAAAAACTGTCAGAGTTGTCAACGGTACAAGCCGAGTAACTTGAAACCTGCTGGAGGCTTACAAAGTGTTCCTCTAGTCGAGCCGGGTTACATGCTCGGAATGGATATCATGGGACCATTTCCCCGAAGTACTCGACAAAACGAATACTTGCTTGTTGTAGTGGACTATTTCTCAAAATGGGTAGAAGTATTTCCAATGAGAGCCGCCAAGTCTGCTACCATTGCACGATACCTGCGAGAGGAAATCTTCACCAGATGGGGAACACCAGCCTTCATTGTATCTGACCGAGGTCCGCAGTTCACATCCAACCTGCTGGATCAAGTATGTAAACAATGGCTCATAACACAAAAACTCACTACTGCCTATCATCCACAGTCCAACCTCACAGAAAGAATCAACCGGAACCTAAAAACGATGATTGCCTCGTATGTTGATCAAAACCATCGAACCTGGGATCAATGGGTTTATGAGTTTAGATTTGCTCTAAACACGGCCTGGCACGAAAGTACTGGTTTCTCACCCGCAGAAATAGCTTTAGGCCGGCAGTTGAAAGGACCTCTTCAGAGAGCCTTACAAAGTCCTCCAGACCCCGATCAACCGTCTTATAGTACTCTCGAACGTCAGCAAAGTTTGTACAAGTCAGTCAGAGAAAATGTTGACAAGGCTCAAGCCAAACAAAAAAGATATTATGATGGTAGAAGAAGGGCTCAGCATTTTAATGAGGGAGATTTAGTCTGGATAAGAACTCATCCTCTCTCTCGAGCGGATGATGCCTTTATGGCCAAGCTTTCTCCGAAGTGGAAGGGCCCAGCGAGAATTGAGAAAAGACTAGGACTTGTTAATTACAGGGTGGCTATGTTGTCAGATCCGACTCAGTGTGACACATACCATACACAGAACTTGAAAAATTTCCATGGGAAATTTTAAGGTCACGGGGAGGGGTATGTAACACCCAGAGAGTGTTATGTATGTATATTTTGGTTTTTGTTCACTGTTTTATATGCCGTAATTCCATAAGCAGCCAAAGAGGGCGCTACAGGTAATTGGTGACGGTATATAAGCCAGGAAATGTGTAGAGGGAGTGAGTTGTTGGTAGAGGGAAACCTCATGGTTAAGCTCACGGCTACTAACACTTCCGGAGTCCGGTTTGAGAACTATTTAAGTTTCTGCTCAAATGTGAGTATTTGAATGTCTCCTGAGTTTTGCATATATTGTATTTGTGTTTACAAAAGTTTATGTGCATTGTTTTATTAGACAAGGACCTTCTATTCTACCCCTGCTTATCTGCTTGCTGTTACTACTACTGTGGTAGTTGTTCTGTCCGGTGGATAATCTCTCCATGACTTCAGTGATCTCCAGTCACTGAGCCAGAACCACAAATCAGCACCGCAAATTCCCAAACTGGATTTATAGGATTAATTCATTGCATCGCCCTCAAATAACCATCTTCATCTTCATCTCACCTCATCCCATCGTCTTCTGTTTCACCTATCTATGGACCATTCTGATAAGTTCCACATTGACTCTTTAAAGGCCTGTTGCTTAAAACTGTTTATTTTTGTTGGGATGGGATTGACTTGTTTGATTTTGTGAATAAACTTACAGTGAACGTATTTGTTTGAGAAAGTGTTTCTCTATTATCAGTACCGTACGATTCTTTGCAAACCTTCAGGAGCAAACCTTCATAGGGGAGGGTTGCAATATGTATGTATATACAGCTCTGGAAAAATTAAGAGACCACTGCAATGTTTTGTTATTTTTACCAGTTGTGGCTTTCAGCAAATAAATGCTCTCAATTACAATATTTATTTGGAATTTGGGAAAAATGTTGTCAGTAGTTTATAGAATAAAACAAAAATGTAAATTTTACCCAAACACATACCTATAAATAGTAAAACATAGAAATTGCTCATTTTGCAGTGGTCTCTTAATTTTTTCCAGAGCTGTATATATATATATGACCTGTGTATGTATTTTATTTTTGTGTTATTAAAAATACTAAATAATTGTATAAATGTTAAAATGTTAGTTCTAAATTTGTGTATAATTTATACATATTTGTTTTAATGACTGTACAAGTTCAATCAAACTGTCAAAATGTAAGTAAAATACATCATATAATTTCTTATAAATTAGTCTTGTCAGGGAAAATATATGATTCAATGACATTCATATATTTTAAGCATGGCTTAGTTGTCCAAATACTTTTACTTGTGTCCAGAATTGACTATTGATTTTATGGTCTATTATTTATTCATGATTTATTGCTGAATTGGAGTTGGGCTTGTATGGATTGAGGGTGGTTGCTTAGTGCCGGAGTGAGTTTTTTAAGTGTGACATTTGCCTGCTGTCCTGAAGCTAGAAGGTCACGTCGCTTTCTCTCCAGATAAAGAAGCCCCCCCACCCCACCTGAAAAGGCATACAACAAAACTCATCAAGCTTACAACCAGCCGCTGACTTCCCAGATAAATTCCAGCTCATACCGTCACTGATTAGGTGGCAATTCCTGCCTGTACTGAGCTACAGATAATCTGCAGTTCCTTGCCAGAATTGATTTGATTCACAGAGGTTAATGGCACGACTTGCTCTGGCGCATTTGATAAAGAAAATCTTACGTGAAAGGGAAAAACTGAAGTGCCAAGGCCATAAAGTCTGCTGGAGTGAAGACATTAAACACTCAAATCACAGGTCAGCTTTATGATGTTTCCCTTCCAAATGAACAAACTGAGGTGATAATAGCGGGAAGCCTTGGATTATAGCTTTGCTGTTCAGAGTGTGAATATGGGGAGTGGTATACCACAGGCTAATTGTTTGTGCATGTGCCCTGTTTGGTTCCCTGTGGTGGTTACAGCCTCACTGCAACATAATGACCAGCCGACTTGCAGCAGCTTGCATTTTTAGGAGAGCGATACACTGAGCTTTAACTCCGAGGGTGCCACCTAATGAAAGTAAAAGGAACTGCAGTGAAACAAGCACTTTAAACCTATTTAATTAGTCAAATGTCACCATGAGGCACTGCTGTAGATGGTTATAGGGTGTGATGGTTTCGGGTTGGATCAGAATACATCAGAGAAAGAAGTTGTTGTTTTTCACGCACCACCTCTGATTTGTCAAGGTATAAATCTTGAACATGAAACACCATTTGAAACCCATTTTATCACTGTAAATGATAGGTGGAACTTTTTTGAGAAAAACGTTTTATTATTATTACTACGTTGTTACTACTATATTTTTTATTGTTTGCAATTAGATTCGTAATGAATCTGTCACATCACCAGTTGTCAGAGTCAGACAAAGTCAGAGTCAAAACAAGTCAGAGGCAAAACAGGATCTAAGTGCAGCACCCATTTAATATAAACCACGGTAAACAGACAAAACACTCAAGAACTTCAAACAGGAATGGAACAACCAATGTTTAGCGCGACAAAAACAGACAACCAATCAGCCGGCGTGAAGGTCGTACCTGTGCATTTACTTATAAGAAATCCTAGAAAACCTGTATAAAGTATAGTTTGGTCTTAAATCACTCGACTGGGACACGTGAAATTACAACAAAACAATATTAATACAATTTAATCGACAGAAAAACCATAATATACAATGTGACTATTTAGATATTTAGATATGACTATTTATACTATTTACAAGAGCAAGCCCCGCCCTACGACTGACAAAAATAAAAGTGCTTGCACGAGCAAAAACAGCAGTGCGCGTGCGCGGATTAGATGTCGCGCGCGCGAGTGATTAAAATGAGCTCGCGGGTACCCGTATTTACGTGTAGCTCTGTTTTCCGCTCGCGCAAACATCAGTTTTGCGCTCGCTCCTTTTTAGCACGGAATTAATGCCATGTGTAGAGGGCTTTGCGACACATGCCTACTCTCCACTACAGCCGCGACAGAGTGACATTACAGGGAAATGTAAAATGAAGGAGGTTTAATACAGATTCTGCAAATTCGGCGGGCCGGATTAAAAAGCCCAACGGGCCGGATATGGCCCGGGGGCCGTAGTTTGCCCACCCCTGGACTAACAAGACACACCTGAACAGAAATAACTTAGGAAACAGAAGGGCAGAGTGTCTACATTATTGTCTTTTTTGCAGTGCTATGTGAAGCTCCGCCCACCGTGGACAACGCTTTCCTGATTGGTCGGAAGCATTCGCACTATGACATCCACTCTGTGGTGCGTTACCAGTGCAATGACGGATTCCTCCAACGCCACATCCCCACCACCAAGTGTCGTGCCAATGGCAAATGGGACCGACCCAAAATCATCTGTACAAAGTGTGAGTGTCCAGATTTTATTAGCTGAACGTCAATACCAAGAACCATATTGCCATTTTTTTTCACACTTGATTCTTTCTTGTATTTTCAGCACGGAGATCTCACCGCTACAGACGCCACCACCACAAGTCCCACCACGAGCGCAGAAAGCACAAGAGGCACGGTTCAGGAGGTCATCGAGGTCAACAGGAGGGTCACGGCCATTTCTAACCAAAATCATCCCTCCTTTCCGTCAGCCTTTCACCTAAATCTCCTTATCTTTGATATCCGACGCCCTTTCACCTTTTCCCCCTTCTCGTCTGGATCAGTCTACCCCCATTCTGATCAGAGGGGGCACTGCTGGACCTCACAAGGACTATAACAATTTACTTTTCTGTCTCTTTATCCGTTAATGTTCCATATCATTTTAGTGAATCAAACATGAGGAAAGTTCTTTCGTACCTTCAATGTAGAAAACACTCTATGTAACTGTTTATGTATTTTTACATAAGCATTAAGAGAGTTAGTACAACACGTAAATATTGTATTTCGTTTCTGAGCGCAAGATCAAATCAAAACGGTCAGGAATTGCTTAGTTTCTGTATTGCAGTATTTCTTGACCATTTTGACTTTGGTTTGCTCTTTGTAAGACATTAGCTTAATTTATACAGTGTTTCTGAATATTGATGTGTTTTGGGTTGCGAGGAGTGGTGCTCATCCTGATTTTCCGTGCGTAAACCGTGCAGTTCACATAAAAATAAATAAGACCCTCATGTTGTTCTAAACCCGTATGTCTATTTTCCTCTGTTGAAGCGCAAAGTGATGAGTGAATGATGCCATTTAAAAACTTCAAAAGCAGCATGAAAGTAGTTGTGTGTTTGTTTTTCTGAAGCTGTACGATAGAGTTTACACTCAAAAGCCGTTATCATTAATCTCCCCTTAGTTGTAACGTTCACAGAAATGTGATGCTTGATAAGAAACTAGATTTCAGACCCATTTTGGTGGAGTTCTCTATGAATCATTTCAGAAAAAAAGTTAATACAGGTTTGGAAAGACATGAGGGTGAATAAATGATGACAGACTTTTCATTTGTGGGGTCAAAATATTATGTTAAGTCCTTAAACAGCCCTTAACTAGTCCTTAACGCAGATAAATTCAACTCTTAACAGAAGGCTTCCTCTATTTTACAAGTATCGACTTTGAGTGACTTGACAAGAATTTAGATAAAATATGCCACTGTAAAATTGCCCTTTCTACTGGTCTCTCCGTCTGTTATTGATAGTCCATGTCATGATCTCCTACTTTCTCACCCATAGAGGAGAAATTGTCCTGTCAGAGCTTGTCGGGGAGAAAAAAGGGTGAGGATTAGAGATGCTGAAAGATGGGTTCAACTTGCCGGTCTTAATTGCACTCGGCTACATATATACCACATCAAACTGAGCCAGTGACAAGGTACTTTTAACAGCCTCGGGGGTCGAACGCTACGCCGTAATTAGCTTCTCAATGTAGCACAGTTGGGGAAGAAATAAAATAGGGACGGATTCTCATGGGTGGGGCGAGAACGAAAACAAAGAATCCAGATGGTGCGAAATCACATACAGGTTAGATGTTAAAAGCGCTCGTGGGTAAATTTCAGAGGCAGCGATACCTCCGGCACTGAAGATCAAGAGGTTAAAAAGGAAAGGCTCATGCAGAAGAAAGCCAGTTGAGATGCAGCATTTGGCCTTCTATTCTTCTCAGAGCAAAAGATGTGGTCTGGGCTCACTGTTTTGAGATACACACTTTTTTTTCTTTCCTACCAGGTGCGTGTCCTGTTTTTCAAAGAGTACTGCGACAGCTGACTCGAAAATGAGGACTGCTCCTTATTCTCTGCCCTCTCAGCCATCCTTCTTACTTTAAAGGGCAAAGTCTTTATTTTACAGAGCTTTTTTTCTAATGCCGAGATTTGTGCTTATCTCTCTTTCAATTTCCCCATGAGTTTGCAAATGTCGACCAGTTATCCACTTCTTTTTAACGTCAGTGCTCCCTCAGCTTTCCCTCTCTACCTTTATCCACCTTTTTAATGAAGTAGACTAGCATTCTGAGACTGTGAAAAGCCAAGAGTCTGAATATCTGAACAATTAATCTTCTTTTTCCGAGCAAGCTTAATTAATGCTGAGGCTATTGCCAATTTTTTTATTATTATTATAAGAATGCAATTGACTTCCAGAAAAGGCTGTGTTTTAATTTTTTTTAATTGAATTCATTTTAATTGAAAAAGCTGTTTTTAAACATTTTGAATTTAGTCAAAAGCAGAAGAACGTTTATTGATAAGTAAATTTCACAAAAACCTTCACATTTCACAATTTTAGTATGAATACTAACATAAATATTGTTATAATTTTTTCTTTTTATGTAGATACAGACAAAATCATAAAATAACTATCAAATTTATAGTAGTATTTGTACTAATATTTTACTAAAACTTCATGAAATTTGGGTAAATAGATCTTGAGAGGAAAAATGTAACGTTTTTCTGAAAACGTTTTTCTGAAAACAACATCAAGATGAAGAAAAAATTGTCATCCTTGAACCAAAATATGTTTGTATCTTCTTTTAAATTTTGTGGTGAAAAAAGCTTGGACATATTCTGAACAGGTGTTGTGTGATTCATTCGAACGCTGTGGATGATTTGCATCGAACAGGAGGTATACCAGTGTTATGCAATTTTGTCTGTCAAAATTGGAGTCTCGTTTTGATACCTAGTATCCTAATAATCCATATTAGCTGCTAATGTACCTCTATATCACACTAATAGCTCTTTACAGCCCTCAGCTCAGGCTAGCGAAGGAAGGCAGATGGCTAACAATGTGGCAACTTAATTGCGAGTCTTGATTATAAAAATGAAGCCCTAAAACAAAGAACATTCACAGCTGTCTTTTGGCAGGCAGTCTAGAGATCCGTAAGAGGCAGCTGTGGGATTTTCTTGTGGCAAGTTTTCTGACTAATTGCCACAGAGCAATCGCTATCCCAGAGGTTGTTATGCTAGCTGCACCACCCCTTTGTAGTTATATTTGTGGAACGTAGTCTTATTTAGGCTTGTTTGCATGACTCATTCAGCCAGATTTGTCGAGTTACTCACAAGCAAAATATGCAAAATACTCTTGCGCATCTTACAGTAGCCACCAACATTTTGTTTGCTATCTGCTGCTGCAGCTGAGTTGGTTTGTTTTTCCATTTTCTCCATTTTGACACAACAGGCACGTTGCAACGAGAGTTTAACCTTGTCCTTTTCATATTTACTTGATGGTTGGAAGTAAAGAGGAAGCTGTGGAGGTGAGACAGGGGCACAATGTCCTCTGATTAATCAGGACTGCAGGTAACATGTCACATCCATCATCACCTTCTGGACTATCTTACCAAAAGTAGCACGTCTGAATTTTTTGCACGTTATCTTCGTCTGCTGGAAATGTCTTTGATTGGATGGTGCCCGAAAGGAATTACCATAACAAAGAAGCCAGTTCACCTGCTGGTGGCAGTGCGGATTGTTCTGGAAATCGCAGCTACTTTGTATACTTAACCCGAACCTCCGGCGTTCCCTGTTCACCTAAACCTTGCTTACATAGAATGCCCTTTACCTTTTATAAACCTCTATTGGCACATAATCCTATCTGTAAATTTCATTACAGCCAACTTTGTCATACACTTGGCTCTTTGGATGTTAGCTCTGTCGGAGAGAGGACCTGAAAGAAGACATATCGTAAGTCCTTTTTTTAGGTTTCCATGCTCCCGTGATGTCCTACATAACATCTGAGTTACACCTCAGATCATGAGACATATTGTGGAGAGGTGTGCTATTACTTTTCTAAGTGGTCGGACTTTTGCAATAAAACTGGAAATAGAAAAACCTTGCAAACTCACACTGAAGGAGAGATCCAAGTCATAACATCATAGAGACTTAGAGGTGGGAAAGTTCAACTTGGACTAGTAAATAACCACCCAAAACAATCACATTTATACCTTTCGTAAAAAAAAAGAAAAAATCATAATTTTTCATTTGTAATCACTTTTCATTTAAAGAACCAAGCCTATAAGATTTTTCATGTATATTTACAGTTATATATTTATTAGTCATTGTTAATGAAACAGCATTCTCTTCTTTTAATATCAGTAAATTCATTCCTTCAACAGTAGAGAAGCAACCTTTTGGCACCACTCCTCAGCTCTGTGATGTACAGACTTTTTCAATTCTTGATGTTTTCCTTCATTTATGTATGTATGTATGTATGTATGTATTTATTTAGCACTTTTTTTCTTTCTTTTTTAATGAAAACTGGATGTGTCCCTGGACCTTAGTCACACAGGCTAATTCTCTATCCATTCTTTCAAACGTTAAACACCATCTTCTACATTGAGATACTGTTGTTTTTTAAAACATGTTCTTTAGTAGGATGAGCGAGTTAGGCTGTGTGAATTCTGTCCATGTGTGTTATTCAATATTTATTGATGTTCTTATGAATTCTAGTTCTGTCATTGTATCATATTCTTTACCAAACAAGTGTTCAATTAAAAACATTGGATGGATCGGTAATTTTATTTAATTGCTTTTATCTTTTGCAGTGGTTGTCGTTGCAAATTGCACATTCATCGTTCACCCCAAAATCTCATTCCAAACCTTTATGAATTCCTTTCCCTGTAATGTGTTATGCTGCCATACAATGTACGCTTATAGTGACCAAGAAAGATTTGGAAAGACATGAGGGTGAGTAAATGATGCCAAAACGTTTTTTTTAGATATTAATTATTCTTTAACATGACGTTTTAACAAACTTGTACACTTCATCACAGTAGACCATTGGTGTGTTCAACGTCAAGGTCATGGGTTCGATCCCCAGGAAAATCAAGACTTGATTAGAATGTCAATGTGTTTCTTGAATGCAATGTAAGTCGCTTTGGATAAAAGCGTCTGCCAAATGCATAAAAAAATGTAACAGATGTAGGCCAGTAAGAGCTGTGTGTGTAAACCTCACTCCCCTGATCTCAAGAGGTTCTCTAGTGACTGATGCTGGAGGCTGCGGTCTTTAGCGTCTTTGTTATCACACCCACCTCCCACTTGAGCGGGTCGAGTAGGACCGGTTACATTTGGTGCCGTGACCCTGGCTGTGTAATGAACGTAGAGCTGTGCGTGTAAACCTCACTCCTCTGACCTCAAGAGGCTTGCTAGCAGCTGCGGTCTTTAGTGTCCTTGTTAGTGCACCCACCTCCCACGCTGGAGACCAAACTCTGCTCGGAGTGGGTCGAGTAGGACCGGTTACATGGATTTATAAAAGATTAAGTTGTTTGATTTTGCCAGGATATAGTTTGTAGCATCACCCTATCTTATTTGCCACTATAAAATAATTTTTTATTCTTGTTATTATTATTATTTCTTTTTCTCGATTTGACTGGATGCAAGTTCTTCTTATCAAGGCAACACTCACAAGAAGTGTGTGGTGAATAATTCATGCATGCCGTGTATCTCTGACTACCTCTGCTTTATCTCTTCATGTCAGATTCAAGGTCTTTGATGTTCCATCCTCACACTGAGGCGAGACATTGTAAATATTCCTCTATCTGCTCCTCTATGGAGCTATGATTCGCAAGTTTAATAATCAGGTGAGATCAAGACTCAGAAGAGCACAGAAAAACGCAACAAAACAAGTTGTTAGTCGTGCAATATCAAAGGGTTTTAATCATCCAGACACAGAATTTAAAAAATGAATTGTGTACAATGAAAAAGCTCCCTGTTGATATCAAGTTTCACCTCAAATAGTTGTAATTTGTTGTAAAATGTAAATTCTGTTAGTTCGCTCACTTTCTTCTTATTTTGTTTCCAAAATAATAGTTCACAGCTCCAAAAACGCAAAATAACTTATGTACTATATATTAAGCCTTCTAAAGTCATGAGATAGTTTTGTGTGAGGAACAGGAGGAGTTTTACAAGGGTTAATTCATACAAAAATTAAAATTCTGCCATCCACACACAAATGATGATATTTTCAAATGAAACCTAAAAGATTCCACAAATACACTGATGCTTCAAAAAGTTAATTTAAAGAGTATAAAAGAAATCCATTAATCCAAGCAAGTGCTATTGAGCGTATCATTCAGATTTCATTAAAATATCTTCATTTGTGTTTCAGAGATTAACGAATGGGCTTGGAATGACTTAAATAATATATGATGACATCATTTAAATTTTTGGGTGAACTATCCCTTAAGTCATTGTACACTAAAAACCTAAAAAACAGACTGTTCTCACAGGAAATCAGCAGCATGTAGGTTTTGAATGACTTGAGGGGGAGTAGAGGAAAGAATTTTCATTTTTGGGTGAACTGTCCCTTTAAGTAACTGTTGAAACTCTATGTGCTACTCGGGTTTGAATAAAATCCAAGCTAGTTTAATTTTGTGGCTGTAACGGGAGATCTTTCTGCCCGACTGATCTGCATGTGCTAGACTCTCCCAGTGTTCCAAGGGCAAGCTGTCCTCATTAGACATCAAGCTGTGGAATCTAGTTAGTGTTGCTCTTAAGATGACCTAGGCATTTTACCAACTGCAAAAACACATTCCTGATTTACTGTGCTGCTATCTTTTGAACCAGTTACTATTCTGGGAGAGATGTGAATTTGAAAAAGTATAAGCCCACCTTTTTTGTTTGATAAATATTAAGCATCTCATCCAAGAACTTTTTTGCTGACTGTAGCTAACTGTGCTAATAGCATCTGAATTGCCAGATTCTCCCGGATTTACTTTCTGAATGCGTTCCTCGTCGTAAACTGACAGCATTTTAAAAAATTGTGACAGGCAACTATCTTTGCACTCCTCCAGCGTGCTTCTCATTTGGGAAATTCGTTTATACAGTTTCCATATTAGCATCGTGAGTCAGTGCTAAGGTTAATTCCTATTCTTAAGTCCATTTATCATTCCAGTAGGTAAACTGATGAAAACACAAGGTCTGCTAAGCCTTTGCAAGAGTCACATTTAACAGGATAATGATGTTTGTGCAGATGGTTGCTGAGTCTTTAGCTGCTAATAGCTTTTTAAAGTACTGCAGGATGCAAAGCAGGCCAAAAAAAAAGAGAAGATCTAAACTAACTAAAAACATCCTTATGCTCGAGTCCATCTGGGCCACTGAGGCTAGATACACATGCATCTTGTACATTTGTTGTGGGTCTACGGTTGACGATTCAGAAAACCTTCCTTCATTAAGCAGCTTAGCGCATCTTCAGTGTAACAGGATTTTCACACATTGGCGACTTCGGGGATAGCTAGTCATCTTAATAAGTCTTCTTATTTCTGGTCTCACTCCAAGGAACAGCTCGACCTTCATGGTTTGGAAGGGCAACATCTCAGTGTTTATATATATATATATATATATATATATATATATATATATATATATATATCATCTGTGGAAGGCATGGGACCATAAAATGTTCCCGCAACCAATGCATTTGGTCAATTCATTGGCTAAATGAATGCATCAGTCAGGTCATAGCTCTTTTAAGGTACAGTGATCCCCTGTTTATTGCGGTTAATGTGGACCGGAAACCCCGCGATAGGTGAAAATCCGCAGGAAGTAGGATGGGCCCCCCTAGGAATTTCCATATATGTGTGTGTAGGTACCAGAATGTTTAACATTTTTATATATTTCAACTTTATATATATTTTAATTAAATCTATTTAATTTTAAAAACCTTAATATTATACATTTACTCTCTCTCATACGATACGTATTATAGTGTTCTACATTCATCAATGACAGTAGTATCTTGAGACTCCAGTAATGACGACGATGACAGACCTGTGCGGTTCGATGAATGTGATGATGATGGTGTTACTGCGCTGGTATAATGAGGCCTTTAAATCAGTTCGGGAAGCGCTTCATCGTCAGATATCGGCGCTGAATCGTCAACATTTACTTCTGAGAGAGGCGAAGAGGTTCCCACTCCACTCGTGCTCTCATTGGTCGATCTCGCGCCGGGAACCAATCACGTGTCTTGTCTGAGTGCCCGTGTGTGAGTACAAAGCCTCTGAGAGAGTTTCTCTCTTTGTCTGGAATCCTGGGAAACCGTTTCTCTCGCATCACAATGAAACAACGCTGCTTTCCGCAATACGGCTGCTTTGTTAATTTTTATTTTCTGATTAAAATTTTTTGAAAAATCCGCGATGCACTGAGATCACAAAACTTGAACCGCAAAATGGCAAGGTATTACTGTATTTTCATTATTATTGTAATGTTATGTGCTTTGAGACATGATTGTTTTGAGATCTCTCTTCTCGTGACACTTTTCAGACTCTGTTATGTGCATTCATGTGTTTTGAAGAATGCGTGGCTTTCTTGAAGGGTGGGATCTTATGCTTTCAATGTTATTGCTGGCCACTTGTTATTGCTGGCCTACCCTACCTTTAAAACCAAACACATTTTTAACATTGATATGGTGTTTATGTGAAAGTTTTTTTTATATGGTACCCATAATGGTAAACCTACTATAACCTAATGAAATTGCTTTTTACCACATCTAGTTAAATCCACTGCTTCCAAAATATTAGTGTAACTTTTCAATTCAAAACCGTTTCTGGTAGCTGCAATTTTTTACATTTACATTTATGCATTTGGCAAACGCTTTTTTCCAAAGCGACTTACATTGCATTGCATTCAGAAAACACATTGAATCAGGTCATTAATCTTTCATCTTTTCTTTAAAAAAAAAACACGAGTTGTCACATATCTCCCTTCTTCTGTTATGCAGGGGGTAGTTTGCATTATTAGCCACAAAAAATATTACATTTACACTATATTTTGTACATTCTTTCCATAAAAAAAAAGAAATTGTGTAACTTCCTTTCCTCCTTAGGTCATGTTGAAGATAATATTCCAGAGCACACTGTCGATAAATTCTCTAAACAGTTGCATTAACCTTCTGCCCCTTCTTTTCCACTTCAGTCTGACTTCTTTCAACACAAACCGGCGAGGGAAAGCAGCATGCTTGCTCTTGATCTGTACCTGCGGCCGCTTCCGATCGGAACAAATCAGCAGGATCTGTGTTCAAAGCTTAAAGGGTCTAAACAAACAGTGAACGCTCACTGTTCGCTGCTGGAGGCTTATTCAACAAAGCAGAGCCTTTGTATGCACTGACTCATTACCTTCCGAAATTAGTCAATCAGTGTTACAAACACTTCAGCCAGACATGATGTTCAAGTGCTCCATTCTCACTTTGTTTTTTCCCCTCAGCAGGTAAGAAACAAGACTCTGAACTGATTCAGTTCTGCTTGCCCAAACGGACGTGCTCAGTTGATAAGGGTCAATTAATTTGGATTTGTTCGTGTTGAGGGAAAGATTAAAAGGATGCAATGACAGGTATGCAACCATTCGAATAGACATACTTTGAATCGTCTTTAATACTTGTCCCTATTGGACAACATGTGAGATAATAATGTCAGTTTTCCAACAGAAATAAGTTTACTAACATGTTTTATGCTTTTTTTGTTTCTAAGAAATAGTACAGCTTCTTATATATTGGTGAGAATGAGGTGTTTCTGGATTGTTACGAATGTTTAAACTCATGCATTCAAACACCCTGCAGGATGCCAAATGCAACCGCAAATGCTAAGCATATAATGAAAGCTATCAGAGTAAACAGCCTAATTTCAGCATTTTAACAAATGACCAGCTTTTGTATTATTATTATTCAAGAGGCCTCATTATACTAGCTGTTACTATGGAAATGTAAGGGTCACTAATGTTATTTTGGCAAAGCAACAGACATTTTCTCAAGTGTTTTTTCAGTCTGTAGACACAAAGCGCACTGGGTGCTTGCGCCCAAGACAAACCAAAATAGCAATGTACAATTTGCTAGAGCCATATTCAGTCATCGTCATGGTTACCAGCGACATCGGGATTTTCTTCACTGTTTATGTCAGAGGTCAAGCTTTTGTGTTCACAAGCAATTCTGTGTATCCACAGTATTGAGAGGCAAACAAATGCACAAACAGGTAAATAACTTTAATCTAAAATGCATCATCATATACAATATTGTGCAATACTGAACAAACAGTGCAATTGTCAACCACTAAGAGGTAGTAAAGCATCTTATGTAAGTGTCATTCACAGCTTTTTAGCTTTATCAGTGTAATAAACCTCTAAAAATGTCATGCTCAATTCTATTATTGCTAGCTAGGTCATTCAAAATTTCTCACAAATGAGTGTTTTGTGCATAGTAATTGGCAAAGCTAATCGGTTTTTCTACTTGCTTAGGTGGCAACAACTATGAAAGTTAATTTTAATAAGCAAGCTAAGCCCAGCCAAGCTAGCCAGTTTATGCTAGCATGTGATGCAAATTTTGTCCATTATCACTTTCTCATCATCAGGACAGTGAGCGCTATTGTATGGAAGCTTGATTCGGCCATGGAATGAAATATTTTTATAGATGGATGATCTCAATTGCGAGATATACTGTCAGAATTTAGTGATATAAACTCACAATTGAGTTATAAAGTCAGAACTGAGTTATATGAAGTTGCGCGTATCTGACTTTATGACTTTCAGTGGTGGAAACCATCTTCCATATTATTGCTAATATGCTACACACATTATGATGCTAATTAGCTCTCCTGCTTTCTTAGCGCTAATTAAAGTTTCTTTTGTCTTCCCTGGGAAATTGCAAAAATAAAAAACATTTAAAACCTCAAGGCTCAGTTTTCTCTGCATGCAGGGTATACCGTGAAACATTTAAGCTAATGCATTGTGCCATATTCCTCCGTAATGATGTCTCTGAGGAAAAAAGTTGCTAACTTTCACAATTTAGAGATGATTGACACCTCATTTCAAGTGAGTAAAACTATACACGCTCAAATTTCCCCCCAGAGTTCAGCGCTAGCCTAGTTGTCTAGTAGTCTAATCTGTCAAACATGGAAGTCATTATGCTAGTAACTAGTATTTTAGATACTTCTGGTGCTGTTAGCGGGATTAGACGTGGTTTCTTTTGGAGCCAGTGTTGACTGGACATCAGTGTTCCTGCGGAAGCAGTAGACTCCGTAGACGCGGAACTTTTTATCAGGGAAACCTAAGTTTCGGACACCGGGTTCTGGACCCCCACAGCGGCTTCGAGGATTGACTATGGGGTAACGAATGCTGCCATCTTCCACCCATCCTGCCTCACAACGGTCCAAGAGCTGGATCTTCCAAGCGGCATACAGTTGTCCGACTTTGGCTATCACTGCGTCATCACGTTGACATGCCTTTACTGCCTCAAGGTAGTTTACCTTCTTAAAACGTTTGAGAAAGTAAACATGTCCTGCAACAGAAACACAATTTTATGAAACACAACAGACATTAAGTCACCATAAATGACTGAAATGCTGCAGTAGTGAAGAAACATTTCCTGGGTGAGTGCTGCAAAAGTTCTGACTAAAAAGCTCTTGAAATCCTTACTGAAAAAAAGACAATTTAATGCAGAAATTCTCTACATTCGCATAATGGTTTCAGGGCCTGCCTTTATCATGAACCTTATCATGAAAAAAGAAAGAAAGAAAGAAAGAAAGAAAGAAAGAGAAAGATTTCAGACTGTCACCTTTTTTCAGGAGTCATTTATTGATTTTCTGTTTGTTTACGTGACTGCTGACTGTTAGGGCAGCACATCGTCTCATATTTCCCACTGGGCCATTCGGTAAATTTCTAGTAGCTGGTCAGTGTAGGGTTATTATTGAAAATTGCCCTAGCTATAAAGATTTCAGGACAAAGTGTCATCTCTAATAGCCCACTTGGGGATGAAAAGAAAAGCCTTTTGGCTCTCAGTGACTTGACTGCAAGTGGGTTTGAAGAACCAGGCAAGTCCTGTGTACCCACTGGATCATGCAGCACTTAGTAACAAATGGTCTGAACCTGGACCAAAAATAGTTTTCTTCCTGAAGACAAAATCAATTCAATTTTCAACTGTGCAAACACCTATTATTCCCACATGGTCACAAAGTGACTGTGCACCCCAGAAGCTATACTAAATCATAGTTTCACTGAAATTTGATTTGATTTGGCCAATTGTCTAGGAACTGATGCATTGCTCAGTTAAGAATCCTTCATTTGTGGAACTGGCACCATTTGTTGGACATGTATCAAACAGAAGGCAGTGAATAGAAACGCAGGAGGACCTTCTTAACAGAATCCTGGTCCAACAGCTTTAGGCTGGAAGAGATTCCAATGCCTCTCTAGGCAAAAACTCACCGTTGAGGTTCGAGGTAAAGCAAAAAGCATCATAGCGTTCATCATCTTTGTGCCTGTAACCATAGTTGCGGACACCAGGAGGGCTGTCCTTACGGCCACATTGGTCTCGAGGATGAGAGATGGGGTACTGGACAGACCCGTCCTCTAACCAGCCGGCATTACACCAGTCCAAGCCCTCAAGCCAAGCCTTGTGTAATTGTGGATGCGAGGCCAGAATAGCATCTTGCTCTCGGCACACGTCCTCAGCCTGGTGGTAGTTCAGCTTATATCGTCCAGATGAAGGATAGTATGGGAACACCACACCTTTGAAAAGAAATTCATAAAAATATGACACTTTAGTCAATCTTATTTGCTACAATCAAAACATCTGGCCAACCCCCTGACCTTCAAGGTCTAGATTTACAAATCCTGTGTCGTCCTCCATGTCATTGGTGATTTCGCACTCATAGCGACCATAGTCTTGCAAGGTGATGTTGTGAATTATAACTGAAGCGTCTCCTGGCCCTGCCCTCTCCAGAGACACACGGCCACGGTAGGACCCAAATACCTTCTGTTGTCGCCCCATTGCAACAAACACATCTTCAAACTGGAAAGCATCAGAAACCTTCGTCCATTTAATGCGAATGCGGTGAGGGTCAACATTCTCTGGTTCATGGTGGTAACGGCAGGGAAGAGTAATAGTCCCGCCACGATGGGTGACCACCTTACCTGGAGCAGTCTGGACTATCACTGCCCCAGTATCATCCTCTAAGGAAAGAGAGAGAGAAGTAAAGGAATCACTACATGCATTCATGGTATCTACGGGTTTCTGGGAATCAATCCCATGATTTTCGAGTTCCTAACAGCAACTTCAGAAACCAGAAAGGCCTCATTCAAACAAACTAGATTCAAGGTTCTGTATATTACATTACAGGTGAGTTCAAGAAAATTAAGTCTATATTTAACTAAGAATGTTTTGTGTGTGTGTGTGAGGGGGTCATGCAATTTGTGTACCAATAGGATCGATTTCATTTCAAATATATCCACATCTGTCAGTATGTTTGTGGTGTGTCCCTTTCAATTGAGAGAACCCAACTGACGTGTCAAATCAGCCTAAAATCTGCATTGTGCATTATTATCTTTCAAGAGTCCCAGTTGTAATGCAGATGCAGCCCACCTGCTGAGTGGCTTGGTTTTGCCTGTTGAGCCTCAGGAATATCTGACCCAACTAAGAGATTTGAATTACTATGGCATCGGAAAACGACACTGAAAATGCTTTAATCCTTAACCTTGTCTTTTATTCCCCACAGAATCCCTTGTTTTTGTTTGAATGCTGTTCAAAGCCCCTTGAAGCACAGCTGCATTTGAAATTGACAAGTGCTCCTCCAAGCCACCAGGTCTAAAGGGTGTGAACCACAGCTATCAAACAATGCCTTTTCTGACAGCTATCCTAGATGTTCTCGACAGACCTCAAGTGCTGTAATCAGCCTTGACATCTGCTCATTTAATCTGGCAGCTGGATACCTGGCACTCTAAAATGTGTGTTATCAAAACATCTTTTATTTCGAAAGCAGGGTTACCAAACATGTCCAGTCATTAATTCAACCAGAGACAGCTAAAGAACCAGTATTTCATCTGAAGAAAAGGGGTCGAAACTGAAAGCAATGTCACTGTAACCACAGATTTGAAAGTAATTTGCAGGTGCCAAGTAAGTGTTGGGGCCATGCTGTGAGAGGACAGCTAGTGCAACAGCAATTGGCAATTAAAGACTGCTTTTCCTTGCTTATATAAAAATGAATACCAAATGAAGAAAACAGACAGAGTGGGTCTGAAACTGATTATGCAGTATGATTACTCACATTATCCTATAATATAAATGAGTATCAGATGTTGCATACTGCTTGTATTTACCCTACTTGAGCCGGGAGTAACTGCTACAACTGGTATTTGTAAGAGGCTTTCTTTTCTTTCATCTGTTGGTCAAATACTGAACTTGAGAAGAGAGGTTATACACAGAGGATGACTTGCGTGGGTGGTCTGCTTTTCAATGCACCTGTATAATAATGGTATTTATTTGTTGCTTACATGTTTAACATGGTATGCAGCAGAATGCAAAAAGATGGTTGTCAGTAGGTATCATGACCTTGTTTTGATTATATTGCATTCGGATGTTTGCATTATTTAAATTGTGATCTGGGACACCACAGAAGGCAAAGATCTTACCCATTACATGAACTACTCTCCTCTGTCCTTTCTCCACGTCGACTGGGTAGGTGGACACAAAAGGTGAAAGGAACAGCAGTGTGCAGGTAATGGTTTCCAGGCACAAGATCTTTTTCCAAAGAGAGAGTGAGAGTCAGAGACAGTTGTCATATCATAACTCAGTTTTCAAATCTTTAAGATAACATTTTGCATGTGGAAAAATACAATCTGCATGTTCAAACAGTGCAGGCAATATCTGGTACATATGGGTGTAGATACAAATAGATCAGGTTTGCAAACAGACTACAAAAACAAATCTGTTTTTTTTGTTCTTATCTGAACAAATCCAAGCAGAGTTTGTTTACAAATGTGGGTCATTATTCTATCTTCATTTAGTAACATGATCCAAACCACTACTACTATTGCAGCACTCACACCAGCTCAAACACATTAAATACGACACAGCTGAATCATACATCCCCATGATCCTAAACTCCCCTCACAGCATGTTTGAGCATCCCCAACCGCAGTGCACTGCGCATTATCAAGGTTACAGAAGTAAAACACACACACTTGCTATCTGAACTCACCATCTTCACGAGAGAATGCGTTGTATGTTGAGATGGGATAAAGTTGGTATTGCTCCAGTGAACTGACGCGCGTTCTAGTGCAGCTGTCCCGATCCTGACTCGGTTTCACTGCGGATGTCTGTCGCGTCTCATCACGCTGCTGCTGACGGTACCAGCAGTTTAAGACTCGCTCATTTACAGGACGACTGAAGAAAAGCTCTTAGTGCTGATTTAGTCTGGTGATAAAGAGAGGACGTCATTTTATCTTACGCTACACTATAAAGTTGTATCTGTATTGCTTCCGTTGTTTTTGGTTGCGTACGTTGCAGACCTCGTGAGTTTATTCGCAAAGCCGTTGCTTGTAGCTTTATTCCATGCTTTATATAGCTTATTTAGTTACTTATTTTGTCGTGAATCTTTAACACTAAATCTCACAACTTATTTTTAACCACTTCGGACCTCATTTCAACGTAATATGTGATGAGCTCTTTTCATACTCTTTTCAAGTATGCTTTGAGTCTGGATATCTGGTAAACGGAGTGTGTTGTACTGTGTATATAATACAGTTTCGTATTTTGGCCATAATGAATTCATAAACATACTAGTTTTGTATTGAAACAAGCGTGCAACTCATTTGCAGTCCAACTCATTTGAGCATACATCTGAGCAGACGTGGCGCTTTAAACAGGAAGGGGAATTAGCTCAAATGGTAGAGCGCTCGCTTAGCATGCGAGAGGTAGCGGGATCGATGCCCGCATTCTCCAATGTTTTTTTTTTTCTTGAACTTTTTGAATAAATAAAATGTACATTTTAGCACTCAGTATCCGTCTACAGTGTCCATGGTCCAGAACTAATAATAACTTATATATAGTGTTTGGAACTAATGCACTATGTGTGTCTATTTTATTTTTTTAAGCTAATTATGGATTATGTGTAAAATTTTATTGAAGCCATTCATAGCTCTACTTCGTTACTAAAGCGATATTATTATGGATGATTATATTTGAAGTAGTGGCAGGTATTTTGAAAGATGTTTGGGTGAGTTGTCACGTTTTTTGGATTTTTATATTAATCAATTACAATATTAGTTGGATATAGCAACAGTTTGATATTTTTGTTTGTCATACACTTAACATTTTTGCATTATTTTATAAGTGTTCTACTGTGGAAGGTTCCATATTACCTGATACTGTTGTACGTGTTCAATTAACTGTATAGTAAAAGTGTCCATTTGTTTGTTTGTTTATAATAGCCAGGACTTTTTAGGTATACGTCTAATCCAGAAATTGATTTCAAAAACACCAAACTGTAAAAAAAATAATGTCAGTTTGCCGTACATTAGGTTATATAATACATTATGACCTTCATTGTGTCAGCATTGAAATGATCGGCTAGGTTAGTCTTTCTTGTGTAGCTCGACAGACTTCTGTCTATTCCACTGGAACTGATTGGATCCCACACGCAGTGCTGTTTGTGTGTGCAAGCAGAAATGTTGTGCATTGCTCCTTATCAGCATCTATTCTAAAGGCTGCTGAGCAAGGGTTGCTTTTAAGACTAGCAGTTGTAGAACTCAACCCTGCTGACTTAATCATGTACATACAATGTGCCCAGATGAAGGATAATTTGCAGGAGACCAACCAATGAGACCTATGACAAGAAAGAAGTTCTGACATTTATTACATGCAATATATAGCTATGAAATTTGTGTGGAACAGAAAGATAGTTAACTAAGAAAATGCACTGGAAAAAAGCATCGCATCAGAACAGAAGACACAAAGGTAATGTTAAAGGTCTTTTCTAAATTACCAAATGAACTGGATGCAACTATCAAGAACTGTTATGCCCAATAAATATAATAAGTCGGTTTTGACATGCATGTTTTCTAAAGGAATAGTTCACCTATTGGGAGTAAATTATGCTAGAACTTCAATATTTGTGTGAACTACCCCTTTAAAGTCGATGTTTTCTTAGTTTAACCTAATTTCTTCTCATGGTTAGTTTGGCCCACAGGTGCGATGGAAAGGAAGAAGTCCGGCTCTCGCTTGCAGCGCAGGGCGAGCAGCACAGGACCGACTGCATACAGCAGGTTGAGAAGCAGGATAGGCACCAGGACTGCGGAGGGAATCCTGTACATTTCAGCAGTGCGAGGGTGCAGAGACGCTCCGATGTGAGACCACTGGCACTGCGATGGACAGTAACACAAGTTAAGGATAAGACAATTCTCTTCTGGTAGATGATAAAATAGGTGAAAAAAGATTAATGGAATTTAAAGATAGACCCGAGCTTGTGTATTATAGAAACTTAGTCTCTTTGACTAGGGCCAGTACCAGTTCCAGAGGTGCATTACCCATATACTCGTTGCATAACCACTGTAGTATCATGCATCTTTGGAGAAATGAACTAACTACTCAAATGGTCACACTTCCACTACTTCACTATTTTTGTTTCTCTCATTTTGCATCATTTGATGTTCGATTCATCATGGGTCCCATTTTATATCATACTCTAGGATTCATTTACACATTTATGCACATGCGCACTCATCAAAAACACTAATTATTAACATATTACAATATACAGAATGAAATGTGCTGTATACACTCACTGGCCACTTTATTAAGTACACCTGTTCAACAACTCGTTAATCACATAATCAGCCAATCACAGGGCAGAAACTCAATGGATGTAGGTATGGTCAGTATGGTCTACTGAAGTTCAAACTGGAAGAACCCGTCTTTCGGATGAGACGTTAAACCGAGGTCCTGACTCTCAGTGGTCATAATAATAAATCCCATGATGTCCTTCACAAGAGTAGGGGTCTAACATACTCCCAGCTTTGAGGAGGCGATCATTAGTATGTAGAGCTGGAGATCTACAGCGAAACTCCTAGAGAAATTACTGTGAAGTCCTGTTCTATTGGAGGTCTTTGATTAGGAATGCTGACTGCTAGGGCCTCATACAGGGAATTAGAGGGGTGCTGGATAAGCTTGTTCAGACCAAGGCTTTGATCTTGGTGCAGTTTGATGGTCCCTTTCTATGACGTCAGCATATAGTGGATGAAAATCTCTAGGTTTAGTCAGAAACCAAAGAGGAAGTATACCTCAGAAGTAAGAAAAAAGTTTCTTGGAGATGTTTTCTTGCTTTCTTCTTACAGATTTGGCCCATTATTGGAGATGATTTCCAAGTCTTACCTGTAAAATGGCACCTGCAAAATATACCGTCCAATCGAGCATCCAAGTGCAGCCAGGTGTGCACAGCCCATATGCAAATGAACCTAGCATTGGGAGCGCATGGAATAGGAGCAGCAACATCTGGAGCAGAAAACATCATGCAACAAGTATTATTTCAGTCTGAGTGTCAACACTACCTGCCTTGCCTCTACACGGCAGTGCTTTGATGGCAAATTAATGCGGTCCAACTCAATCCCCAAGGGCACCAGCGCTGCCGCAGCAATGAACTCTCACTGAATACAGATCAGCCCGACTGCGTTGAGTTCAACACACCATCATTCATACTTATTGAGACTTATAAACACAAACATAGAAACATTACCCACAATTAGACTCTAAACAGAGCATGCTTGTGTTGTAAAGCACGTGGTGACTTTCGATGGTTGCAACAAGCTGTGAAAGTCATTGGATATAGACACACCTTTAGAGAATGACTTTTTATTGCTTGGTTTAAAATAATATTATAATGATAATAAAGCCCTTAGACCAAAAAAATCATATCTCAGGCATGCTTATTAAAATAAATAAATATTTATGTAAAATAAATGCTTATTTTATGTTTATATCAGGTAATGAATAAACGTTTAATGCATTTAAGTTATATAAACATATTAACATAAGCACTTTATTTTATGTATATTAATAAACAACAGAGTAATTGTTTATATTAAGCTTCTATAATTATAGCTTAAATATTCATTTATAATAATAATAATAATACACTGTTTTATAAATATAAATAAAATACATGCATTCGTTTTAGTTTTATTTAAAGTGCTTATTTCATATTTATATTTTTAAATGTTAGAAAAGTTAATATAAGAAATACATGAAATTAAAATAAAGTATTTATATATAACTTAATATAAATATAAAATATGGGGTTATTTAGACAACATAAATAAAAAAAATAAACAATGAGAAAGAAATAAAAAAATTAAACAACTACTTATATTAATTAAGCATTAGGAAAAAATATACAATTTTATATATTTTTTAAATTATATATATATATATATATATATATATATATATATAATTTATTATAACTTTTATTTTATTAATAATAATAACAATAGTATTACAAAATTTTTACTCTGTTCAATCCATTTAAATATTCTCACCGACACTTTCATCCCTGAGCGCACAGGTATTATATACGATCGAAGCAGGTCTCTGTCCCCTGAACAAACATGCGTGCCTTCGTTTCTTATCAAACACATTACCACATGTCACACTCTCTCCGACACGTCTCCTTGTTTGAGTTGATGGAGGGGCTCAGCCAGGACTCATGGGTGGGATTAGCTTATCAAGTTCTCACAGCACATCTCCTGCCTGATCGATGGGCCACCATTGTGCCTGGGCTCCTGCTAGAACAAGGACTTTTGATAACCTATTGACCGAGCTAAAACCTCAATCTAAACAAAAACATACCCTTGGTACCTTGGTGGTCGGTTGAGACAGGAGAGATATTTTTGGACTGCCTAAAGTGACAATAAGCCACCCACTGTATTGAGTGCTAATGATGAGTAATACCTCTCTAGAAAGTACAGTACAGTCATTTAGAGGAGCTTAATGCCAAAAAAACTTAGTGTATTAAGAAGCAAAGTATGCTTGAGGATTTCCATAAGCCTGAATGTGACTTCTTACAGAATATGTGCTCACCATAACTTTGGGGAAGCCCACAGGATCCTTCAGATAAGGTTCATATTCTGTCACATATCTGTTGAGGATTTCCAATGGGCAATCAAGAACTGCCTGTATGGATAAAGATGGATAAAGTCCCAAAAGATTTTGACTGAATTATAGACCATGCGTATGGTCTAGTATGGAGTATGGTGGCCACCAACTTACCAGTCCTCTAAAGACAGTGAATCCCATGGCAGCCAGTAGATAAACCACAAAGAGCAGGTCCAGGGGTCGCCATATTAAGGCTTTTTTCTGCTCACGTTCAGCCTGAGAGATACAAGCACCATTGTTCAGATTCTGTGAGGAAAACATTAACTATTGAACAAGGTCAGCAGTTTCTGGTTCTTCACCTTGGATGCACCGACAAGAGGCATATCCCTTCGTCTGGAGAACAGGGATACTGCTCCCCATATGGGCACCAACAAAAAAGGCATGTTGAGCCAGAAGGCAGGACGGATCTCTGAGCCATATTTACCTGCATATCAAATGTAATTGAGAAGCATCTAATATTATATTCAGCAGGAATATTTGATCTTTTATTTAGCTTGACTCACCAACTACGATTCCAGGTACAAACACGATCATGTTGGCGCACAGTGATCCGGCCCAAAAAAGCGCCAGTGTGCGATATTGTAACCTGGGATGATAGGACACTCTAATTTAGGTTTATCAAACACCTTTTAAACATCACGGCATGTACTTTCATGTCATGTTTGTTCTTGTCACCACCTTATTTCTAATTGATCCAATCCTAACTTGGTCTAACTAATATAGTCATGTTGAGTCAGTCATATTAAATCGTTTTTATTTTATTAAAACCTCTTAGTTTAGATATTACCACATAAAGTAACCTTTAAAGAAACAGGAGACTAATCTTTTGTTTATTGCAATGGAATGGAAATGGAATAAAAAAAAACATATTAATTTATATAATGAATGGTTGCTTTTAAAAAATAAAGCATAAAACAATGATCATTTAGAAATACAGTGATCCCTCGTTTATTGCGGTTAATGTGGACCGGAACCCCCCACGATAGGTGAAAATCCGTGAAGTAGGATCAGCCAATCAGCTCACGGGATACTTCCACTCTAATTCGTCGATCTCGTGCCGGGAACCAATCACGTGCTTGTCTGAGTGCCCGTGGGTGTGTACAAAGCCTCTGAGAGAGTTTCTCTCTTTGTCTGGCATCCTCGGAAACCATTTCTCTCGCATCACGATGAAGCAACGCTGCTTTCCGCAAAACAGCTAACGATATGGTGGTATTTTTTTACTTTTATTTTACGATGAATATTTTTGAAAAATCTGCGTTGCACTAAGGCTGCGAAACTTGAACCGCGAAGTGGCAAGGGATTACTGTATTTTTGTGTCATGCAGTATAATCCCAGGCTGAATTTATACATAGAGTAATAAATAGAGCACTGAGTAGAACTAAATTTCAAACCTGTTTGACATGCGGTGTACCAGTATCAGGTAGATGATGAAGTGCACTACACCATCCCAATAGCACATCATGATAGCATAGGGAGTGCCGAGATACGGCTCCCCCTAAAAGTCCAGCAAAACCATCATCAGACAGGTAGGTTTAGACGGAGTAATCGATAACACAAACTTGACTTTCTCCTCACAGTACTGACCGTTTTCTGATAGAACTCCATGAATCCTGATGTGAAGCCATCGTATTCCAGAGCGCTGGTGAGGTCAATGACACACGTGAAGGAAAAAACTGCAAAAACTGAACAAAAAATGTTGAACTGCAGTGTTAAATATTGAAGTGTATTGTTGTTTTGGTTGCTTGCAATGTTTAAGTACATGTAACCATCAAGTAGGACTTTTCTGTCTTCATCAAAATGTTAACTTCGGTCAGTGACACCCATCAGTACTCTCTGGCTCTATGGAATGCTCGATTCTGATTGGTTAATAGTGACATTTAGCGTTAGTATAAGCTATGTTCACATATTGAGTAGTCGTGTATGTTGTACGCTTTTATCCAAAGCGACTTACATTGCATTCAAGGAACACATTGAATCAGTTCTTGCGTTCCCTGGGATCGAACCCATGACCTTGGTGTTGTAAACACCAATGCTCAAGCTACAGGAAAGCTCAAACAGTTACATGTCAAACATGCTTACAAGTTACATTTCAAACAATTACATGTCAAACATGCAAAACTGGTCAAACAATTAAACAATAGAACGTTTTCTTCATCGGAAAGTGACAAACTGCTCTTAACAATGGCAAAATAATAATTTTCAATCACTTTAGTTACATTTTAAATGCCGGCTTTACAAGAAAATGTATCTCTCCCCAGTGGGATTATGAGCTAGGCTTCATTGGCACTTTCAAAAAGCTAAAATATTTGAAACATTTCATTCTGTGATGTGCTGAAGAAAAAAACCCTCACTAATAAGATGTTGCACCACTCAACTGCCCTATCGAGAGTTAACTAGCTTACCTTTATTCTCACTCTCTTTATTGAAAAGATTTCTCTCTTACCGACTATTGATTTCTGGCAAGGTAGAAGAGGATAATGATTTCTGCTAGTGGAGGTGTGAACAAGAAATTTATGTTTGGAGCCATTTTTATTTTATTTTTTCCAGGTTTAAAGTGCAGCTGTGCCAAAAGGGCACTTTGCGGAGACAGCGAATACCCCATGTGGCATTTCCTAAGCATCTGGGAGACAAATAATGAGTGGCAGGGGACATGAAGAAAGAAAATTCTTAAGCATGGAGGCAAAAATAATGACTGTAAATGTCACTACTGAAAGCTCAAACACTGGATTTAAAGGAATAGTTCACCTAGACATGAAAATTCAGCCATCATTTACTTCACCCTCATGTCTTTTCAAATCTGTTTCCCAGCTAACAAAAATATATTCTAATGTAGTCTACACTACAATTATAACAATAACGGCACTGAAAAACAATATCGTTGGAATCACTTTCAGAGCAGTTTTTTCCTCCAGCTGATGAACAAACTAAACAAAAAGTAGACAAACTTTAAATTGACTTGAAAAAGCCTAGCCAGATAGATGGATGGATGGATAGTGAACGTCAACATTTCAAAAGAAAATTTGTAACAGTATGTTGGATACGTACCGCTCTTAAAGAGACAGTAGCATAATAAACCTGCTGCTGTCTTCATCTTCAATGTTAATTCAACAACAAACGACAAACAGAAAATGCCTCACTGCTCTTGACTGGTTGAGCCCTGCTGGAGGAGCTTTAAATATCCATTGTACTATTAAATCAAAGATTAAATATGATTATAAAAGCAACGATAGCTCCTACAATACTGTAACAGGCAGTATTTTCATATTTTGAAGCATTCAAAATGCAATAAAAATACATGTATTGGTACTCTATATTGGCAGGTACTAAAAAGAAAATTATCGGTCTCAAAATCTTTCTGGAAAAAGTGGTATCGGTGCTTATGACGAGAACAAATCGAAAGCATGCAGAGCTTAATTTATGGCAATTACGACATGGCAGGAATGTAAAGATTTAAAAACAAACAAGCAATTTAAAAAAAAGTTTAAGAAAAAACATGAACGCTGTACAAAATAAAGTTTATGTTTTGAGAACATCATTAAAGACCTGTGGGGTGTTCCAGAAAGCAGGTTATGTGACATATTCAGGTATGTTTAAGGGTATGTAAGTGGATAACTCAACTTTCGGTTACAAAAACGGAGGTAACTTTCAGGATATGTTAGTAGCCATAGCAACTTACTTTCTGAACATAACCTGCTCCAGAGTAGCTTCTTTTTGAGGGTTAGTTTAATTCAGAGGGGATCAGTTCGATGAGATTAGATAGAGAAATCATCGTTTCACGCATCGTTGATCTGCATTCAGACATTCAATTTATTTTGGCAGAAGGATATTCACAGTGATTACATTTTTTTAACAAAAAGATATTTCCAGAACCACCAAACAGGTGGCGATATTCACCAAGTATGCAAATCAGCATTAAACAAAAGAAGAAAAATGCAGTATGGCTCATTTTTTTCTTAGCTAAGCGTTTTCTTGGTGACTCATGGATCCGTGGCTCTGTTGAGAATGTCTTGTGTGTTAACCGTCAACTTACTCTGTGTTGGATGAACTTACTCCCAGATACATTTTTGGAACCAACATATCTCGAATAAGCATGGTTTGGGTTAATCAACTAAAAGTTCAGTGTATGTTTGACGGTAAGATAACCTTGCTTTCTGGAATACTCTCCTGTTAACTTTGAACAAACATTCTATTAATGTTGCTGGAAGAACATTTGTTCATAACTTTGAGAGAACCCTGCCAGAAAGTTAAGGTTGTGTTTTATTATCTTTGGAACACAATAGAAGCTTAGTGGAATATTCATACTGTTTTTTCATTAAATAATGATTTTAATGGTTGAATAACGTAATATTTTCAAGTTAACCGTTCCTTTACTAATCTTCTTTTCTGAGCGAAGCTTTCATAAATATTTTTATTTATCCTTTATTTTACCAGGAATAATCCCATTTAGATATAAACCTCTTCTCCCGGGGAGTCCTGGCCAAAACTGCAGCACAAAAAGTTTTACATAAAACAGATTACAAACACACACACAAAAAAAAAGAAAGAAAAAAATCATCTAGAAATAATATGCAAAATTTCATTAAACACATGTTTCCTTCAGCTAGGACTGCAAAAGGTTTCTAAAAAGATGGAATTAGTTCCTTATTGTGAAGGAAACTGAGAGTGTAAAAGTTAAGACAGGTGTGTTATTGTAACACAAATACTTTTCTTGTATCCAATTTCATGGTTGGATTGCCAGACTAGATATTGTCCACTGCCATTCTTCTAGCGTTCACGAGTATCTGACTGACAGCTTCGTAGATATGGCTGCTCAAAGAGAAGTGTTGCATTGCCGTCTGCCGAGCACAGATACACAGTCTGATACTGACAGTCTCCCTCTCCGTCTTCCTCGCTTTCCTTTTTTCTCCCCAAGCCCTTTTAATCCATAGGGGTCTTGGTTTAGTTTACCTGCATTACAGGTGCGATAGTGGAATTATGGCTCTTTTATTACGGCAGGGCTGGAATGTGCCCGAACGCATTGTCACCTCTCAGTCACTCCAACCCATAATAACATCTTTCTTTTTAGAATTACATTTTTCTATTGTGTCCTTAAGGGGGAGATATGCAATGCATTGAAGAGTTTGTATATATTGTTCTGAGGATTTTTAAAAACAAATCTCTCTTAAAGCACTTTCCGCACACAAACAACAGTGGACAAATATGTGTGCCTGAAGAATTCTGTCAGTTTTTGACTTATGTCTGAGATTTTTTGGGAAAGCTGCCAGGCGTTTTATGCATTGGTACACATAATTAATTAATATTTTCATTCTTTGTTTGATGAATAGTTTGAGTGGATGTCTTATATATTATTTACCTCAGGTTTCTCCCTTTGAAAACACTTTATAAATGGCATGGATTTTCTACAGTGAGTTTAAATTGCTTTCGCATTGCAGTAACAAAACAAGTAATTAATCCGGATGTATGTGACCTTTCTACAACAGAAACAGGAAGGTGACTTGATCCTCATTCCGATCATCTGTGGGGTGTTCCAGAGAGCAAGTTACGTGACATACTCAGGTATGTTTAAGGGTAAGTAGTTGAATAACTCAACTTTTGGTTCCAAAAACGGTGGAGCAACTTACTCTCTGAACATAATCTGCTGCAGCTTCTGTTTGAGGGTTAGTTTAATTCAGAGATGTTCAGCATATGCGCGTCCAATAGATGGGGCTCCACTGGGCATGACGGACATGTGTATGTATATATGTATGTATATATATGTATATATATATATATATATATATATATATATATATGCAGTATGGCACACTTTTTCTTAGCTAAGTGTTTTCTCATCGATTCGTCGCTCTGTTGAGAATCTCTTGTGTGTTAACCGTCAACAAACTCTGAGTTTGATGAACTTACTCCCAGATGCATTTTTGGAACCAATATACCTTGAGTAAGCAAGGTTTGGGTTAATCAACCAAGAGTTATTTGATGGTAAGATAACCTTGCTTTTTGGAATATCCCCCTGATCATTTGTTTGTTTGTGGGTCAGAATAAAATATGGAATATATGGAAGATATTTGGCATATTTCAAGAGTCAACGAAATCAAATCAGCGTCAGAGCTCATACCATAGAATAAAGGATCTTTAGGAGGATTGTAGCGAGTGGCAAGGTAGGTCATGAGGAAAACTGCCACAAGAACAGCCACCCCAATTTCCAGAATAACCACCGGTCTGCAAATACAAAACATAAAAAATACGAGTTAACATGAAATCAAATGTAACGTTCACAGACAGCGCAACTCGACGCTTCACGTTAACAGACAGCGCAACTCGACGCTTCACGTTAACAGACAGTGCAACTCGACGCTTCACGTTAACAGACAGCGCAACTCGACGCTTCACGTTAACAGACAGCGCAACTCGACGCTTCACGTTAACAGACAGCGGAACTCGACGCTTCACGTTCACAGATAGCGCAACTCGACGCTTCACGTTCACAGACAGCGCAACTCGAAGCTTCAGGTTCACAGACAGCGCAACTCGAAGCTTCACGTTCACAGACAGCGCAACTCGAAGCTTCAGGTTCACAGACAGCGCAACTCGAAGCTTCACGTTCACAGACAGCGCAACTCGACGCTTCACGTTCACAGACAGCGCAACTCGACGCTTCACGTTCACAGACAGCGCAACTCGAAGCTTCAGGTTCACAGACAGCGCAACTCGACGCTTCACGTTCACTCGACGCTTCACGTTCACAGACAGCGTAAATCGCCGCTTTACGTTCACTGACAGCGCAACTCGATGCTTTACGTTCACTGACAGCGCAACTCGACGCTTCACGTTCACAGACAGCGCAACTCGACGCTTCACGTTCACAGACAGCGCAACTCGACGCTTCACGTTCACAGACAGCGCAACTCGAAGCTTTACGTTCCCATACAGTGCAAATCGCCGCTTCACGTTCCCAGACAGCGCAACTCGATGCTTTACGTTCACTGACAGTGCAACTCGATGCTTTACGTTCACTGACAGCGCAACTCGACGCTTTACGCTTACAGATAGCGCAACTTGATGCTTCACGTCCACTTACAGCGCAACTCGACGCTTCACGTTCACTTACAGCGCAACTCGACGCTTCACGTTCACTTACAACGCAACTCGACGCTTCACGTTCACTTACAGCGCAACTCGACGCTTCGCGTTCACTTACAGCGCAACTCGACACTTCACGTTCACTTACAGCGCAACTCGACGCTTCACGTTCACAGACAGCGCAACTCGACGCTTCACGTTCACAGACAGCGCAACTTGACGCTTCACGTTCACAGACAGCGCAACTTGACGCTTCACGTTCACAGACAGCGCAACTCGAAGCTTCATGTTCACAGACAGTGCAACTCGACGCTTCACGTTCATAGACAGCGCAACTTGCCACGTCACGCTTTACGTTCCCAGACAGCGCAACTCGATGCTTCACGTTCCCAGACAGCGTAAATCGCCACTTCACGTTCACTGACAGCGCAACTCGATGCTTTACGTTCACTGACAGCGCAACTCGACGCTTCAAGTTCACAGACAGCGCAACT
Source organism: Rhodeus uyekii (assembly GCA_037043235.1). Classification (NCBI taxonomy): domain Eukaryota; kingdom Metazoa; phylum Chordata; class Actinopteri; order Cypriniformes; family Acheilognathidae; genus Rhodeus; species Rhodeus uyekii. The sequence continues at coordinate 378,178 of JAWRVZ010000060.1, forward strand.
CGACGCTTCACGTTCACAGACAGCGCAACTCGATGCTTCACGTTCACAGACAGCGCAACTCGACGCTTCACGTTCACAGACAGCGCAACTCGACGCTTCACGTTCACAGACAGCGCAACTCGATGCTTTACGTTCACTGACAGCGCAACTCAACGGTTTACGCTTACAGATAGCGCAACTCGATGCTTCACGTTCACAGACAGCGCAACTCGACGCTTCACGTTCACAGACAGCGCAACTCGACGCTTCACGTTCACAGACAGCGCAACTCGACGCTTCACGTTCACAGACAGCGCAACTCGACGCTTCACGTTCACAGACAGCGCAACTCGACGCTTCACGTTCACAGACAGCGCAACTCGACGCTTCACGTTCACAGACAGCGCAACTCGAAGCTTTACATTCACAGACAGTGCAACTCGAAGCTTTACGTTCACAGACAGCGCAACTCGACGCTTCAGTTAACGGTCAGGAAGTGTCAGATAAGAAAGTAGTAGCTAAGTAGTTAAATGAAACATTTCACATTTGACAGCGGTTTACGATAGTAAAATAGATGTTAAGCAACCAATAGAAAAATAAACAGGCAAACTAGTAAACGTTTGCCTAATAAAACAATATGAGGGGGTAAGAAATATTTATAAAACCTTTTTTCCATAAGATTAATAATGCATGTGTTCATATTGCAAATTAATTTAATAAACTTAGTTAGCTTTCATGGTAGCCTTCAGTAAATGAACTTGTAAAACATTGACTGACTGGTAAAGCTCAGCTTTAGGAAGGGAAGACACAGAGCAAGAAAAGGAGACTGAGAGGAAAAGAAAGGAGAGAGTAGGTATTTACAAATAATCTACTGCCCTCATGCCTTTGAATGAGCTTGCTATCTTCTTTTTTTGGCCTTCAAGGATCTTAAAATGCACATATATCTAGATCAGAGAAATTAAAATGTTCCCTTGTCCCCAAATTAGCTCAAATTTGAGACCTCTGTTATTTAAAAAACCCATTATTTGCCCATTATTGTAGGCCCATTATTGTTACTTTTATCATTGTAGTATTAATAAGTTTTACATATTTAATCAAGAATATAACCTTAAATCTTGAAGGACACCTCCATTGCATTCTTTAAAAAACTAATTTCTGATTAAGTTTGGGCAACGTCTTGTCCCCAATTACCATCCACTGCGTATTCAGCCATTCTCTGTCCTGTCTTCAGCAAGTGAGAAGAGATGAATGGTCTGGCAGCGAGAACTGTAATTATTCCAACACCCAGAGCACCAAATGAGATGGGAGAGCATGTGATAGTCGTTCTGCCTTACTGAGACACTTACTGTTGTATGAGGAGCTATTCAGCCCGAGAACACGTCTTATTATCAACATGAGAGTCTCGAACAGAGACTGTAGTTGTTGTTTATCATTGCAAATGAATATACGATGGTACAGAAATGGCATACTTTGAAATACCACAGAATTTCCATGACCTTGTTTTTGGAGCTTTTTGTTTTTGGGGCTTTTCACTGCTCCAAAACAATGACAAAGATCGGAATTTCAAGAAATAAGCATTCAAAACATACAATCTCTCGCTTCCACCAACATGGATCAATGATTGTGATATCAGATTTTCTGTCCAATAAAATGCTCTGTAGAATCTTAAGCATCCCACCCCCTACATTATAAAATTCTTCACACATTCACTTTTTTTCTATATGGTAAATGGCACATAGTGCACTATATAGGAGATATGGAACGATTCAGTGTAAATATACTGTCCATTGAGGCTTTATTGACTCTGGCTGAGCTGTGATAAAAGCAAAACGCTGTTGGCTATGTTGAGGGGTGGAGCTTTTCGGTATGTTCCACCCTGTCTTCTTGTTTCAGTGGAATTTACATTAATGCATTGAATAATGCTGCATGTTTTAAGGCACTTCAGTGGGCCTTTAAAAATTCATTGGGCTTATTTTGATGATGTTAAAGGGATAGTTGCTCACCCTCAAGTTGTTTCAAACCTGTCTGAGTTTCTTTCTTCTATTGTGCTCAAATGAAGATATTTTGAAGAATATTGGCAATCAAAAAGTTGACGGTAGCCATTGACTTCCATAGTATATATATTTTTTATCTTCCTACTATGGAAGTCAATGGCTAATGTCAACTATTTGATGACTAAAATTCTTTAAAATATCTTCTTTTGTGCTCAACAAAACAAAGAAACTCATAAGGGTGCGTAAATTATGACTGAATTCTCTTTTTTGGGTTATCTATCCTTTGTACTGCTTTTGAAACTCCTACATCATTTAAATGGGTGTAATGTTGTGAACTTAAAATTCATTTTCTATCAGTATATAATTGACACAATAATGGTAATTATTATTGTTATTATTAATATAAAGCTATTGTTTTTTACATCATTAAATGCAGTAGCTTGAGTCTAGAGCAAATCAGTTAATATTACATCCTTTCACTGCCCTCAAGTGGAAGAAATAAAAAAAGAAGATGCATTGAATAATAATAATGTGTGTTTAATGTGGTGATTCATGCTGTTCATGTCACCAGTCTATTAATTATTCTTATTGTATAATTATTATTCCATAGTACAAGATCTAAATAAGATGTACAGCCTGCTATAAAATATGGCATTTGGTAAAATGCATTTAATGTGACCAAAGTTATTATTCTTAAAATCATTAACTCTAATTGCTTTTCAAACACTGCATTTGATAAGAAATTAGCCTTGGAAGTTACAAGAATACTCACTCTTGAAACGCTGGAACATTGTTCATAGTGTAAAGAACACCAAGAGCCGTCAGGGAAAAGAGAAAAACGCATATCTCCTGTGCCATAACGTCTGTTTTGAAATCTGTTTTTCAGTTATAATCAGTTATTCAGTCCAAGGGTCCACAGCTGAGGATCTACAAGTTGTTAAGAGTCAGACATAAAAATATTAACATTTGATATCAGAATTTGCACTTGAAAGTCTATAGGGACTTTGCAAGTCAATAAATATTGTGTAGGTCTCCTGTGTTATAGTCTAAAATAAACTTCTACTTACCAAGGACACAGTCTCCAAGAATTGTGCATAACCCAATTCACAATGGCCCTGTGTGGGAATTGTAGCAGAATAATTGAGCCAAACAAAGGCGCTTTTGGGAAAGTATACATAATTTGATTTTGTCATGCATTTACATAATCGTGTTTACTTTTGGTCTAATTTGTCAAATGCTTGTGTGCCAAAAAAGGAAAGCTCAGCCAAAGCTGTGGCAGCCAAAGAGGCTTTTGTGTCATTCTGTAAGCTAAAGAATGTACTTGTGAACTAGACTAAGGAGATTTATAAAATTATATGATAGATAAAAACATTTTCGAGATATAATAACTTATTATGGGACCTATAATTGTTCTTAAAAAAAATCTATGTATCTGTCTAAAAGACGAATGTGTGGAGCTGTTCCTGTAGATCAATCAGTAGAGCATTGGTGTTTACAACACCAAGGTCATGGGTTCAATCCCAGGGAAAGCAAGAACTGGTTCAATGTGTTTCTTGAATGCAATGTAAGTTGCTTTGGATAAAAGCGTCTGGTAAATGCATAAAATGTATGGTCAATATAATCTGCTGAAGTTCAAACTGGGGAAGAAAGATGATTTAGGTGACTTTAAACGTGGTATGGTTGTTGGTGCTGGTCTATGTCTTGAGATCTAATGGGATTTTCACACACAACCATCTCTAGGGTTTACAGAGGATAGTCTGAAAGAGAGAAAATATCCAGTGAGTGACAGTTCCGTGGGCAAAAATACCTTGTTGATGCCAGAGGTCAGAGGAGAATGGCCAGATTGGTTCGAGCTGATAGAAAAGCAACAGTACCTCAAAAAAACATTCATTACAACCAAGATCTGCAGAAGAGCAACTCTGAAAGCACAACACGTCGAACCTTGAAGCAGATGAGTTTCAGCAGCAAAAGATCACATTGGTGCTGCTCCTGTCAGATAAGAACATGAAACTGAGGCTACAGTTCACCAAAATTGGACAATAGAAGACTGGAAAAAATGTTGTCATGGTCTTATGATTTCCCAGATCTGAATTTGGCGTAAACAACATGAACTCATGGATCCATCCTGTCTTGTATTAACGGTTCAGGCTGCTGGTGGAATAATGATATGGGGAATATTTTTCTTGCCACACTTTGGGCTTCTTAGTACCAACTGAGCATCGTTTAAACTCCTCAGCCAAACCAAGTATCGTTGCTGAACATCCCTTTATGACCACAGTGTACCATCTTCTGAAGGCTACTTCTACACACCATGACACAAAGCTCAAATCATCTCAAACTGGTTTATTGACAATAACTTCACTATATGAACTCATTGTTCTAACTCATTGTCTATACTCAAATGGCCTCCAGTTACCAGATCTCAATCCAATAGAGATTGCCGATAAATTTGCAACAACTACACGATGTCAATATGGACCAAAATCTCTGAGGAATATTTCCAGCACCTTGTTAAATCTATGCAACAAAAAATTGTGAAAGGCAGTTCTGAAGACAAAAGGGGTCCATCACAATACTAGCAATGTGTACCTAATAAAGTGGCCGGTAAGTGTATACAATTCAATCTACTGGGATGACCTTTATATTGCAAAAGAAAACTGGAGATGCTCCTGCAATACGCCATATATCTACCAGGATACACTATAAAAAATAAACAAGAGAGAGAGAGAGAGAGAAAGTGATGCCTAACACATGCAATTTATAGTTTATCTCCTCAATTATATGAGACTTTTTTTTCTTTAGGAGAAAAACTTATTTAATCAAATCCAATGTTTAATGATTTTGCTTTTAATTGAATCGTTGAACCGCTGACACGGGCAAGTTGTCACATGCTTTGTTGTAATTTTATTTAACTCATTAACTAAAGTTCATGTTTATCTCAGCTTTTACCTTGTTACTGTTGCATGCATTGATTTGTTGTTCATAATACATTTTAAATACATGAAAAGCAATTAAATATCTTAAAATGTAATTTGTTTACATTTTTTGTTAAGTAAGAACAGTGGTGAATTTGCATTTCCTTCAGGCTGAAGCTTATTCATATCAATTTTGGTGCTAAAGGACCTTTTATATTTGCCAAAAATATAACTTTTTTCTATTATAAAAAAAACAAGTAAGCCCAGGACAGGTGAGAAAACATTACGCAAAAGTAATTCAATCCATTACTTTCCATAAAAAATAACGGATTAATGTAATTAGTTACTTTTTTAGTGAGTAATGCAATATTGTAACGCACTGTTGTTAAGACATGTTATTTTGCTTTGCATGCAAGAATTTGACTATCCACTTCCCATATTTGTTCACGCAGCAAACAGAAATGTTTAATGTGATCATGCTTTTCACTTTAGAATACTGATCCAATTTATTAGTAGTTCCTAAGTTTTTATTTCCAAATATGGTAAGACTTATATCCTAATTAGTAATTACTAGTGATTGCCATGATCTTTACTTTAGAATTAATTGTATATTATGCATTATCCATATTAATTATGAACCCTATATAGTAGTTCTTAGTAGTTCTCCATGAAAAAATAAGTCATTCACAATTAGCTAATGAGAACTATCTCATACGACTAAGTGCTATTACTACTAATTCGTTAATCAGAGTTTATTGTTAGCTAATAGTAGTTACTAGGGTGTTAATATTGTGTTCATTGCCCTTTGGCTTTTCCAAATAGGTGTAAGCCTTCACGGCAAACAAACTGCAGACTCAAACAGTGGCATGGGATTATCAGTGATTATTTGAATCTTGACTAAAACAAGGAAGAGGAGCTCAAATGAATGTAATACACACCAAACATTTTTTTCCTTCAAATTTTGAGTCCTTCAAATTTTAATCACACCATTGAAGCTTAGAATCAACTTAAATGTTAAAGACTCATTAACATTTATTTTCATTTATCTATGGATGATTATAATGCTTTTCTAATTCAGAATAAAAGCCGAGATTGTGTATGATTAGGTACTGAATATATAACATTGTAACTATGCTCAATTGAATGAAAGATTAACTCATTTTGCTAAACAAGAATGAAAGATCAAGTCAGTAAAATGATCCAATCTTAGTGTCACTACTGAGAACTAGTGACCCTGTATAAAGAGAGCTTATTGTATAAACAGTTATTTTAATTTAAATTAATGTGATCACTATCTGTGTTCTGATTTCTGAAAATAGCCATCTTATTTCTCTCTCTCTCTCTCTCTCACACACACACACACACACACACACACACACACACACACACACACACACACAATTGCCCTTCATGTCCGGTTGGTCTGATCTTAGTAGTGCAGAATGTCTGCTGCTTTTAGAGTTTTAGAGTTGTCAAGAGAGGTAAGTTTAGTTTGAATACTTTATAAAAGCATTATTTGAAGCAAACTTTTTCTCTTGCACCAACAGATTATCAGCATTACTTTTAAATTCCAACCAATAATGCCTTTTTAGTTAACTTGTTGTGTAAATGAGGCTGGGGGCAATCACAGCAAGAGGCAACAGGAAACACAAAATATCTTCAGTTACACTTATTCAGCTTTATGCACAGAATAGTTCTTTGTCTTTGAAAAAGAGGATTGAAAAGAGGATTATGAGAAATTTAAAGGCAGACACGTAGGAATACTTTAGAATAATTGGGACATTTCTAGTTATTTCAATAACAGTTTCCCTGAATTCACTTAGATATTTTTAAACTTTGGTGATGCTTGCAGCTCCGCATAGAGATAAATAAAAATCATATTTTCACTTTACATAAGCTCCCGGGAGAACGCATAACGATTTTCCCATCTCAAATGTCCCTAGACTCGAGTCTACAGTCTTTCCTAACCTTTTTTGTGTATGTGTGTGTGTGTGTGTGTGCAAAATAGCAATTAATACATGCATATTTTTACATATAGCCCTTTAAATGTTGTTGTTAACATTGTGGTAAGCATACAAGCTTCCTTCATACATTCAGCTTAGCAACATTAATAATTAGAGTAAGATACCTGATCTTTTCCTTTCCTTGTCCTTTTTGTTATAGACAAAAACAAAACTGCTGTTTTTCAAGGACAGTTTGTCCAAAATACTGATGACAGTTTATTGGTCCGGCATTTTTTTATTTGATCATAAATCAAAAATATTTTGGTCTACATGGTGCTAAATAAAATATTTTTCAAGACTGATAATGCAACTAGCATATTGTGTTTTTTTAGTTAAAAAAAATATATGCTTGTTCAAGTCACCATAGGGTCCTTACCATAGGACTTTATAATCCAAGTTGAGGAGACATTACAATACTGTATCACATATCTTTATAATATCATATTAGTCTATTTAGTTTTAGTTTTGCATTTTATGATTGTCTTGTTTGTTTTTTGGGGTGTTTTTTTCTTCTATTTTGACCCTAATCTGTAATACACTTGTTATAGACCTAGACCCTTTCTATTACTAGTCTGTAATAATCGTATGATATAATAACAGACAAAAAACTATTTAAAAAACTGTTATTTAGCTCTGTATCCACCAGAGCGCGTAACAAACGAAGAAATGATACCTAAAACAGTAAAACATTCTCCAACATTTTTAAACAACACAAAGTGATATATAATGTTTCTTCGAGAGACTCTTGACAACAGCACACGACTATCTCGTACTTTTATACGTCATTTGTTGCTAATATCTCTGCAGCGAGAGACGCGACGCGAACGCTACAGTAACTCTCCCTTCACAATCCACCAATCATATGACGCGGCAACGAGAACGTCGTCTCTGATTGGCCCTTGACTGGGCGTCGACGTCAGAGTTCTGAGAGGCGCGTCGCGTTCCACGCATTAGTTCGCGTGAGAGTTGCGTCCAGTCAGACGTGTCAGTAAGGCCAGCCGCGGAAGTATCGGCTTTCAGTTCAACATGGCTTCAAGTGTGACGAGCTGAGAAGAAAAACCATCACAAAACCAGGGCTATTCACTTTTTCACCACTCTAAACGAGGGAAAAGACCTGGGAAATATATTCACGAGCTGCTTTTATTCAAGTAAGCAAGTCTTAAGTCCTGTTCCTGTCAAGAGTTACAGTTGTTTGTGTGCCGGCGTCTCAAAAACGTCAAGCGCATGCGCAGTCAGTTTGTCAGTCACGAAAACTTCAAGTTATTTAAAGTTTAATGACATTTATTGTGCTCTTTTATGTCTTTCTGCTTTTATCAGTGTAGTAATTCGAATAATTTAATAGTTTTAATGTCGAAAGTGCTGTTATAAAGAGTCAATGGGTCGAGAAAAGTTTTAAAAATGAGTTTTGGTTGTGTTGCGTAATGTGAAAAATTGGTAAATATCTCTAATAGACAGGTTTTAAACGAGTAAAATAACTACTTGTTTTTATGTTGACTGCTAATTTCGACTCTTAACTTTCAAGTTTCTGTTAGAGGAGTTTCCACTTACTTTCTGTTTCCAGTTGAGTGCTTGTCTGTCTTTGCATAAAGTTGCCATTGCTTGTAAGTATGTTGAATTAATCTCGAATGTATTACATAATAAATATGGCATTTACTGAATGAAATAGGTTTATCAATAAGGGATGAGTAATATTGAAACCAAGAGTGTAAACCCTTCAGGTTAGAGCTTATTAAACTGTAAATATATCAGGGTTTCAGTTTGATATTAAAATGAATTTCCTCCCCCCTAGACCATTGGTAAATCATTTTATATTGTGTATTTCATAACAGTCTATAGATTTGAATAACTCATTCACTTTGATCGGCCAGCCATTACTGGGAATGATAATATTTCCTCAGAATTGCTCAGATGCAAACTAACACTTCCATGGAAGAGCGATGAAGGTAGTATCATGGTTTTGGTGGACCACAGTTCCTGTCATCCGTTCTCAGTAAAACCTTTTGAAGAAGTGAGTTATGACATGTTTACGCCGTTATTTATTCTGGTGATATTAGCTTTGTTGGTCAGATTTGACAGTGGTGTGCACAGCGGGTTGTAAAACTACAGAAATCACGCAAAACTCCCTCTTCTTTCTTTGCCAGCAGAGTGTAGAGAAGCTCAATTAGAAGTCTCTTGTTCTCCAACCAATGACGCATGTTGACATCACTTGGTCTAGACGGTTACAGGAAAGGGAAACAAAAGCAGTTATGGCCATGTTTTGTTTTGGAAGGGCAGAATATCTTATTTGAAAGATAAGGAATAAATCTGAAAAATGAAACCGAAGCCTTTTTAGGATCATTTAGATTTTTTGTGTGCGTGTTATGACACTATTTTAATGTAATTTTAGCAACGGGTCAGTGACAAGGAATTTAAGTATACAAAACAAGCATTATTTAGCTAATGATATACATTTGTTTTGTTTTTGTAATGTTGATGCATTATGTATAAAAATAAAAAATATAGAAAATTGCCAAACTAAATAAAAAAAGAAATTAAAAAATTAAACTTATAGTTTTACTTAATTTTAAAATGATATTTCACATTTACTTCTGATTTTTATTGCTTGGTTATTGTTGTTGTTTTTAATCTAAATTATTGTTGGAAGTTTAGATAATTATCACATGATACTGAAGTGATGAATATATATATATATATATATATATATATATATATATATATATGTACATATTATGTATGTATGAGCTTTGAAAGGTAAACTCGTCATCTAGCATGACAGATTAATTATTTCCTAATAAATAACATTTTAAACTATGAATGTAAATGTACAAATTAAGACAAAAATACATTTTAAAAGTTACATAATTACATATAATTTATTCAACCATAAACAGTACAAATTGTCCATCGAAATGTACCGGTTTGATGCACTTTAGTTCATGATACCATATTAGTTATTTATTAGCTGTTCCTTTGATAGTTTTGCTCAAAGCTGTCTGTGTAATTCAGAGAGCCAGTGCGTAGTTTGACGCACAAAGCTCTGTTGTGAAGTCCAGGGAGGCAACAAAACTCTCTAACAGTGATTTAACTCAAGATTGCAGTTTGGGACACGGCTATCCCTTCCTGCTTCCGTTTCGCTTTCTTTAACGAGTGTCTTCCCTTGTTTGGCCCCTGTCGAATCTCATTCACATGTTCCGATGAGAAATTTTGCTGTAGTAGTGTCTAGTAGTGTCATCATGGCTGTTCTTGGTATATTAATATTACCCGACCAATGCAAGTTTTCAGTTTCTGGAATTTAGGCAATGGTTCATGTATTAAGTGTGAATTTTTGCCAGGAAGAAAGGCCATGATTTGTTCCAAGTCCAACAGGTTACACAAACAGTGGGTGATGTTTATTTCGCAAGCCTTTATGTGAGTGTAATACTGGTGGCAATAGCTTGACTGAGTGTGCATGTTCTCCCTGTGTTAGTGTGAGTTTCCTCCGGGTGCTCCGGTTTCCCCCACACAGTCCAAAGACATGCAGGTTAGGTGGATCGGATATGCCAAATCAGCCATAGGAGCGTGTGTGAGTGTGTCCCAGCACTCTTAGTTCTGGGTTTCGTCTGGCAGGGAATGAGGATAATTAATGAAGCGGACCCTGCAAATGAGAGGGACTAAACCTATAGGAAGATGGATGGGTTTAGTGTAAGTTTTTCAACTACTATTTATATTTTATTTCAATTAATTGAAAAGTTTTAATAGTTTTAGTGTTAGATAGTGATAATAACCCTGTCCCTGCGTCTTGGTTCGTTTCAAAACCCCTGCTGTAGACTGTAATTGAAGCGCTAGTGACGTTCCTCAACTGAGCGCTAATTGTCCGTATGGAATGTGCATTTAAGGAATGTTGAACTCTGATAGCGCTATTCAGAGCAGCTTCGTCACAGTAAAACTAGATGTGACGTCTTGATGGTCGTAGCAATTGCTGTTTAGCAATCCTTGGAGTTTCTGCAAAGTCGGTTCTAGAGGTAAATGGGATTTGAAGGCAAATTTTGAAGCGCTGTGTCTTGGGAAACCTATCTGAATGTGAAGGTCAAAGACATTACAAGAGAAAAACAGTAGCTGTATTTACATGGACCCAAGCAATAATAATAGTATAATTGGAGTAAGTCACGTAACCACGTTAGTTGGACTGAATTAGCCAAATCTGATTGAAATTTATTTTGGATTGTAAGAGGTGGTTTAAACCTTTTCTAATCTTACGTTCAATAGGAAATTTAAACACTTGATTGGATTGAAAACCGAAACTGAGAAGTTCTATGTATGTGCAATAACGCAGGAATGGCGTAATGACGTATGACACTGGGAACAATATGTTGTTGTTGAATATAGTGTCATATGACTGTTATGTCAACCTGAAATTCTCCTTCCATTCGTCATTGTCACAGTCTTGTCGCGTCTTTTCACATCCGGGTCCCTTCTCTGTATCTGTCATGTCCTCCCTACACCTGTCTGTGTCTAATCACTGATTGTTAGTCCCGTCAGCTTGTGTCGTTTCGTGTTTATCATAAATTCCTCTCGTGTCTCCCTTGTCCTTGTCGGTAATTGTCAGTGTTACGTTGGATATCGTTTCGTGTGTGTGGATGCTGTTTTTCCGTGTTTCTCCAAGTCAGAGTTTTTCACCCTCGTGTGCTCTTTATGTTTGTATTTAAAGTGTCTTTTGTTTTCATTAATAAATCCTTGAGCAGCAACTCCTGGTCTGCTTCCTGTGTTCTCCGCATCGCACACTAACACCATTAGCGTAACAGTCATCTGTGAAGAGGTGCGGGACAATCCTTGCTTCAGACTCTCGTTCACAGACGCCTTGTTTTTGCCGTGCGAAGGGTCATATTTTAACTGCTTGATAAATATAAGCCACACAATCTTTGTGTGCTCTCATAGTTAGAACTCAAGATAGATAAACATCAGATTTTTAAAACAGAGAAAAGAAGCAACGGTAAGGAAGATGGCTATGTGCCAAAATCAAGAAACGCTGTATATTCATGTAGTGAGCGAAAGATCAAATTCGATTTGAAACTTGTGGCATATAAACGCGCGCATCAACCCGATCACTTATTTAGCGTTCATGTAAACACTATATTTCATCCATCTGAATCTTTCATTCTGTTTTAAACAAAAAGTGTCCATGTAAACTTAGCTAATGTGTTTTAAGGCTTATGATGCTGTTTGTAAGTGGAAGGGATTTTTATTGAGAGTTGTTCTGAGGTCAGGAAGACTAGCTTCAAAATCTTGTGGTGATTTGTCCACCCCCAGTTTTCCCATAACTAGCCGCTCAATCAGTTTCTCTGTGAAGAAGCTCTTGTTTTCCTGTATAAGATCACTTCACCAATACAGTTCTTGAACAAATAGTTTGATGATGAAGTCAGTGGTATTTTTTTTAGTTATCTGTCCCTGAATTTCTCCCTTTATTAGGTTTCCTTGTGTCTCTTTTTACGGTTTTTGCAGTATTATGCAATGCTTTTTTCCGTTGGATGTAAATTAGAGCTGTTCTTGGTTTTGACGGCACCCGAGGAACGTGCATGTGGCTTGTTTTGCTGGATACAGCCTTCGTTCTGTCATTTAGTCGCATCAGCAGAAGTGCGGTTTAGCGTTGGTTTCGTGACCCAGGGCAGAAATGAAGGCCCTCGATTGACCGGAGTTTCTCGGGTTTGGAGGGAATTGAGAAGGCGTCAGCTTCTGCAACTGGGTCAGAGTTGTGCTGGAAAAGGGTGGCAACTGACTGTAATATAGACCAGTGAGAGAAAAAAGGCAGCATGGGTTTGTGTTTAGGTTTATTTTAGACGTTCTGAGAGCCCAGTGTTGTCGATCATCTCCTGAATGTTTATTACCTTCTCTTGGTTTTCACCTTGACTGGTCGTTTTTCACTAATAAATATAACTAATACAGTAATACCTCGGTTTACGAGTGACTTTGTATACGAGCAAATCGGTGTACGAGCATTGTATCGGAGTGTGAGAAGATTTTTCCCTCGCCCACGTGCATTTCTTTGTGGAAAAGTCCTAACGCTCAGCATCTTCGCGTGCATTTTTACTGGAAATATCCTAATGACAGCCTCTCAGTTATTTAAAGCGGTTTTACCTTGTGTTGTTAACATTTAATTGTGATCGCTATTGTTCACGTAGTGAAATATGTACGTACAGTACAGCATATAGACAATGACCTCAAGATGAGTAAGAAAGAAGGTACGAAATTCTCCCTCTAAGCAATAAACCCCTCCTCTAATCTCCATCACATCAGCAGCGACGCTACTCAAAGCTAATGTGCATGATACAGTAAATTAAAAATACAGTAAAGTATTTTTAGTTTAATTGTCAATTATTAATCAGTATTTATATGAGATCTTAATGGTTATAATTTGAACTGTAATTAATATTGTAAAACCAAAAAAATATTTAAAATGGGCATTTATGGTCGTGTGGAACGAATCGAGTGATTTTTAGTGCATTCTTATGGGGAAAATTGTTTTGGTGTACGAGAATTTTTAGTTATGAGCTCTGTTACAACTCCTAATAGATGTAGGTCTAGGAGTAAATAGGAGTGCAACACAAAAATAAAGAAAAAGGAAAATACAAATAATGTTGCGCTAATTCAAAGTAAGAAATGTCAATCTGTAACATTAGGAAGGGATAAATGAAACGGAGTCAAAGTGAAATCAAAGTTAGTTTTAGTATTGAAAAATAAATAATCACCAATTAACAATCACCAACAAAACATGGAGTGAAATGATTAAATGAAAATAAACAATATAACATTAAACATGACAAAGAATATGGGAGACAATAAGTGGGGCGAAAGCAAAGAAATAAACAAAACAAAACATTTGCTACCTATAACCCAAAAGAACCTCTAATCTAAAACAGGAAACAAAACAAATCTTCGGCTTGGCGCCGGCTAACTACTCTAACTAAAAACCCAAAATACAAATAATAGTATCGGATGTCGTAAACTCTGAATGGTGGTAAGCATTTACATGATGACACAAACGATACACCAAAGAAAGCTTTAAACCAAAAATACAACACTAACAACTAACAGACTTTGAGAAACAATCAAACAACCTGACGGTACACAGCAAGAAGTCAAGAGCTACGTACAAATGACGCGGTGATGGGATGCGTCACTTCCGAGTCTTTTATAGTTGGATAATTCCTTCGCGGAGAGGCGTGGCTGCGTCACTGAAGCTGATAGACAGGAGAGTTAACCAATGACAGGACCTGAGAAATGTGATTGGACAGACAAAAAAAGGGGGTGGACGAAAACACTACAACACACAAAGGGGCGTAACAAGCTCGCTCTTGGAACGAATTAAACTCGTAAACCGAGGTTTTACTGTATTTAATAATGCAAACCACACTATCGGTTTGTTGTCTGGTTCTTTCTTCTACAAGTTAGAAACTCATTTAAATTGTGTCGCATCATTCCATTTTTTTATGTTTTAAGAGTTTTTTTTTTTGTTGACAACAATGGCAACGTTCTGCATGCAGCTTTTGGTATGCATAACATAACATAACATAACAAGAAAAATGCAGATGTTCTCCAAATGTTTCCGCAAAACAAATTCAGTTTTTGTTTTGTTTTGTGAATGTTTTATGTTTAAAAGAAAAACGTTTTTTTTTATGAACTGTTTTTTTAAATGCAGATATCCATTAAACCTTCCCCAAGAAATCTTGATTCTATTTATATTTATATGAACTCAAAACAGGTAAAACATAAATTAACATTAACACGAGTTTCCATGACCAAGCCTGAAAACATTTAAACGAAACATTAGAAGGACCTTTTTAGTTTTATCTTCACTCATATTGGAAGATTTATTAGACCGTGGCTCCTATTTGCTCTTATTTTCAACCATATATTATTTAGCTTAATGTTGCCGATGCGTTGAACAAAATGAATCATTGAGTCTTTTGGAAAAAGACTTCATAAAGCCACCAGCTACGCATATCCCTTTTACCGTGGTTTAGCTTTGAATAGCCTCCATTGATCGTAGGTTCTGAATGACATCTGTAAACCTCTGAGATGCCATGAAATGAAAGCTTGGCATGACTCACAATGGCTTAATTTCATCCTGCTGATGCTTGATAAAAGTAAATGTCCCACCCAGGTAGACAATATTGTATGTAATTGTTATTATACAAAGACATAGGCTTATTAGAATTATAGGAATACTCCCTAAGTAGTGTAGTTTTCTTTTCAATGAGTCATTTTGAGTTTTATTTCTGCCATGGTTTCCATTTGCCTCCAGCTGTTTAGATGATTCACAGATCTCTCAAACAATCTTTAACGTATAGCCCTTCCGTTCGGTTTCACTTTGAATCTTTCTTTTGACTGCTTTATCTTTTACCACCAGAATTAAATGTCTAGTCTTAAAATACTTTCTCCTACCCTGGCTTAAAATAACAAAGCTAAGCCATTACAAGGTTAATTCCACCAATAAACCCCTCCTCTGTGGTTTGAAATAAGTCTCTTATTCACACCAAGGCTGCATGTATTTGAATAAAAAAAAATTGTGAAACATTTTTTGTGTGTGAAATATTACAATTTATAATAACCATTTTCTATTTTATATATTTGATAAATGTTATTCATTCCTGTGATCTAAGCTGAAATTTCAGCATCATTACTCCAGTCTTCAGTGTCACATGATCCTTCAGAAATGAAATAGTTCTAATTATATGCTGATTTGGTGATCAAGAAACATTTCTTATTATTTAATGTTGAAAACACATTTTTGTGGAAATTTAATTTTAATATAAATTTAATAAATTTAATTTTAATATATAAAAAAACAGCATTTACTTGAAATTGAAATCTTTTGTGATAGTATGTCTTCACTGTGACTATTTAATCCATAAGTAACCCACATATTTGAAAGGTAGATATCAGTTATCTGCAATAACTGTAGTAAGCAGTAAATTAATTCTTTTTTTTTTTATTCATGTCTTTATATGTATCAGTCTTTCCCCCGATTTATACATTTAGATTTCTTAAAACTCAAGCTTAACAAAAAAAGCCTTTTAATTAATTTTAATCTTTAGCAACATCCGTTTTTCATAATGTAAATTTAATGTTGTGATGCCTAAATTCACTTGTAGAATTTAAAACATTTAATTAGAGTTTTTAATGTTTATTTTTAATTGAAACAAAATAGGATAACATTTAAGGAAAACTTTATAGCGATAGCTCACTTTAGGTATTGTACTAACCATAAGTAACTGTGCAACTACATGTCCACTCATTATCCTAACTCTAACCTATAACAGTCTGTTATACTCTAATGAGAGTTAGTTGACATGTAGTTGCACAGTTACACAATGTCTAAAGTAAACTATCAACTAACTATAACTATAAAGTTTTACTTTTAGCTTTATTTAAAATTTATCACAAATCGAATGTTGGACGTAACCAATAAATTATCGGCTATATTTATATTTATTCATTTAGCAGACGCCTTTATCCAAAGCGACTTACAGTTTGAGGAATACAAACGCGATTTGTCCTGAAGATACACAAGTACATACGAGTGCTTATTTTCCTCCTATAGAAATGATAATTTAATTATAATAAATTATAAACAATTATAACCTTATCAGTATTGGCTAGAATTTTGAACATCCTGAGCATTTTAAATTTGACTGCACTGACAGAGTAACTTTTTCCCCTCTTGAACATTTAGTCTGTTAATAAATGTTTCTGGCATTGCCATTGCAAACACGTTTGGCCTCACTTAGCATGCTTAGTTTGTTTCTGTAATTGCATTAGCTTCGACTGTTTCCAAACAAGTGTCAGCATGATTTTCCTATTATCTCCTGGGATCATCTGCCCTCGCAGCCTCGGCTTTCCCAGCTAGTTATGTGAGACCCTCTGAAGTGGCCAGATAACTTGCACTCATTTGACTCTTCCTAGCAGAGTCGCCCGACAAGACCTTTACACAGAGATGAAGGACTGAGAAAGACAGAGAGCATATGAGGACACAACAATACAACTCAGTTTTAGCATCGGACCACATAAAATAAACTGCACCATGTTTGCTGACCTCCTCTAAACCAGTGTTCAATCACAATCTCTTCTTTCTTGATTATATGCGTAAACCGTTACCGAACGGGTACCTCTCTTCTAGATAATTTCACGTATCAGAACGTAAGAGGTTCATCGATCCAAGAACATTGGGTAACCCTGAGCTGATGAAATCTGCAGCTTTTCGCTTGTGAAAGCTCAAGAGGATGAGCGACAGAGAGGATTACCGGAGTCACACAGATGACTTCCACGTGCTCCCGCTGCCCCTGATGCATCAGAATGTATCTGAAACTAATTCTTGAGGAAAACATGGGAAACCCCTGATGATCCTTGCCACGATGCAAGCCTGAGGACTTTTCCCCCCCTTTCATTATGCATGTTTCCTTTTCTTCCCATTCCCTGAAAGACAAGAGATCCCATTGCGAGAGATCAGAGAAGATTAGAGGAACCGCGTGAGGCAACCATCAGGTCTCGCGCCGCAGGCACCCTGCTGTGGAAACAGTCTCATGCGCTGAGGTCACGAAATAATCTCCTTGGCTTTCTCAATTCACACCATCTGCAAGCGTCCGTTGGGATTATCATGTAGGCACTTTTTGTCCAGACCTTATACTTTAGACCTTTTACCTGAGTTGGTTTTGAAAGCCAAACCTAAGGGTTTTCTTTCTTGTTTCTTTGCCCTCCTTGTCCCCACCAGTGCTGATTTTCATCCTATTTTTAGTGTTTCCTCCTAACTAATGAATCCTTTTTTTGGGTAACACTTTTGTTTAGGATCCAATTCTCACTATTAACTTAGTATTATTAGTATTAGTATACTACTATATTGGCTGTTTTAACACATCAATGCCTTATTCTACATGCCTAATGCCTACATTTAATAACTACTGTACTGACTATTAATAAGGAATATTTAAGAGTTTGACGCAAAAGTCGTAGTTAATTGTTCGTTAATATAGTGAGAATTGGACCTTAAACTAAATTGTGACCTTTTGTTGAAATACAATGCGGTTAGATGCAACACAATAGGTTTTTGACATGGGGTCACACAGCAATTTTTCTCCAATATTGGAGAATATATACTTTTTATTCAAATTAATTCTTAAAAAGGATATTTAAAAAAATAGTTTGTCAAGATTACTTTAAAAGTAATTATTAAACTTACTTTGAATGTTAACTTCGCTTTTCTTTTTTTACATTTTATTTTATACATTTGAAACAAATTGCAAAAAAAAACATAATAATTTTATATTTTATCATTTTACTAGCAGTGGTCTGAGAAAATTCTATACTGATCTGTTCATTTTCAGTGCATCAAGAATATACATAACAAACATCAAGTTTCATTTGGGGTTTCGGCTTCCTTCTCTTTCAATGCAACTTCCCAGTTTGTTTCCTTAAATAGACCTTTTATGTGCTTTCTATTAGTTTTCTGGAATGTTATATCAAATAAATCTAGTGTAGGCTTTGTTCCTATGAAAATATCTATCCTGGGTGCTTTCTCATCTTTTTTTCCCCGTCTGCCAGTAAAGATAATGATGTTTTACTGGAAGAGAACATTTGGGAGCTCAATAGTAATCAGTATTGATTGTCCTTTGTGGCAGGGGGTCAGCTAGATGGACACCTCCTGTTACTGGGATGCATTGACTGCCCAGGCAGTCGACGGCGTGAGAAATATGGATGCAACCTTTGAGGTTGTGGAGTGTTTTTAAAGACAACATGAAATCAAAATAATCTTGTTTACTTTCTTAATAAATGTCCCTGGTCTTATTTTGCATTTTGATTTATCAGTGCTCCTTATTATAGAGATAAACATTTTGTATTCATAATCTTAGACTTTTTGAAACTTTTCTTTTCAGCTGCTGTAATTGTGAGCTTTAAAAACAGTATTAAACATGTCAGGGTTGAGGGTGTAGGGAAAGGCGAGGACTCAATGATGCAGGGCTTTTATTTAAACAAAAAACAAAATCCAAACAAAATCCAAACAAAAACCACCCCGAGGGGGAAAACCATAACTGGACTCACAAGGCTTAGCAGGACTAGACAAGAAGCACGACACAAGAAACAACAGAATAACGGTAACAGGACAGCAAACATGAGGAGATTAAATGCACACAGGAGGAAGGGTAATTGATGGGTAAACAAATCAAACTAATGACAATGAAACAAGATGGGCGGGGTAAAAGACAAGACATGAACACGCAGCCAATTCGGACGCGCATCTCTGCATGTTCACATTAAACAAAGACGATACGCAGCTGGTGACAACCAAACTGCGCGTGACAAGAAAACACAACATGAAAGCACGCGGCCGATGAAAACACGAACTGCATGCTTACAACACCGCACACAGACACAAGGGGACGCGGAATTATAAAACAGAGTGCGCGAGAACAAGCAAACACCTGTTCTTTACCTTGTGCGTACACAACAAGGACGAACACATGGGTCATGAATGTCCGAACCCCGATACAAACTGAAACTAGACAAGACCGTCTGGGGATCGGACACTATAACCTGCACTCAAGACGTTACACAGACAAGAGTACACGCGACTCGAACAGTCGAAGCTGCGCGCACACACAAAACTCGAGACATTACGGTAGTGTCAGAGCTCTACCACAAAACCAAGAAAGGACTAGACCGAACCCTGACATGATAGTAATGATACGCAAAATGAATATCCTTTTTGTAGACTCTATATAATAATGTTGTAGTGCCTAAATTCACTTGTAGTCAGTTTAGTGTTAAGTTAATTAGACAAAATAGTATAGAACTTTAATGTTATCCATCAGCAGTAGAATGAAAATAACTATCATCTTGCTTTATGTTGCCTTTTAATTTTTCACTGGCAGGTTATCAACTGCTTCAGGCTATTGAGAATTTCCCTAGCATTTCATTTTATTGTCCGTTCATGTGATTCCAAGATGTTTGTTCTCTGAATGTGAACTGCTCTATGTCTCGATTTTCTGTCTTCAAAAGAAATTATATTTAAACATTACTCTTTTGTATGTAAGAGCCGCCACACAAGTCTCAGGTCGCTTATTCAATGAAAGCCTTCATAAAGGTTTTCGTGTGAACCTTTACGCTCCTTTATTTGGCGATAATAGATGTATGGAGGGCAGGAGTGGTTTATTTTAAGCTGCATTTCACTGAATAATAGCAATTCTGTCATCATATATTCACACTTGTTCACATATTCACACCAGATGACTATTTGTGTCATTTGAGCCTTTCTTCCTGCTCAAAGGGATAGTTCTCAGAGTCACACCGATAGTATAACTGAATCTTTGTGCTCATCCACTTGTTATTCCACAGTTACAGATATGCTGTGTCTCCTGTGTTTGTGTACTCAGGTCATGGTGGGAAGACATTGACCGGATTGCTCAGGTTTATGAAACCGTGTGGGCTTCGGCCGTCATATACGAGACTTCAGTCTGATGCCATCACTCTCCATTCCGCCTGCTATGGACGGGCACAGCTTCTCACATTCGGACGGACCTCAGCTGGATGCCAGGGGGTTCGTCCTGGCACCCCCTATGGTAACTCTCACGCTTTCCTTTAGAATCATGTTTTAGTGTGTGAATGTGGTCGCATCAATCCAAAACATGACCTAGGTTCAAACCTATAGCTTTAGGTTACCAGCCTAGATCGTTAACCACAACACCACCACCCTCTTGGTATAGGATCAGCACGTTGGTTGTGGGCAATGCTATAACAACGCTAAACAAGTACTCATAGTCATAATTTTCGTCACTAGTTTCCTTTTTTCAAAAACTCAGGTCATTCTTTCTGATATCTGGCAAAATCTCAAGATTTTGGTGTATGTGGGAGACAGAATGACGTCTTTGTGGTCACAGAGTCATTTTAATAGTTGGTAGACACAATTCACGATAAAGCAGCGTAGATTTTTCTTGCTGTTTCGTTCGAATACCGTTATCAGGAATCTTGTATTGTGACAATGTTCATGAAAATTCAAAGAATGGTTTTGAAGTGAAAAAGGGACTGTAAGGTAAATATTTGGCTTGTTTTGGAGTACAGTGATGTCATCACAAGTGTAAATATTATTTGTGTAAATGAAGGGGGTTTCTTGTGGACACACATTTTGGATGTAGGCAGAATGACTTGCTATTTTTATATAAGGTATATAAGGCTCTGTTCAACATTTTAATACCGTAGTTATGATTTATTTTTTATTTTCAGTGTGTTTCTTCTTAGTTTAGTTTTTACTTGGTTCACTTATTCAAGTTTTTCAATAAAATTTTCATAGTACAATATATATTGTATAAGGTACTTTATTTTCATAAGGTACAACTGGCTCTGCTCAACTGCTCAAATTTATTTATTTTTTTCAGTGTGTTTTCTAGTTTAGCTTTCACTTATTGAGTGTTAGTGTTAGTTTTAGTTTGTATGTGTGGTTTTTACACATAAATTAATTTTTTGTTAATTTTCATTAAAGATTTTCTATAACATTTTCATATCACCAGTTTATTGTTATCAGCCATAGCATAATTTATATACTTTTATTTTTAGCTTAGCATATCGACCACATTTTAATACTGGTGCATTCCTACCTAACACCTAAACTTTCAATGCTAAACTTGTGACTTCCTCTTTTTCAGAGCCACATGTTTCCAAACCACCCTTGGAGCTTCCCCCATCAGACCTTCACCGTTTCCTATCCCGTGCAATCTGAAAACCAGTAAGTACCCAGACTGAGGGTTTTGACTTGGGAGTGTTTTCCAAACCTGGAAAAAAAACTAAAAGTGAACATAAAACCAAAACATTCTTAATGTGTGTTCCTGGTGTTAATGTGCATGTCATTCCAACGAAAAGGAGAGTTTTGTCTTCGTAATCTTTCATCAGATTCTCATAAAAAAGTCTTTTATTGCTGCCTATATTTTGGTATGTAATGCCATTTTTTTTCCTGTCCAATCAATCTCTGACATTATCTCAACCTACGTTTGCATTGTGTATCACTCTGACGTACATCACGTTGTGAAAGTAAAGTGAGTTGCAAATGCCATTTGACGTTGACTTCAAGAAATGCTTGTTGCCATTGTGTTGTGTCTGCCATTTCCACAGGGGAAGCCCTTTTTCAAGTTGAGGCAGTGGTTTTCTGACTGCGACGATAAAGGACTGTATTGTATGTAAGCTTGATACAAGATGTCACAATGAGTCTCTTCATGTCTACATGACCCGATAAGATGAACTTGACATGACATATGATACGAAAATTATCACCCGACTTGGTCTGTAACTTTAGTCGACGCGGTTAAAGCCCTTGGCACTCCATAATGACTTTTCCTTGAAATCCACTCTGTTGCGACCTTGTTGTGCAAAAGACTCAGTGGCGTTTGGTTAAGAAAAGATTGCATAGTAAAATGCCAACTTTAAAGGGCTAGTTCACCCAAAAATGAAAACCCGATGTTTCAAAAACTGTACGATTTTCATTCTTTCTATCAAACACAAAAGAAGAATGTCAATGAAAATCAATGTCCAAACAGAGTTCATTGTATGTAAGAAAAAAATGTTTAAATATACATAAAAGTATCTTCTTTTGCTACTGTCGCTTTTGAAATTTCTGACAAACAGCTCAAAGAATGTATGCAAATCGTCACACCTACTTCTCCAATTGTCGTGTCATCGTTCTGGAATTGCTGCTATGCCCGATCATTTCATGTGATCAGGTGCAATCAGAGGTCACGTGAACAAAAGGGGTGTTTTGTTTACAGAGAGTATGGGAAGTCCTCTCTCTGTATTTATAGCACGCAGCAGCGTTTGCTGAAGAAATGTGACACAGGGAAAAGAGGCGGATGAGATATATGTGCGCAAAGGTCAATGTGCTTGAAAACGTCGAAATAAGGGTCTCGGTTTTAGAAAGAATAACAGTTGTGGTTGATGCTAGCGTCAGTGCTACATCCTGTACACCCACTCCTTGGTGGAAAAACAACTTGATGCATTTACAGAATTTCTAGCAATGTGAGAAACTTTAGTGGTGCTTTGGCATTTTTAAAAAAACACCTTTTGCAAATAGAATAGGAAAATACCAAACTTCGTGGTTGTTAGTTAATGCTTCATATTGCATTCTTTCAGAATGCCATGATGCCGAATAGCAGTTTTCCCACTTTAATGAGTCAGTTAAGATGATTTAAACCTCTTGTTGAATTTTGTTCATTAATATTGAAGCAAATACAGTGGAGTTCGGTTATGTCGATGGCCTCGGGACGTCAAGACATCAAGATAACTGTTTAGCGAGATAACCAACACCCAATATGGCGATTTGTTTGATGAAGCGATCGGTATGGATATTCTATAAAAATGTACATACACTGTATATGTTTGCTAACAACAAAAGGCATATGTGCACCAACTAACAGCAGAGATTTACCAGTATACAATAAAAACACCTTCAATTCTCGATACAAATCTTTAATTATATTCTCCTACATTGCAAACACAATGATCACTCACAGCGTAAACAGTCATAACACATTCGTGAGGTCATCACGCTGTACTAGACTGCATACTTTCTTGCGTTTTGCTTGTCTAAAGTGCTTTCTCAACAAATTCAGCTTCGTCCCGTCTTTTAATAACCGTGTTCCTGCAGCGGCGCTGAGCAGAGCGCACTTCAGAACAAAAGCAGGATGTGTTTGTGTTTGTGTGTGTGTGTGTGTTCGTTCATCTAAGCCTCATACTCATTGGTCGTTACCGCTCATTACTGACCAATGTCAAAATATTTGAGAAAACCAATTAAATCAGTGAAGGCGGGCTTTATGTGCACACAGAAGCGGATGGGGATGTGGCTAGACCCACGGCAGCTCTTGTAAGAATGTGAATGTGCTTTTACTTCAGAGAGTCCTGCGCGGTGCTGTGAGTAAAGGACCAGGACCGCGATCCACGTGCAACGCAAACTCATGGCATGCGCAGTGAACTAGGTACGCTCATGACTCACGAGATAACCATGTAAAGTGACGACTTTGTCGCTCTTTTTTGCTCGAGATATTAGGGTTCGACGACATTAAGGAATCGACATTAAAGAATCGAAAATGCTAAGACAAATGCGGAGTTTGGCGGTTCCACTTCAAAAACGTCGACATAATAGGATTGGTGAGTTAACCGTGAGTCGAGATAAGTGAACTCCACTGTATATTATTATTGCTGCTGTTATTGTCATTAATAATGATACTAATTTGATACAGTATAATGTTTTAATATTATTTTATATGTTATTGTTGCAAAGGTATGTTATTCTGGGAAGAAGGAGGTGGGAACCGGCCAACATTTAAACATTTATTGACAAACCCACAACCAAATAAAATGAAAGATTTATACACACACAGAGTAAACACAAAGTAAAATGTCCGGGCCTGGTCCTCTCTTGTCCTTAACTGGCATCACTCCTCCTTGCACATTAGCATCAGCAATCTCAATAAAGAGAAGAGACAAGAGAGGGGAGATGATTCTTGCTCCAGTTCCCAGTGCCCTGCGATGGTACTGGACATCCTTCAGTGGACGCTCCCTGCTCCTCCCTCAGGCTCTGTTCTCCATGTGAACGGGGCGACTCCTCCAGTCCCTCCCAAACGGCAGCCATGACACCTCAACCCAGGAGCACAACAGAGAGCTCCCCATCCCACCTGATCTTCAATAGCTCCAGCTCCACCGCCTCAGACAGCCAAGCAGCGAGGGCTCTCCGACAGCATGTCCCTCCTTCCTCCTGGGCATCTCCACCACTGTAGCAAAGTTTGGAACCGTCAAACATTTAACAACTTTAATAATACATAAATAAACGTAATGTCCCACACACACAAAACACAGAGTAAAATGTCCTGGTCCTCTCTTGTCCTTACTTGGTATCGCTCCTCCTTTTATGCTTTCACTTCTCCATGAGATATGAGACACATTAGCATTAGCAAATGATTAAATACTACTAAAACACAATTTTCTTATTATTGTTAATTATTTTTAATAATAATGGTATTTAATGGTAATACTAATAATTAGAAATAAAACTGATGATTATGATGATAATAGTAATAGTGATAATAATTATTAATGATAAGAATAATTACTGTGACTTAATACTAACAAATAATGATAATGGTAATAACAAATAAGTGATAGTGATTGCCACACAGACAAGTAGGAATCTCACTGTTAGTCTCAAATAATATTTCTGGTGCCATGTTTAATTTAATACAATAGTCAACAGTTAATTCAACATATCATAATGTGTACCTGGTTTTTGAATGGGCAGCCTATAAAGGTGTCTAGACTTGGTTAGTGAATGTTGTTTACTGACCGCCACACTCTGTCTGAAAGCATTGAAATGATCAGACAAAAAACAGATGTTGTTTCAAGAGACTATATACTTTATTAGCATTTATTTACTAGCCTGAAAATGATTTTACAGTCCATTTTCCTCCACTGTTTGCTACAGATACAAGTGATTTTTCTCAGAGGTATATGATTACACGAGACAGAGACAAGGCATTATGGGATGGGTTCAGTGTTCCAGAGGTTAGTGCCGAGTGAATTGTATTGTGTTGATGGAATGTGCCTCAATCAATGTGCCAAGCCTGCGGTGCAATATCAGAAGAAGGGGATTTCCATATAATCTCTGACTCTGAGGATATTTAAATATAGACCTTTCTATTTGAGGAACACACTTCATTAATTAATCATATTGTTTACTTTATTAATAATAGCCTCTGGTGTTGTAATGTTATGTAGTGCAAATTTGTTTTTATGACTCTTTTATCAAAATGCAACACCTTTCACCATCTGTTGGTCAGTATGAGCAATGAAAACAATTATTTAAACCAGAAATATCATAGCCTAGCATGTGTCCATCCAATCAAATCCCAATCAAATCCTACATACATTAAATGCACGTGAATAATGTTTGCCAGATTGTCTGCTCAGTATGATGCGTACGCTATCGTTCGAAAAGTTTGGGGTCGGTAAGAATTTTCGGTAAAGTCGGTAAAAAGTCTCTTTTGCTCACCAAGGCTGCATTTATTTGATCAAAAATACTGTAAAAATAGTGATATTGTGAAATATTATTAAAATTTAAAATAACTGTTTTCTATTTGAATATATTTGGAGATGTTATTTATTCCTGTGATCAAAGCTGAATTTTCAGCATCCTTACTTCAGTCTTCAGAAGTCATTTTAATATGATGATTTGCTATGCTGAAAACAGTGACACTTATGATTCTTTGATTAATACGCAGAAGATTCAAGAGAAGAGCATTCATTTGACATATAAATCTTTTGTAACATTATAAAAGTCTTTACTGACTAAAAAAAACTGACCATAACCTTTTGAACGCAGTATATATGCATATTATTCATACAGTTAGGGCTTCTATTTTATATATTTTTTAAATTTAATATAATTTAAAAATAAATATATTTACTTAATCAGCATAACAATTTCAAAGACAGATTAAAAATAGTATAAATTTCCTGATATTATTTATCTAGTATCAAAATGTCTGTTTTACATTGTTGAGAGTCTGTATATTTATAAATGTTGAATCCCAGGAAGTTGTCTCAGACTTTTAAACTCCACTGCATATGTATTGATGTATTCGTTCTTCATCAACTCAATGGAGAGCAACGGTTTCTGCTCTCTGATCATCAAAGTTCACATATGCTTAATGGCAGCTTGCTGTAAAAACAGTTCAAATGTATCATCCTAAGTAGCAAGCAGAATGACAAAAATATCCACCTCGCACTGAAGCTTCCTGAAATGTAATGTGATTTCCGACAAAGTTAGAGACAGAGAACTGAAAGTGAACGTCACATGATGCGCATGACTCGTAAGATAGTTAATGAATGAATGTCACATGATGGGAGGCCGTCAGTGGAGACATTTAAACACTGCTGATATCTGCAGTCTATACAAATATACACATCTTTTAAGAATTACATTTAAAGAGGTCCCATCATGCTTTTTCTTTAGTTAGTGTTGAATGTTTCTCTTTGAGCATAAAAAAAGATCTGCAAGGTCAAAGCTCAAAGTCCACTCAAAAGGGAGATGTTTAATTTAACAGAATCCACTTTCCAAGAACTACAACGAATGGCTCATTTGGACAACAATGTGTTTTTTGGGGGGTTTTTGTCGCAATCTCACTCATTTAAATAATCTCCACCCACAGAATACACAAAAAAGGCAGCGAGACCTGCATTATGGAAGACACTGTTGCTATAGAGATGCTATTCCCCCCCCCGTTTCTAAAACTAATTTTTTGAACTTCCTAAGGCTGACAAACTTATTTTAAATGCATAGTTCGCCCAAATGTAGTCATTATTCACTTATTCTATTATTTACTATTCTTTAAATATGTTTTAATATGTCAATTACATCAGTTACAATGTGGCTTTTTCAGTCACATTGCTGTCACTAGGATGTGGCTGGTTGTTTTCATTACACAAAAAAACATGTGAATTTCCTTCTTCCTTTTTTGTTTACTCTGCTCGTGATTCATCATGAAACTAACTCTTCTATATATTTTTTGTCTCTCTCAGGCAGCACCTTTTCAGCGGCCCGTCAGACATGCACACGGATTTGTTTTCCAGCGGCCTAAGTGACTTCGACTTGGACCTCTCTCAGGTAAGGCCCTGCCATTCGTGATGTTGGTGTATTTCGGAGGCGTTGATCCTCCTCGTGTTGCGTTCACTGCTGAAGAGATGAAGTCTAGAGTGGATGAAGACTGTGTTTGTCATCTCTCAAAGACTCTTATTGATGAACGGATGTAGTTACATGGTTGTTTTAAAATAGAATTAAATATCTTTAGTATATTTTATAATTATCACAGTTTTGTATGTATTTTTATTTTTCTAAAAAGATCCAAGTGCACTTAAAGTCTGTAAATGGTGTTTAAGTGGATTAGACTGGCAAAAAAAAAAAACATTTTTTCTACTAAATAGTGATTTTTAGCTTCTGGAAAACAAAATTACTTCCATAATCAAACATAATCTATTTTGGTCCATATTGAGATCATAATTATGTAACTTAATCAAAATAAAAGAAAATTTTAACAGTTTTATATGTTCTTTTGAAGTTCACTTAAAATAAAAATAAATTTGGGCAAAAAAAACAAATATAAATATATGCGGGGGAAAAACAATTATTTTAAATCCTTCTCTTTCATGCACTTTTAGTTTGTATTCACCCGTCACGTGTTTCTTTTTCTTTCTGCCACCCTTTAGTTTCCATAGTCTCTTGTTATCATTACAGCTGTCTGTCATCACTGTGTATTTAAGTTAGTCTTTTCAGTTCTCGTTTGTCTGGTCTCGTTAATGCGCACATTGTTTTTGCCTGCCTGTATTTGTGATTACTAATGTGGAATATTAAAGCCTTTGAACCTTATCTTAATCTTCATCTTCAACGTGTGTTCCTGCAACTCGTGCGTGACACATCCGAGTTTACAAAATTAACTTATTAACTTAACGTGCGTCCAGTTGCACTCTGTGGTACTTTGTCACATGTACAATTGCATAACATCCCCATATTTTGTGATGATTTGTAATGATTTCAAGATTTTTTTTGTGTGTTTACGATAAAAGTTTATCCGTTTCGTAATGGATTGCCACTAAAAAAACATGTTTTGAAAGTGCAGGAGTGTAGAATGAGAAACCTTAACCCCAAAGAAACATTTCAGCAAAAAATAGCTTTTCATTTAAATATTTTTCTAAATATAAAACAGGTTTTTGAACAGGTTTTCCCCGTCTGCCATGCTTCCACTTTCATTTCTATGAATCAAAACATTTTTTAAAGAAAAAGTACCTCCCAAACAGGACAGACCATAAGTCTGTGAAAACAAAACAGGCAATGGCTGACAGGATTAATTTCACTGTTGTCACACCTAATTCCCATATACTTTGGACCTGTGTCATGCCACCTATAAGTGGAACATAATGGGGATTAAATCTGGATCCTCCTCCCTTCACTGTGTAGGAGTCAGAAACCGGCGACAAGTTTTCTGGCTCTGGCTTTAATCGCCACGAGCTCTGACACTAACATAATTGCTCAAGCAGTGGTTTCAGGTTCCCGCCTCGCCGTAGCTAAGTTTACTTGAGCGTTTGTAACAGGAACATTACCTCAGCGACTAAATAGATATAGAACCTATTTCAGTCTCAATGAGTTCAATGAGGGACCGATATAAAGCTACATGTATATTAAGGCATATCGTCATGTCTGCTTAGGTTAAAAGTGTTTGGAAACTCATCAAAGAGAAAAACACTTGAAGAATTGAGACAATGATGAAGCTAAATATATATATTAGATAAAAGAGTATTAATATTAAATCATACTTTCAGCTTTTTCTCGATTATTCAAAATATTTCTTCAATATTTGATAAAAGCTGACAAATATTAGGTATTATATAAATAAAATATATATGTTTATAATTATAGAATATTACTTAATTTTGACTTTTTTGTGTAATTAATAAATTATTTCTATCATGTATAAAATCATATAAAATCATTTGAATATTAGATAAAGTCTGATACATATCTGAAATATGTAAATATCTTTTTAAATATTATATAAATTAAGCATATCATTTCATATCATCTCTCTCTCTGTCCATATATATATATATATACACACATATATATGTATATATATATATATATATATATATATATAGATCTATGATGATCTATTATTTGGTAAATTTAATCAGCAGCGCTGTGGTTAAATAAAAAGTTATTTTTTATTAGTGCCAAATGAAATCTACTGTCTGCTCTGGCTAGTGTCAGTTGGTTCAAATACATTTGCATTTTAATATGACTGGGTTATTCAGACTCAAGAGAGGTGAATGATGAGTAAGACCTCCTCTGTTGTGGTTAGTGCCATGCTATCCTTCAATAGATCACAGTCATGGTGCCCAGCTGCTGCTGGGGAAAACTCTCCATCACATTGACACTAAGAAAATAGAACCCATGATGGAGCGTGGCGAGCCCTCCTAATGAGTTCAGCCTAATATCCCCATATTGTTTGTGCATATCCAACATATGCTGCTGACTTGAATCTGTAAATAAACTTTCAGAGCTATGAGCTTGTTCAGGATGTAGTTCCTCATCATGTGAAGCTCTTTCAGGATTTCCTCTTTTTGTTTAGACACGAGTTGCTGTTTACAGGATGTTCGACCGTACAATCAAAATAAAGACAGACCACAAATCTTGTAGTTTCCCATCCACAACTCGTTGCTCAATTAAGATGTATATACAGCGGTGTGAAAAAGAGTTTGCCCCCTTGCTGATTTCTTATTTTTTTGCATGTTTGTAACAATTAAATGTTTCAGATCATGAAACAAATTTATAGATTAGTCAAAGACAACACAAGTGAACAAAAATGCAGTTTTTAAATGAAGGCTCATATTATTAAAAAAAATAAAATCCAAATCTGCATGGACCTGTTGATCCAAAGAAATTCAGGAACAAATGAGAAAGAAAGTAATTGAGATCTATCAGTCTGGGAAAGGTTATAAAGCCATTTCCAAAGCTTTGGGACTCCAGCGAACCACAAATGATAGTGATTATCCACAAATGGGGAAAACATGGAACATTGGTGAACCTTCTCAAGAGTTGCCTGCCGACCAAAATTACCCCAAGAGTGCAGCAACGACTCATCCAAGAAGTCACAAAAAAGCCCTAAACAACATCCAAAGAACCGTAGGCCTCACTTACCTCAGTTAAGTTGTGTATTCATGACTCCACCATAAGAAACTGAAAGAGAAAGAGACGAGACTGGATAAAAATGTTTCAAGTCGAAAACCACTGCTGCCAGAAAATGTATTGATGATCTCCAAGAATTTTGGGAAAATACTCTGGACTGACAAGACAAAAGTTGAAGCTTTTGGAAGGTGTGTGTCCCATTACATCTGGTGTAAAAGTAACACCGCATTTCAGAATAAGAACATCATACCAACAGTAAAGTATGGTGGTGGTAGTGTGATGATCTTGGGACTGTTTTGCTGCTTCAGGAACTGGAGGACTTGCTGCGATAAATGGAACCATGAATTCTGCTGAATACCAAAAAATCCTGATGAAGAATGTCCGGCCATTTGTTTGTGATCTCAAGCTTAAGTGAACTTGGGTCTGCAGCAGGACAATGATCCAAAACCACCAGCCAGTCCACCTCTGAATGGCTAAAGAAAAACAAAATGAAGACTTTGGAGTAGCCTAGTCAAAGTCCTGACCTGAATCCTATTGAGATGTAGTGGCATGACCTTAAAAAGGCAGTTCATGCTCAAAAACCCTCCAATGTGGCTGAATTACAACAATTCTGCAAAGAGTGGACCAAAATGACTCATCAGTGCTGTAAACACTCATTGCAGTTGTTGCTACTAAGGGTGGCCCAATCAATTAGGTTTAGGGGGCAAGCCCTTTTTCACACAGGCCATGTAGGTTTGGATTTAGTTTTCACTTAATATTATTAACCTTCATTTAAAATCTGAAATTTGTTATCTTTGACCTTAAATTTGTTTTATGATCTGAAACATTTAAGTGACAAACGTGCAAAAAATGAAAAAATTAGGACTCTATCTATCTATCTATCTATCTATCTATCTATCTATCTATCTATCTATCTATCTATCTATAATCTATATTAGTGATAAATTATAGATATAGTGATGAATGATGGTAAATGCATTAAAAATAAAATAGTTTTTTTAGTTTGTTTTGTTAATTTATCAATAAATAAATTCTATATTTTATAAATTGGATATATGCTGTGTCACTGTTTTTTTTTTCTTCATAATTATTGCAGATATGTATGATCTAAAAATATTTTAGGTTACATGTTCGGGTGGACAGTGGATGTTTCTGTGTATTTTAAGTTATTGCTCTATGCTCAAGAAGGTTAACAGGTAATAACTGGGTTGTAACTATTCCAAAAATATAATTTTTTATAAAATACATATATATAAATATAAATACAAAATATTAAATATAAAACATCTATTTCATTGCCATAAAAAAAAGAAATTCTGTCATTTTTGATTGCCGCACGAGCAGCAGCAGAGAGTTATTTTACTTTTGTTTTTTTATTGATTTTATTTTGTAACAAAATATTTTTCTTTTTAAAATAAAGTTTCTAGATGCATGAGTTTTATGTTCAATTTTGCCTTTGATGTTAGTTCATGATAAAGCAAAGTTTGATTTATTAATTTATGCTTTTCTTTTCATTTTTCTCATTATCAAAGCATATTTCAACCACATTGATATTGGTTAGGGGATGTGAAGGAACGCGCAGCAATCTCACATCAACTCTGTTTTGCTTCTTTCTGTTGATCGTCACCTGTCACGTGTATTGCAGTCATGCACCTGCCCTGAGCTTGTTGATAAGTGTGCAGCTGTGCAAAAGCACAGAGTTCTGCTGAATCCAGCCTAGTGCATGAAGAGACGGTGGCTAAACTACAAAATGCACTCATTCTGTACATGCACTTTTTTCACAGTGTTTTGAAAACTAAGTGAGTAGAGATCTTAGCTGAACTCTACAACACAAGAGAATGTGAAACCGCAGGCTGACCACAAAGCTCACAGACCTATATGCATTTGCGTTCTTCTTTCACAGGCACGTTTTGTAGTGCATGCATCATCATCCTCATCCTCATCGTCTCTGGGAGGGTCTTTGGAAAGCCTTTTTTTCACAAACTACCTAATTCATGAACACTCTGCAGAGATTCATTTAAATGTTCAGCTTTAGGTGGGAGGTTGCTGAAACAAATTGCTGTAAGTGGATTTTAGAGGAAACGTACAGTTGTTAACTTAAACAACACCATTTAGATGTAACCAGCCATATTTCTTGTACACCTTCCAAGGAAGGGTGATTTATCTGTTTATCCTCCTCATTGAATCTGTTTCCTGGATGGTTTGTCTTTTATAGATATATCTTTTATAGATATAAAATAGATAATAGATATAAAAATATATCTTTTTTTATAAAAATAAAAATATTTTTTTCTTAACATACATTTTATGTATTTTTGATTATTATAGTTGTTGTTATTATTATTATTATTGCATTTATATATAAATACACGTTTCTCACTTTTCATATTTGTAACTCACTGGTGCTGTATGGTCTTTTTATGTTGTTTTTTTGTTTTTGTTTTTTTCTATTCTTCATTGGAATGATACGAAAAGAAAATGGACATGATTCGAAAAAGTTAAATGGTTCTTGAAAAAATAGTCCCACTACTGAAAGAATTTTTTGAGATATCAAACTCAAATTTGGCTTTAAGCTGCATTGATTTTTCTCAGAATTTTAGAGTAAAACATCTTTTGGAAAAAATGTATTTCATATAAAATATTTAGTATTTTTATGCCTTTTTCATAATAATAAACTTAAATGCTAGAACTTTTTGAATTTCAGTTTTTGAATTTTTTTCACAATAATCGTCTTTAAAAAGAGATCAAACTTAATATTCAAGATTAATGACAGTTTAAGTTGGAAATTTCATTTCAGGTCTGTGCTCATAAATGGATCGTAACTATTCCATAAATATAATTTGGTACCATACAATCCCTACAAATACAAAATCTTAAATAAAAAACATTATTGAACTGAAGTATAATACATTCATTTAATTGAAAAACATTTTTACTGCCACACAAACAGCACCAGAGGGTTACTTTAATTTAGTTTTGTAACAAAATATGTTTTCTTTTTTAAATAGTTTATAGATGCATTTCTAGTTTTTATAGATGCATTTGTGGTCGGTTTTGCTTTTGGAACATGATTCTAGCTACAACAGTGACTAACAACGATTTGTTAGTTTACGATAAAGCAAAGTTCGTAATGTCAAATAATGGCACATATTTCTCATACCTCCCCCTCAATGGAAGGATATTAACTGTACTGGAAATTAAAAATCAGTGAGTCATGTTTACTGATATCCCCGTAATGTTGATTCCCAGCCGGTCCAAGTCTATTCACAATAATGACACCATAGCAAGGCGCCGTTCTGTCGTCGAGGCTACCAGTCACTGGCTACTTAGGGCCATGATGTGCCTCTACAAGTCATCGATTTCTATTACAAGCCATCGCAGGACTCCAAACTGATTAGGCGCGCTCAGATGGCCTGTTGTTTTTTTTCCATAAGAAACCCGGGCAGGTGTGTATTCCAGTCTGATGCGTTTTGGGAAACCAGCCAATTGGACATGAATACATAATGCATCTACAGTGCAATTAAAACCTAAAAATATGACTTTGTTAACTGGTCCGCTTTGACGTAAAACCAACAGGCCTGATTGTTTTCCATTCATAAGTGATGAACACAAAAGAGCACAGCCCGGAATGAAATAAATGCGCTCAGCTGGGAGCCACTAAACATAATAATCATTAAATAATGATCTGCCAGCGTTAAACAGATCCAGTGCAGCCGCCACAGCGCTCTGGAGAACTGTAGCGCTGCACTGTTTACACTACGAATGCGGTTGAGTTACACCATGTACTGTAAAGAGGGCCTGACTGCCAGTAACTCTAGTCACTTACCAACAAAAGCATCATTTCCTGAAAGCTCCTCCCCTCCCCCTCGCTCAGCTCCCCTCCCCTCTCAACCACCTTTAGCATTGAGGAACTAAACCACAATCAATATGAGTAAACCTCCATGCACATACCTGTCACTCCTCTTTTACTAGGAAGGGCACAGGGGTCTCTCTAGAGCCGAGAAACGTACCTGTTGTGCCGGCAGGAGAGTTGTTGTTCTTTCCGCACATCTGACTTTGGGAATGTTACAGCTGTGAGCGTGCTGGTGCTTTCTCCAGCACATGGAAAGGATCTGTTGTTTCCAGGAGGTGAATGATAGTGACTGGACTCATGTCACTCATGCAGTTTTGGAGTAAGTTTTATGCACAGCTGGGACGTCCTCCTCCCAAGGTAGAGCGCATTAATCTCTTCAGTATGATCCTTGTTAGCATTTTGATCACTTTTATCAGATATTTATGAGGGTGCGGAGTGAAAAAGTCAGGTTTGATTGCCTGAGGATAGACATTGGCTTTTTAAACTTGTGCTCTACTTTCTTCCCTCAAATTATTTCCTTGAACAGATATTTCCTCATCACTTCTTGAGCAGTCGCTGAGTTGTCTTTTTTTGTTTATTGCTGGCATTTGTTTGCAGTCATCTTGTCAGTGTTTACTATTAGTAGTCACAACTTTTACATTTTTATATATAATTATCAATATATTATTGTGTATTACTCTCAGTAACTTGCCTTTTAATGTGTACTTTTATTTGTATATATATATAATACATATAAAATATATTTTAAACATAAATATGTTTTCTTAATAATTTTAGTGTGTACTTTTCATCCTTAATATTATATATTTATATGTAATTTATATATTTTTTCCCAAAAAAATATAAAATAATTTTTAAAAATGTTTCTAGATTGATCTTCTTATTTTATTTGTTTATATTTATATTTATATTTGTATATATATATATATATATATATATATATATATATATATATATATATATATATTCTAAACAAAAATGTTTTCTTCATAATTTTAGTGTACTTTTTCTATATATCTATATAATTTCTATATATTTATTTTATTTTCCCCAATAATATATAATATAAAATAATATAAAAAATGTTTCTAGATTGATCTTCTTATTTTATTTGTTTATATATATATATATGTGTATATATAAAATATATTCTAAACAAAAATGTTTTCTTAATTTTAGTGTGTACTTTTTCTATATATTTCTATATATTTGTTTATTTTATTTTCCCCAAAAATATATAATTTAAAATATGTTTCTAGATTGATCTTTTGCGTTTAGAGCGTCATTCTGACTACAGAGATAGCTGGTAACTACAATAGGCATGACAAACACCAATGCTGGTTTCCCGTAAGGTGGACGGAAGGGATTTCTTGGATTAGGCTCAGTTTGGTATTATTGCTCTTTCTTTCTTTTTTTGCATTAGTCTTTGCACTAGTTTTGAAATGGCATTGCTGTTTAAAAGCATTAATGATTGCATCAATCTCAGGAAATGAGAGAACCACAGCAAAAGATTTTGAAATTTGGCACTTTTTTCGTAGTGCACGCAGATCTTAGTTGTGGAATGACTCTTAGATGAGAATGTCCTGTGTTGCTCCAGTTATGGAGGACACTTCCCTTTATTCCGGTCATCATGAGCTGTTGGTTATTAAAGGGGTTTGGAGCTCTAATTTGGGCCTGTGGTAGAGCAACACATGCGTTTTACGGGAACAGTATGATGTAAAATGCTGTTAAGGCACAAAGACCCTAAAAACCGACGCTTCTCAAACTGGTGACTTGCAGCGCTGCAAGAAATGACCCACATCTTCCTTTTTACAGTCTTCTTTCTTGCACCTTTCCTCATTTTGTTTCATTGTTTGCTTGTCCATTCTTTCATTTGTGTTCTCGCTTTCTTTAGATTTGAATCTGTTCACTTGTTCTTTTGTTTGTTCATTTGTTCAGTCATCTGTTCTTTCTTTCTTTTCCTGTTCATTTGCATTGCTTGTTTTTTCTTTCATTTGTTGATCCAAACTTTTGGTCATTTGTTTTCTCTTTCATTTATTGGTTTGTCTTCTTTCTTTCTTCCTTTCTTTCCTTCCTGTCCTTTGCCATCTTTTTTCTTATCTATTTCCTTGATCTTTATCTCCCTCCTAACTAAATGAAATAAATAGGACATAAAACACATCAGGAAGCTTGATGTGATAATCTGGCAGTGACGCTTCTGGCTCGTCTGCAGTTTTCCCGTCAGTGCTTGTTTGGAAGGTTCAATAAGTGTCATGCTGTGGTGTAACCTGACACATTGTCGTAATAATGAGGCTTTATTACAGTACGGGAGTGTCAGGATATGTTTGTGTGTGTTTTTCCTCCTTGTACACATCAGCTTTACTCATCTTACACAAGAGTGCACCACCAGCTTGTCTCGCAGGTGCATCTTTTTCCTTATATTTCGTACAGGAAACCTTTACACAGGCTTACAGTAAATGATGCATTTCTGGTGGTCCCCACAGACGAGCGCTGCCACCTCATCTCTACCGGGTTCGTCTATATTTCCCCTCTGGCAAGGATTTACAAAGCTCATCTACTGTAAATATCTGGCTGAAAGGTTATTTTTTGTCATTTCCAGCTTCTGGTTGTTAAATGTTTAGAAATTGCTTACAATGCATGGTGGCGCCTGCCGAATGGAAAAAAGAAACTCCACCATCTTTGCCCAGCTCACCCCAACCCAAACAGACAATTCAGCACGCTTCAAAGAAGCCACGGTTTTACAGTGCGCCGC
This sequence comes from Rhodeus uyekii, assembly GCA_037043235.1. Classification (NCBI taxonomy): domain Eukaryota; kingdom Metazoa; phylum Chordata; class Actinopteri; order Cypriniformes; family Acheilognathidae; genus Rhodeus; species Rhodeus uyekii. The sequence goes on from JAWRVZ010000060.1 coordinate 415,414, forward strand.
ATCCAAAAACCAAACAGAACTGAAATTTTTTGGCAAGCATTGCAGGATTTTTGTTGGTGACTGCAGGTTATGGAGTTCAGGTTAGCTTGACCTGTGGATGAAAACCGTGGTGGGATTTTGAATCCATAGAAAACGAATGCAAGGATTGTAATCAGTTTATCCACCTCCTTTGTGACCACATTGTATTCCTGTAAATGCAGAAGTGACAATGTTATTAAGACACACTGGTCATGAAGTAACCAGTATCAAGTCATCAGAATATGACAGCATAATAACTAAATCTAATGTTGAACACACTGTAACAGAATACGGTTATCAGTTTTGTATTTGAGTCATTAATATGGTTTTGTTCACACAGTTTGTTCACAGGAGTGACAGCCGCATTTTATAATTGAATTAGAACCGGACTGTCAGGTAATACAATGCGAGAGAGCTGCACAAATTAATGCGTGTAACGTAATTTCTGTAACGTAAGGCAATGGAGATATGAGCATTTGAAGGTTTTGGATCCAGTCACTGTTCTCTTCCAGAGCCTCTCCCATCAGTTTCGTGTTTTACACTTGAATTTGACGATTGGACTATTGTCATGTCTAAAATAATAACATCTTTTGATATTACTTTGGTCACTATTGTAAGAGAAAACAGACTCGACTCCCGTTGCATATTCGTACAAACAGTATTCGAGACGTCACTGCAAGTTGCCTTGTGAGCAAGATATTTAGAGACTCACACCTGTCAGTAAATGTGGTTGTCAATCCAAAAAAATTGACTGTGTGAACGTAGCCTATCATTGATTGACTATGAAGTATTTCATAACAATGACATTATAAGGATATAACAGTAATTTTTTTCTGCTTGGCATTACTGATCAAGGTTTAATGTGCAAAAGCTGAACTTAAGCTTCACAACATTTGTTGTCAATTATTTTATCTATTGAGTAGTTGTTACAGCTAGGGCTACACGGTTAAAAAAAAAAGTTGACATCGCAATTTTATATACATTTATATTTACATAGACATATATTTACATTCATGCATTTGGCAGCCGCTTTTATCCAAAGTGACTTACATTCAAGGAACACATTGACATTCTAATCAGTTCTTGCTTTACCTCGGACCAATATATATATATATATATATATGCACCCCCGCGATATAGAAATTTACGGTATATTTACTTTTACTTATATACTTTTTTCTTATTCTTTTTTTATCTTAAATTTAAGCTTTTTTAAACCCTCCCAACAGTCTTATATAAACCCTTTATACACTCTTAAACATTTTTTAAAACTAAAAATTACTTTTACCTGCGTTACGTAAAAGATGAGGTAAAATGTACTGCACAGCAAATAAAGAAGAAGAAGAAGAAGAAGAAGAAATTTTACATTTATATAGCGCTTTTCCGGAGCTCAAAGCGCTTTACATAGTAGGGGGGAAATAAAAGCATTACTCCAGCTCTGAAAGCACCACTTCATCAGGCGCTTCGTAAGGTGGTACGATGTCGTCGTCAATATCGTCGTCCAGCGTCGTAATTTCCTTTTCCATTGTAGGATTACCAATGTTTTGTTTTTTTGCGGGTGAGGAATATAGTGATCGGCAGTTGCTGACACCGTTTTTTCTTTTGTGTAAGGATGTTCTCATACACCTGCACCTGCATCGACTGTATTTCAGAACTGCAACAAATTAATCATCTTATCAATATAAGACGTATCTGCCCTCAGAAACCCGCGATATAAAGAGGAGTCCGCGATATAGATTTACATATAATATATTTATAAATCCGCGATGTACCGAGGACGCGATAGGTTAACCGCAATATGGCGAGGGATTACTGTATATATGTATGTATGTGTATATATATATATATATATATATATATATATATAAACACCTGGTTTGTTGTGCATGGACTGTACAATTTGCAACTAATTATATAGAATGTATATATATTTAAAAACATATTTTAAATCGTTACAGCTCAACATAATTATGATGAAAGATCCACAGACAAACAATGATGGATTTCACTGGGACAATCAGAAAGTAACCCTCAAATTTTGAGGATTGAACTGTTACTGTTTATTTACAGGCATTTTTACCTCGTATAACAGGGCTCGATTTAGTCTGGCAAACATCCATCCTTTTGCTCGGAAACAAAAGATGGTCCGATTCAGCTGAGGTCACTGAGTTCATGTAATTCAGTCACTCGGCGGTAGTAGGAGGAATTCCATTTTGTATATATTCTGTGTGCATGTTAAAGTGAGTAGAGGACCCTAATCTAAAGTGTGAGCAAAAAAAATGTAACGTTTCTTATTTATTGGTTTCCTTCTCATTTATTACTTTCAGCATTTTAGTTTTACTGTTTGATTTAAACAAATACGTTTCAAAATTGAATTATAACAGCGTTCATTAATCCAATGTCACTCCGTCAGGGACTCCTGGAGCAGGGGAATCCCTGTTTGCTGGCTCAGCAGTGGAGAAAAGGAGTGGAGAGAGATAGAGAGAGGAGGGGAGGGGTGGCCTGGCCTTCCAGGAAGTCTTGCCTTGTTCCTTGTGGTTGCACGAGAATGTACAAAGTCAAATTATAATGTTGCCAGTTGCTAAACAATATCCAAAGTCATTTCCCTTAAAGCAGAACAGTTTTGTTAGTTTTTTTGTTCTCTCGTTCAGGAAAAAAGTTGACTTCTGGGATTTCTTTGTTCCGTTTGGCAGTGCTATGCAAACGTTACTCAAAAGATCAAAGGAAGCATAAAATACGTTACAACATGATTCTGATAGCAATTGACGACCACAGCCGTTTGATCAGCGTAAATGGGCAGGTTGTGACCTCAGGTTTCAGAATACTCCGCTTTCTGATGTGCCGTCACGACTGAATTGAGCATTTCCTTGGTTTTCAGTGGAAGTAGAGCGTACCAGAAATATCAAGTGATGGAATGTTGCCGTTCTATATATGGGCATAAATGTGTTTTTGTCCGTTGTCAAGTCATTCCGTCTTTCACAAGCACTTTATCCTTCCCAGCACAATGAAATCAATGAGCAACATCATTTGAATGCGGAAAGACGACTTAACCGCTGCCTGGAGACTGGAACAGACCGTTGCTTAAACAATCAACTTATTATGATGTGAATTAGACTTATACTTTTACTAAAAGCTGGTTCACGGTGTTAAGGGTTAAACCCTAACCCTAAATGCCCCAAAAAATATGAATGAGATCATAGATAAAAACGAAATGATGCATGATGGTCAAGTTTTCCATTCTCGGTTTCATGTCGCTGCGTTTTAATCTTTGTGTATTATCTCTATAATCAAGTATTGGGGAGGTAGAATGACTTTGAAGTTGTGGCTTCTGACAGCACTAGCATGCATTTGTTTTTTCATTACTTTTTCACTATGAAAGAGCGCGCAATTAAGCTCAAACCTTCTCACGATACTGTCGTAACTCAACCGACGTCACAAACGACATACACACGTTCCACATTGAAACAGTCATGTTTCCCAGCATCTCCGAAACGAACCATGCACACTAGCAGTAATGATATGCACAAAGATTACAAGTATCTAAAGTAACAATACAATATTGTGAAGAAAAATCATTGTGATATGCTAGAATATACTAGCAGTTTAGATTGTAAACATCTTATTTTAGTGTCTACTTCAGTTTGACTCACTTTTCCTCTTAACGTTTAAAAACTGTCCCCGTTAATGAAATGGATGGAATACCACGGCCCCTGGCCAACCTCCAGTTCCTAGTTGTTTACCAGTTTTCCTCGAATAGTGAAGAGTTCTTGGAAAATCTTGGCTGGGCATAGCGTTTTTCAGGCCCCTTCAGATCCCTCACACATTTTACTAGTGTGCAACCACAATTTTACTACAAAAGACCCTGATTAGCTGAGGTCATTGTCCTTTAAAACCATATCCTGATCTTGACACTTCATCTGCTTAATATACTTTGTGTTAATTAGATTGTGGGTTCAGTGGTTGAAGGTATATTTAATGTGCATATATTTCCCAGCCATCTTTAACCCTGTTCTGAAGCTTATGGTTCTTCATTGTGTGTTTTAAGCTGCATAATTTGTTTCACAGAATGAAGTTTGGGGAAGAAGGAGGTGGGAACCGGAGAACATTCGAAGATTTTAATAAATAAAATAAACAACTAAATAAAAGTAATTGCGTCAGTCGTCCAACTAAACTTTTCCAGGTCTGGTCCTCTCTCATCCTTCATTGGTGTCGCTCCTCCGTGAGGATCCCGCAATCTCCACCACATTCAGACTTTGTATTAATGTGTTTTTAAGACAGATATTTTCAAAGACAGATGTTTAGGTATCTTAAGGTCATTCTCAAGGTCTGTTCACGTTTTTTTAATTTTAAATCCTGTCATTCTAGCAAGAATCCATTTGATTGGGAGTTTTGCATCAGGACGATTATATCAAGTTGGTTATGCAAATTTTTTGCATTGACCGAAGGAAACCTGTTTGGTTTGAAAGTGCTTCATGCATCTCTATGCATTTTTGACTTTTTTTTGCATGCAAAATTTCTTTAATGTGACCAGACCTTTCGTTCCCATGGCATTTTTTCAGTTTCTTAGGACTTGGTCAGCAATTAAACAGTAGTTGTTCTTGTTTTCTATTTTCTCAGGACCTCTCTTGTCTAGATGATCTGCCAATCTTCTCCCCGACGACCGACTCCTTGTCCGAATACACCAATACTAACATCCTCAATACTAACCTGACACCCAATGTACCCACAATATGGGACATCAAAACACCAGCATCAGTCCAAGAGGTAAGGCTAATAGCTAACTATGAATACACATGCAAATGCTGATGTTAAACTTAACCGATGTGGTTTTTGATATTTGTGTTGATTGAATTATTATTAGTATTATTAGTACCAGTACCAATCCTGTGAGCAACACACCCACAAACTGAACTTTTGTTCCCACTCTGACAGTAAAGCATATGATCTTTCTGTTGGCTTTAACTTTTTTCCTCTCTGTCTTTTGTTTCTCAGGTGAATTCAAACAGGTTTCAAGGTTTAAACTCTCTGGATGACATCAGTGCTATCATTAATACACCACCTATTGGAAACTATCAGGTAACTCAATTAATTGTTCTTAAGTAATTAATCATAGTAAATTTGTAATGAAATAATAAAAATGAAAATATATTGTTATTGTTTTATGTTGTCATTTTAGTATGTTTAAATTATACTTTTAAATATTTTAAGTAATAGTATTCAAATTATATTTTACCTCTGTAAGTTAAGTCGGTCAAACACTGAGTTATGAATTAGTTTCTCTTTCTGTTTGTCCTTCTCGATTTTAATCTTATGTGTTTACACAGCGACCCCCAACACAACCAGAAGAGGAAGAGGAAGTGGAGGTGGAGGAGACCGAAGAGCTGGGTCATGTTGATACCTATGCAGACTATATGCCCTCTAAATGTGAGCGTTATTTTTTTTGCATTCATTTTTTTGTTATTAACGTCATACTAGAAGATTCATAATTGGTTTTGCTCTCTGTTTTGCTGCCTCAGCCAAGATAGGAATATCACACCCAGACCGAGTGGTCGAAACCAACACTTTATCTAGCGTACCTCCACCAGATATCACCTACACCCTCTCCATCCCAGAGACAACCATAACTGGCGGCCTGCTCTCTGCTTTGCAGCTGGAGGCCATTATCTACGCCTGCCAGGTACCCCTGAACAAACTTACAAAACAACAACATTGACTTTCTGTGCGCAACAGCATATTGGAAAGAAATAACAGACTGAACTTTTCCCATGTGAACTATCACATAGTGACCAAAATATCTCATTTCATTTATTATTTTAATACTGTTTTCAAAGAATTTTAACTGTTCAGATCCTGCACTATTTGTTTGATTCTTTTAATTATACCTTGTTTTATTTAATGGATTTATTAATTTATTTTGAAGCTACACATTATTCTTTTAATTTTATACTATGTTTTCAAGTTATACAGTATCATTCTATTCATCATCGACCTTTCTGTTTCTCTCAAAGCCTTTTGCAGTTCCATCATAAAGCCATCGTAAATTCACCTTCAGTCTCTTTGTCTGCAAATACTGTCTCATTAAAGGGCCAGTCACACAGCCGATCACGCACGAATCACTCACAAATCACGCACTGATTGGGTTTGTGCGTGCTTGTGCATCGAGAAATTGACCAAAGTATTCCACGAACATTCGACGCACGCCCGACGCATGAATCACTGACGGAGCGCGTCCAAACACACACGTTTCACGAACGTTCCACGTACAAGCACTTTCAGAATCCCCATTGTCAGTGGAATGAACGTGATACGTGTGCGGTTCATGCGTGATATGAAGGTGGGCGTCAGTGGACGAATGTGGACGTGCGCGGTTTCAAACCAGTTCCGACGCATAAGCACTGACGGCCGACGCGTGTCCCGCGCATAGTCACGCATACTCGACGCATAAACTACGCACGCCGACTCACGAATAACGCACACCGACGTACAGTTGTGCGTCAGAAAAATTTTTAACCGTTCAAAACTCAAAATCACGCACAAACCACCTTCGACGCACATCCACTTACAATCACTGACGGTCCACGTTCGTTCCACCGACGAATTACGCATACGACGCACGCTCCGCGCAGAAACGAAAATCTGTGCGTAATTCATGCGTGATTCATGCGTTTTCGCTGTGTGACTGGCCCTTAACTTGGTACAAACAGGCCATTAATAAAGTCTTCTCTATAACTCTCTATAGCAACATGAAGTAATTCTGCAGAACAACCAGCGGGCCGGCTTCCTCATCGGGGACGGCGCCGGAGTAGGCAAAGGCCGGACGGTGGCTGGCATCATTTTAGAAAACTACTTAAAGGGAAGGAAGAAAGCACTATGGTAAGCGATCTCCAGTATCATCAAGCCCTATAAAACCCTCACCATTGACTCTTCCACATCAAAAACAGACTCTGGATCAGTTGCCTCATCCTTCTAATCTCTCCTCCAGGTTCAGTGTCTCCAATGACCTGAAATATGACGCAGAGAGAGATCTCCAAGACATCAGTGCAGCCAATATACAAGTGCATGCCTTGAATAAGGTCACTATTACTGCAATACTCAATATGGCTGCCCTGTTGATTGAGATCACATTTCCAGTGTAGCTCATTCTCACAGACTTTCACCGTAGCTCTGCTCGACATGTCTAACTGTAACTGTTTTCCGTGCAGATTAAGTACGGAGACACAGCTACCTCAGAAGGGGTCCTGTTTGCGACCTACTCTGCACTGATTGGGGAGAGTCAGGCAGGCGGCCAACACCGAACTCGTCTAAAGCAGATCCTAGACTGGTGTGAGCCAGGTTTTGATGGAGTTGTATCCTTCACCCTCTATAGAGTTATGTGTATAAAATAGATTTTCAGTAGTGATCAGCAGTAGTGGTGTAATAATATGTATATTATTATGTTTGAAAACATTTGTATTTCTTGCACAATTGCTTTTTCTTCCTAGCTTCCTGTTTCCAACCTGTTAGTTTTTTATTGAGTTTAGTTTTTTTAACAATCCTCTGCAAAAATAAATTAAGGTGAACAATAAAGTTGGCTTTACCCTTGACCACAAGCGACCTGTAGATTATATTTGATGAATGCCACAAAGCCAAAAATGCAACGTCCACAAAAATGGGCAAGGCCGTGCTGGATCTGCAGAACAAGTTGCCGTTGGCCAGAGTGGTGTACGCCAGTGCCACAGGTGAGTCTCTGCCCAGCAGAACAATTGCAGTACCCCCATATTATGCCAAAGGTTTAAAGTAAAGGACTCTGTGTTTCTCAGGCGCCTCAGAGCCAAAGAACATGATCTACATGAGCCGTCTGGGAATCTGGGGAGAGGGAACCCCCTTCAGAACGTTTGATGACTTCCTCCACACCATTGAGAAGCGGTTTGTATAGGATCACAAACTTGTTGCTGGTAGATATGAAAACTTGTCTTTTTTTATATGTAAACTGAATTTGCTCTTTATTTATAGGGGCGTGGGGGCCATGGAGATTGTTGCAATGGATATGAAAGTTAGCGGGATGTACATTGCACGCCAACTCAGCTTCTCAGGAGTCTCATTCCACATAGAAGAAATCAGCTTGGATGATGATTTCAAACTTGTGTACAACAAAGCTGCTAAACTTGTGAGTTACAGGGAAAATCTGTGATGCATTTTGTTCAGGATTCTTTGGTGAACAGAAAGTTCAAATAACATTATTTTAACAGTAACTTTTGTAACATTATAAATGTCTTTATACTCAATTTTATCAATGAAAACATCTTCTTTATTTCATTACATAGAAAACACTGAACAACAACAGAACAATCTTCACTCAAAATTTGATAGAAATAGTTTACCCAAAATTATCCTGGCTACTATTTTCCATACAGTGAAAGTAAATAGGGACTAAGGCTGTTAAAACAACAATATGTTACTATAAAGCTATCATAAAAATAGCAGATATCACTCAGACAGAATATTCCAAACCTTCTGAAGCCATACAACACATTATTAAACTGAAAGTTTGCCCATTTTACTGATAATCTTCCTCTGAAATGACAAAGCTACAGCAAGTACAATGAATAATGGATAAATGTTCGTCACACAAACTATCAAATGGCTTCAGAAGACATTGAATATAATTCAATTGTAATATGAACCATTTTACCATTCTTTAAAAATGGATTTCTTCAGTCCCCATTCAATTTTATTATGTGAAAAACAGTGCCAGGATATATGGGTTTTAAACAATGTGAGTGTGAAGCAAATCATGGCCTAATTGTCATTTTTGACTGAATGCTTACCTTTAAATGCGGTACAGAAAATCAAGTATCTAAATTGGTCTGGAAAATGGGTCACTCTGCTGTGTACTCATACCTGACACAATCTCCCCTGCAGTGGGCGGAAGCTTTGACTGTGTTCATGCAGGCCGCTGACGAGCTCTGCATGAGCTCCAGGAAGTCCCTGTGGGGTCAGTTTTGGTCATCCCATCAGCGTTTCTTTAAATACCTCTGCATCGCCGCCAAGGTGCGCTGCCTGGTGGAACTGGCCAAAAAGGAGTTGAATGCAGGGAAGGTTAGTCACATTAAAGAAGCTGAGCTCTTCTTAATAAAAGATTATTTGTTGCAATAGGCATTTTACACTCTTTTTTTCTCTTCTTTCTAGTGTGTTGTGATAGGGCTGCAGTCAACAGGTGAGGCTCGAACCAGAGAAGTCCTTGACGAAAACGACGGCCGTTTGGATAGATTTGTGTCTGCTGCTGAGTAAGTGATTTTGGGCATCATTGAAACCTTTCTATAAAGTACAGCCACCTTGTGACTAATTTCCTGAGTAGTTTCACAATGATAAAAAGGTTTCCCAATATTTGTGGAATTGTGGTCATCTTAGTCCATGTATCATTGTGAAACCTACGAGTAAGTGCTGTTTGACCACCGCTTTCTGAAACCATTAGCAATTACACAAAAACACTTTTTCTGCCTTAACATGTTTGTGCGTTCCTCAGGGGTGTGTTTCAGTCTCTAGTCCTCAAACACTTTCCGTCAGAGAAGCAGAGGAGAGAAAAAGGAGCAGGGAACAAGAGGAAACGTGAGTTGTGTCGCACAATAGTAAAGATGTCCATAAATTTCCCTATCTTTGCTTTCTCCCTCATGGTTTGATTCTTCTGTAGGTAAGCCACGAGTCCGACAGCCGAAGCAACCTCGACACGGCACTGATGTATCTGGGGTTATCAACATCAGCGATGACAGCAGCACAGAGTCTGACCCCATGGACAGCGACTCCAACTCCTCACCTGACTCGGTCCAAGACAACAATGATGATGTAATCTTTGTTGATCAAACTAGCTATCAAATGGGTATGTTGAATGTGTATTTTATTGTGCAACTCATATACCGTATTTTCCCGCATATAACCCGCAGACGCAAATAATCCGCACCCAAAAATCACTGGCATAACCCTTATATAACCCGCACCCTTATATAACCCGCACCTATAGATTGATGAACTTTTTTGTATAAGTTCACATTTCGAATTTCGAATGTTGCTCACATGACGTCAATTATCCATAACTGTTCAGGCTTAGTATACAGTGCTTGTGCGTGAAATTCAAACAATAAGAAAACAAAAACAAGTCAGAATCAGAACAAAACGAAAAAGCAGTCTCTCCCGCTGTGCAGCTTCACTTAAGAAGCTTAAGAAGCAACTCTACAGGTCAATCAGCGCCAGCTGTCAGAGTGATAGTACAAGCACCAGAGACAACAACCCTCGCAAGAAAGAAAAACAGAAAGAAAATACCGTAAAAAAAACCTTTACGTCCTTAGGGACGTAACAAATATGTTGAAATATTATTACGTATAAAAAAATTGTGATATAGCCCTCACCTTTATATAACCTGCACCCCCTGCAGGGTTTGTAAAATCTGGTATAACCCGCGGGTTATATGCGGGGGAAAAAAGTTTCCCTGTGTTTTTTTCCCAAAAGTCGCAACTTTTATGTAAGCGTAACCAATAGTTTTTTGCTCTCGTCTTTCCTTAGCACGCTTAGAGGAGATGAAACAAGGTCTTCTCAACAAGATCGCTGAACTGGGAAAAGAACTACCTCTCAACACACTGGATGAGCTCATTGATAAATTTGGAGGTCCAGAAAAAGTATCAGAGGTTATTATTTATGTATTTGTTCTAGTGGTACAAGGATGGTTATACCTCAAAAAAAAAACATAAGGTTGTGTTAAAGCGCTAAACATGCTTTGTGTATGCACCCAGATGACGGGACGTAAAGGCCGCGTTGTGCGTCGCTCCGGCACTGTCCAATACGAATCTCGCGCTGAGCAGGGCCACACCATCGACCAAATCAACATCAAAGAGAAAGATCGCTTCATGAATGGAGAGAAGGTGAGATCCAGTTTCAGCAAGGAAATCTGCTACCTTTAGACTGGAATTTCTTTTGTGCATCCAGTAAAACCTTTCGCCTTACTCTCTCCAGCTGGTAGCCATCATATCAGAAGCGGCCAGTTCAGGGATCTCACTTCAGGCTGACAGGAGGGTGAAGAACCAGCGACGAAGAGTTCACATGACCCTGGAGCTTCCTTGGAGTGCAGACAGGGCCATCCAGCAGTTTGGTGAGTAGCATTAACTCACCTCTACCAACCTTAGACCTTGCCATCAAAACTCTCCTCCCATAAAGAGTGCAGCTGTACCACAACCAATAACTGACAACACTTTGTGTTCCTCAGGTCGCACTCATCGTTCTAACCAGGTCACGGCTCCAGAGTATGTCTTCCTTATCTCTGAACTAGCGGGCGAGCGACGATTTGCGTCCATTGTGGCAAAGAGGCTGGAAAGCCTGGTACGTTACTGTACCAACTCATATTACTGTACTCTTTTTTTTTTTTTTGTCTGATTGAACACTGTGTTTAACGTGGTGAATTCTTGATCTATGAGCCATTCATGTGGTATGCTTATTTTGGTAACAATAATAACAACGAGAAATGACTGCCACTCCCAATACACAGAGTACGCATGATGACGAATACGAAAGTGAACGTAAAAAGAGAGTGTGCATCCAAAAGCGATTTCAATTCCCTGCATATTGATAGTGGCTCCCTGATACCCACAAATTACAGTATAATTAACCAGCTGTATAATTGCAAGAGAGCACAAAAATATTGACTCTTTTTTTCTTCTTCCTCTTATCTCATATTTTTTTCATTACCATGTCCCTTTAGAGGCCCCATAGAATGCATCATTTTCTTTCTGAACATAGTAGTCGACTTTGGGCACATTCCTAGTTCCAACTTTTAAAAAAAACTATGTTCCACTTCCACTCCACATACTCTGTGTATAAAATGATAAAACATTAAAATCTCTCTTTTTGTGCTGAAATGTTCTTATCTTTTTGTTTGCTTTTCACAGGGAGCTCTGACTCATGGTGACAGGAGGGCCACAGAGTCTAGAGACCTGAGCAAATACAACTTTGAAAATAAAGTGAGGAACCGTTTCAATTAGATTAGTGACACTGCTACAAATATATTCAAATAAGTCTAACCCGTGGTCTATTTTGGCTGTTCTTCACAGTATGGCACTAAAGCTTTAGATAAGATTACCAAAACCATCCTTGGTCAGATTGAAAGCAAGGTACCCCCTCCAAAGGACTATCCTGGTGGCGACGCCATATTCTTCAGAGGTAAATGGGCTCTATTTGTGCATTACTCTCTTAAGATGTGGATCAGCTAGAATATTTATCTCACCAAAGACACCAATGTCTCCTTCTCTTAGACATGAAGCACGGTATGGTGGACGTAGGGATGCTGTGCAGTCAATCGCGGTTGGGCATCAACACTGAAAAAGGTGTAGTTTCCAAAAGAATCATATCATACATTTCCTCACAGGCATACATCCACGTATTTCCCCTGAACATGTGACCGCTCTTCGTTTCAGACTGCAATATCACTAAGTTCCTCAATCGGATCCTGGGCCTGGAGGTGCACAAACAGAACTCCCTTTTCCAGTATTTCACGGACAATTTCGACTACCTGATCAACAAGGACAAGAAAGAGGGCAAATATGATATGGGAATACTGGGTAAGCAGCACTTCTTCTGGTGGGATCGTACTTTAAGTTGCACTGATCTGCTTAGGTGACAACAAAGTATCTGTGTTTTTTTCTCAGATCTGGCTCCAGGCAATGATCAGATCTATGAGGAGACACATGAAAAGTTTCTGACTGCGGGAAACCCTCAAGATGGTCAAGTTATTCTGTATAAGGTCCGTGTGCATTAAAAGGTTGAAAACACACCAAATTGAACTGAGACTCATACAAAGCAGCTCTTTAATGGCTGAGAGCTCAGAAAACATGCCTGAGGCACAGGAGTTTTGTGCGTGACACCAAGAGCAACATTTATTTTGACAGCTTGCGCAATAGGAACTGGTTTCCCAGCCGTTTAGTACTTCCTTGAGTGCGAATAAACCACACTGTCTGAACATTCTTTTTTGCATAGATTTTCGATCCAAGCATACCCAGAACATTTTGTACACCTGTCCAAAGATTTGACAAACATTATCTCTGACAGAACTGTTTGTTTTGTTGCGCAGATAAGTGTAGATAGAGGTATGCCATGGTCAGAGGCTCTTCAGATGATCCAAACTCTTAGCGACCCAGATGAAGGCTTCTACTTGTCCCATAAAGTGAGTACTTGAGCATAGAGACAAAACAATTTGCATGTAGTTTCCTTTTAGTAACACAGGAAAGATGGTTCCTTGGAAGAACTTTCCTGTTCAGGGGTGAGGGAGGGGTTTATGTGTCATTGCAGTTTATCCTTAGTTGTCTGATGTTGAACATGTTGGTGCCTGTCTCTTTTGCAGTTAAGAGGTAACTACCCATGTGTGCTGTTAGCAGTGAAGGGCCGGGAGCACAACATGATCATCTACAAACCAAACATTGGCAAGCAGGCCCAAATGGAAAACATTGATAAACTCCAACAAAAATACCGTAAGGTGTGTTCAATCCTCTTACCATTCATGTAACATTCTCCAAGTAAAATGGTAGGAAATAGAGACCTTCCTGAATGTGAGACATAGAGCAGCTGTGAAAAACCTCTCTGCTGCCATCTAGCGAGCATTATGTGTTTCCTGTATGAGCATACTTTCCTGTAGCTCAACCAGTGTTAACAACGCCCAAGTCATAGGTTCGATTCCCAGGGAAAACAAGAACTGATTAAAATGTCAATGTGTTTCTTGAATGCAATGTAAGTTGCTTTGGATAAAAGCTTCTGCTAAATGTAAATGTAAATTATATGTGTTTACAACACTGTCTAAGTGAAGTTTTCTACCCTTGCTTCAGGTCACACCAGAAGAGGCACAGGATAGCTGGGAAAACCAGTTCACTTTCTCCTTCAGGAAATGTAGCCATGCTAACTGGTGAGAAAAGAGACTATCTAAAGGGCCAGTCACACAGCCGATCACGCATGAATCACTCACAAATCACGCACAGATTGGGTTTGTGCGTGCTTGTGCGTCGAGAAATTGACCAAATTTTCGGGGTGTCAGGGGTAGAAATCACTGACGAATCACGCATGAACCGCGCACGTATCATTTACAATCACTGATGAATCACTGACATATTGCGCACATCGACGCATACGAGCAAATACGGTCCAGTATTCCACGAACATGCGACGCACGCCCGACGCATGAATCACTGACAGAGCGCGTCCAAACACGCACGCTTCGCGAACGTTCCACGTACAAGCACTTTTGTAAGTGATTGTCAATGGATGTCAGTGGAATGAATGTGATACGTGCGTGGTTCATGCGTTATATGAAGGTGGGGCGTCAGTGGACGTGCGCGGTTTCGAACCAGTTCCAACGTATAAGCACTGACGGCCGACGCGTGTCCCGCGCATAGTCACGCATACTCGACGCATAAACTACCCACGACGACTCATGAATAACGGAAAAAATTTTAACCGTTCAAAACTCAAAATCACGCACAAACCGCCTTCGACGCACATCCACTTACAATCACTGACGGTCCACGTTCGTTCCACCAACGAATAACGCATACGACGCACGCTCCGCGCAGAAACGAAAATCTGTGCGTAATTCGTGCGTGATTCATGCGTTTTCGTTGTCTGACTGGCCCCTAAGCTTCTGACTTGGCACTGGCCAAACTGAGCTAGGAGAATCTAATGCTTATGCGTGTTTCATGTAGGAACGGTAGATGCAAGAAGATAGAGGAGGGACAGGAGTGCATAATGGGCACTCGGTTGCGTCAGTACCACATGTTGTGCGGTGCTCTACTCCGTGTGTGGAAGCGTGTGTCTGATGTTGTAGCTGATATCACCAGCTCCAGCATCCTCCAAATTGTCCGTCTCAAGACCAAAGACAGCAACAAACAAGTTGGTGAGTTAACTTGTTGACTCCTCTTCTGAATTTTCTAGCTAGCAGATTGTGATGCTCTCGGCTAATAACCAAAGTATTGTAGGTTCCGACCCTGCAAGGACACTACAGCAATCGTTCCCAAGGAAGTCGACGTCTTTTAATGATTGTTCTCTCTTTCACCAAGGTATAAAAATCCCAGAGACCTGCGTGTCAAAGGTGCGTCAAGAGTTGTTGAGGATGGATGCTGAGGTGAAGCAGCGACGCAGAGAGAAAGAGCAGCAAGCGCAAGAGCAACGTCAAGCTGAGGAGCATCAGAGGCTGTTGGCACAGCGTCAGCATCAAGAGTTCTTGTCAAATTTCTTCACCCAGTCTTTGCCAGCCCCAAGCTTACCCACCTCCTACATCTCATTCACCTCCTATAATAAAAACCCCTTGGAGGAAATTCTGGACCTGACAGTTCACAGCTCATCTCCCTCCTCCCAAGTTAGCACTCAAACTGGCCTGGGTGTAGACAACCTGCCTGGGCCACCCGAATCTTCAGTGGATGACTTTAACATTGAAGCATTTATTCGGGAGCAGCAACAACCACAGCAGGAAAGCCAGTCCCCACAGGACAGCAATCCAGCACGGGACACTGACCTGCTAGACATGTTACTGAACTCATTTATGACTACCCCTAGCCAAAACGACCCTGCCTCTTCGTCCTCCGATCCATCGTCCTTGATGGTCTCGTCAAGCTCCTTCTCTTCTTCAATGTCCAACTTTACTCCAACTCTCACACCGCCCTCGCCTTCTTCCTCTCTCCCCCCTACAGACCAGCACATGCTCCCCTTACCGAACAGCCAATGCAGCTCTGAAGCAATTATAAACGTGCGGGAAGTTTTGAACAGCATGCTACAAAGTGGATCAGAACCACGGCAGTCCGTCATTCAGTTCCAACAACCCTAGTGAGACGCATCCAGTCGGAGTCTCCTGTAAATGCACACACTCAGAGCTGCAGTCTGACCCGCATCGGCGCCATGCTCCACCAGTGGCCTCGGACCCACAAGCATGAGATTCTGCTACACAAGATGGGGGGGGGGGAGGGGAGTTTGTGTGTTTGCTCTGATCCCTACACAGTTTATTTTGAAACTGCATGCCAGAACTTCAGGACAGTTATCGAAGGTGGTCATCCCAATTTCAGCATCCTGAATTGTATACACTGGGGCTTTAAAGAGTATTGATTTACCAAAAATAATTCAAATCTGAATATTATTTAAGGTACGTATAGGTTATATCGTACCACGTCGTGCAGCATATTTTAAGTTCCTTAAGATTGTACTTAGGATGGAGTATGTGGAAATGAAAAGATACTTAGGGTATCATTTTGGCTCATCACTGGAGGAACCCTCTGGAGAATCTCCAGGCACCTTTGAAGGTGCCTCAGATGTTTTTTCCGAGTCCTCAAAGATCTTCAATATATATTTTAAATGCCTCACTGGAGTTACTAAAGAAACTGTTTGTATGTTCCTCATGGGGCATTCCTGACTCTCCATTTCAGAGTGTGCCTAGAGGTTCTTCAAAGGGTTCCTGAGGAACCCCCGAATGGTGCCACAAGTTTCTTTTCTTCTCTAGTATCATTTTTGTGGCCAAAGAGTCTGTGTGGGCCTAGCTGAAGTACAAAGACGTACCATAAAGCTTAAGATTTGTTTTGCTTTGAACAATCATCAGCTTTACATTTCCACGATGAACTTCTATGAGACGAAACACTTTTCCTGAGGAGCAAGAGAACAGGCTTTCTGTCGAAATGTGCCTTTGGAACACACAGTGGAATGTAGACGTAAACACATACTCCTGTACCGTTCATGTGCAGATGTTTGTGATGTATTTATTGCCTTTATTTATCAGGCCTTGAAACGGTGTGCTAGTAGGAGAGCGTAACTACCTACAGATCACTTATCTGTGCAGCTGTTTCTCTGTTGTTCTAAAATAGAACAGTCTGTCCTGCTGTCCCCCGTCTCGCAATGTCATGCAAAATGGTAACAATCTATTAGCCGACTGATTGGTCGATCCCCAAAGGGCTTTAGTCACACGTCATCCCTTTAATAGTGCAATGTGTTCATTGTGACCTTAAAATACACAATCCAGTCCGGAAACGACTTCAGCGTTTGATGCGATGTGAAATGCATCCAGGGTACAGTCAAGAAAGGGCAATAAATCTTTTATCGAGTTAGATTTCAGCCCTTTATTTAATAGGTTAAGTCGTTAAAATAAGTTTTTGTAACGTCTATAAGAATTACTTGATTATTTTATTTAACTTTAAAGGGACATGTTTTATATTATTGTTTCTATTATATGTTTTAATGATACTATGATATTTTTAATTGTGCAGACGGAAGACAATCTGGCTAGCAAACAAAATGACAAACAATTCGAAGCAAAGTTGTTAAAGTTTTACTCTGTACTGCTGCACTGGATGGTTGAATATTTTTAAGTTTATCTTCGTTTTTTTTTTATACAAATGATACATTCTCAAATATTTTCACTGCAATATTGAACTGAAACCCAAATATTAAACTTCAAGAGTTCGCTTTACATTGTTAAAACCACTCCCTATCTCAGGATGAACAATTAGTTAAAGAGGTTTAATTTATATATACAGTACATATATATCTTTAAACCAATGTCCAAATGTTTAATGTCTGCAGAAAGATACGTTACTTGTATGTAAAATCCTGTCAGTGATACAAATCAATTATTTATTTATCCTTTGTTGATTATTCTCTTCACAAATTTCTTATTTAATTCTTTTCATTAAGGGAAATTCTTTCAGCCACATTTGCACTTGAAACGTTTCACTCGGTGTGTAGCTCCCATTATATTGAATGAAATTCAAGCATTTGATGAATTGTTCCATAATATTTAGTGCATCTAATAGTTTTAACCCCTCGAACGATCCAAAGTGCGTCCAGTTAGTCTGTTTTCTCAGTGCCTCCCAAAAAATGGCCAATGAGAAAGACGAACACGGGACTTAAATGCATTCTAGTAAAGCGTCTTATGCAGCAAAAGCACTATAAGATGAGGCTGTGAAACTGGGCCAAATTTAAATCCATCCTCTGTTCATTAGAAATCTATTTGACTTGCTCTGTGTATGATTTGCACTAAAACAGCATAAATGAGTGAGTGTGATCCTGTGCTGCCAAGTTTGTGTGCTCATGGCCCTTCATGGGAATGTTCAATACTGTAAACATCTCTATTCATTGACTTAGCCTTTATATCAATATGACATTTACGTAATTTATTGCTATGAAAAAAAACATGCTACTGACTGTGTGTAATCTTGATCCATTTTATTCCTGTGTTCTTATTGGTTATGCTTTTGTCATTTTCTATA
Source organism: Rhodeus uyekii (assembly GCA_037043235.1). Taxonomy (NCBI): domain Eukaryota; kingdom Metazoa; phylum Chordata; class Actinopteri; order Cypriniformes; family Acheilognathidae; genus Rhodeus; species Rhodeus uyekii. The sequence goes on from JAWRVZ010000060.1 coordinate 433,683, forward strand.
GGCCTATTTATAATTTAGATATAGTTGTGTATATACTGTAAAAACAAAATGTGCCTTTTTGACTGTTTCTTAAAGAAATTGTTTTCTACATGTATCTAAAAAGAAGATATTACAGTTCAAACTTTATTAACAAAGCAAAAAAATAAAAGGTTCAGATTCCTGGGTTTGTTTTCTGGTGAATTATTTAAAATGAATGGTGTATTGTTATATGTTTGTGAACTAAATATTTGCCAATTCATGGCTAAAGAACTAAAGGGTTAAAGAAAAGAATAATTTAAATTATTATTTAAATTATTCTTAAGAGCTCAATTTAACTAATGTTTTTCCAGATTTTTCTTCAGTATTGATGTCATTTTACGTGTTGAATTGTATTTAGATGTAAATTGTAAATACAATTCAACACGTTTTATATATATATCCTTAAGTAGCCACCTCCAAAGGATTTGATCGTATATTATCATTGCATTACCATGGTTTTACCATGGTACCAATGTAAAAAAAAAAATTATAACTATTTGTAAGCTTATGGAATGTCACAATTAAAATGATATAGGCTTGGCACCACTGAACAGGTTCAGTTTAGTCCTACAAAATAATTTTCAAATGTGACTTGCCACAGAAAAGCTAAGAAAACAGTTCCTCGTTAACTATGGAAAGAGTCCAGAAGAAATAGTACATTTCAACCTTAACACTCAACCTATTTATATGTGTGTGTGTGTGTGTGTGTGTGTGTGTGTGTGTGTGTGTGTGTGTGTGTGTGTGTGTGTGTGTGTGTGTGTGTGTATGCACATCTGGCTGAGACGCGTCAGCCAGATGTGTGACTGCTGCAATACCACACCCTTCCCACTGGGGGCGCTATATCATAGGAGAAAAAATGCACTACATGATAAAACATATGGGATATATATAATTACGTACGCCTACATTCATATATGTATTAATTTTAAAGACAACTCCAGACATATTCTGGCGTTTTAATTTTACACAATTTTCAGGGTGTGTATTTTTGCTAGAACTGAAATAGCGGGAAAAAGGGAATTGCCAACCTGCTCGTGCCAACACTGTTTCTCTCCTTTTATAAATAATGGTGACCAGACCGAATAAGGCCTCAAAGCAGGTATATACGAACAAAGCCCTGTTTTAAAACACCATGGAACTTTACTCAGTGCAATTTATCTTGACACTTAAATTCAACGACCAATTGTTGAGGAAATGAAAAATAAGATAAATATGTCACTGTAGTGAGTGCTATAGAAACTAGCGTAATGACGACACCGCCCAACCCACCTGTGTTAAACTCCTCCCCTGCGCACAGGTACATGATCAGGTGCTGTATAGAATATAACGAAACTATTGACAAACTGCAGGTGCCAGACCCTGTGAGGCCTCCGATACGGGATTTACGGAGGATTGTAGTTGTAGTTTTGAAATCGGACACATAATAAGGTACGTGAGTCCAGTGTTTCCTCTCCTGCTCGGCTCTGTTGTGTTTATCGATGGTTTGCGTGGGTCACGCTTGGCTGAAATGTAAGTGGTTTGACTGGAAGTCACGGAAAAACTGTAAATAAACTTGTCATTCACGACTCAATTTATCACTGTGTTTCTTATATTCGGTTTGCTCCAATATGTTTGTTTATTGTATTATGCGTTACCTGATTTGTTTTTGCTAATAGACGCTTTTTAATAATTACTGTTTGTACAATTTGGATATTTTCTTTAGGTTTTGTTTTTAGAAAACGCTAAATGTGAATGCACTTTTGTCTCGTATTTGGTTCATTCATGTGGCACCCGTTGTTAAATGTGGTTACTGTTGTCTTGTCTTATTCTGAACACTTATTTCTATATCGTGAAAATGTGTAGCGATTTGTTTTTGTCTTTGAAACCGAGAGCATCAGCGATTCATTCTTTTGAATCTGATCTTTTTGTGACTCGTTCGCGTACAAACTCAGTGAAGCTTCTCGAGTCAACAACTGACTGAACCGAACAGAGAACCGTCTTTTTATGAATTATCCGACTCCTATTTAACCAAGAACCAGTCATTAACATGAGAGTAAGATTTTTTTAAAGTGAACAAAGCATATGACTAATGGCCTAATAATAACGCTTAAATTTAATAGCAATAAGTTTACATCATAGTAGTGCTTCACTTTGATCAATTTGAAAGAACCGATTCGCTAGACCAATTGAACAGCGATTCAGCGCGCCTCGTCTGGCTCAACAGGTTCTGCCACTCATTTGAGTCAATACGTGCTTTGTAGTTTCGCTGTGGTTTCGAGAAACGGCGTTCCTATATTTCCACATTTCTTTTCAATGATGTTATTCTGAAGTCTGGGTTCCTGTGTTTAAAAAAAGCTCTTGACTGTTTTTTTATGGTTAGTAGTAGGTCTAAAATATGTATTCCCATCAACTGTGTTCAACCTTTTTTTTCTTGGTTATGAGTTTTTGTGCTCTGAAAAAACTGAGGTGTGTTGACGTCTTAAGGTTTAGGTCAGACTGCCCAGTTAACATTACAGCAAACATTAGAGAAAGGGTTAAGTACATGTGTCATTTTGAGAACATTATGGGGATGTGGTTTAAGATAACGTTTAATGAATGTTCTGTAAATGTTACCAGAATGTTCATTTGTTACTTAGAGAGAACCTTGCCAGGATGTTGGTCAAGAATGTTCCCTGTTATGAAGCAGAACAACAAATGTAAACGATTGTGAAGAACTAGGCTGGACCATCAGAAACCCATGGCCTGTTGTGAAAGCATTAGTGTTTGAGGGGGCACACCTTAACACAACACCATGTGACATTTGTGCATTCCTCCTACATTTCCTGTCAAGAGTGTTAGCCTGAGGGTGTGAAATTATTCCAGTAAGTTGACCAAACTTGGGTTTTTGTCACTTCCTAATTTTTTATCAGTGTAACCACAGAGATAAAGCCCAACTCTTTTATTTGGAAAATCCAGCTGTATTCCTCTAAACTTTGTTCTTATTGTTGCTAAGCTGATCAGAGGGGTTTTAGCCCGTTGCTATGTGGTTGCTAGGGTAATCTGGATTGTCACTATTATGGTTCTGCTCCCACCTTCAAGGCAACTCTGGGATTTTTCACCTGTAAATCATATGTTTAATGACTTGGGATAGTACACCTTAATTTTACTTGCACTCACATTTTTCATTACTATTGACTGCATTGAGAGATAACCAGACATTTCTCAAAATATCTGCTTTCATGTCAGTAAGTATTGCGAGGCAAATTACTTGAGTCAGTGCTCTTTATTTATTTATCGGGATCTATTAGCTATTATAAAATACATTTGCCTATACAATACTTTAAAAATTTTCATCAACATTAATTGCATGCTTGTAATTTCTGAATTAAAGTTTATCTTTTTTTAAATGTACAGTATTATGAAAAAGTTTCTTATTTTGGTGGGGTCATAAAGACAAAAATCTGGTGTGACAGCGATGTGATGTGTGTGATGTCATAGAGAGGACCCCTGCAGATCCTCATAGCTGTCAAGATCCAGAAGCCACTAAAAATGTTTACTTTGCCTTGTCATTAAAGTTAGTTTAGGTTGTAAAATGTCATTTGGTGTGACCTCAGTGTAATGATATTTATTAATTAAGATATATTTTTTTTGTTTTTTTTTAAATACCTTATTACCAGGATTTTTATTTAAATAGTGAGTGTTTAAACACAAGGTTTAAGGAAATATGTAATTTGTATACTTTATATGTTATGTACTTGATGGTTGCACCACATGACATTTATTTTAAATGTACATATCTAAGAATTTGGATATATATATATATATATATATATATAGTATTATTATTATATTTTTTTTCTTGGGAACAACGCTTGGGACTCCAAATGTGTGGGAGCTTCATTGCCAGATAGGCCACTTTTCTTCTTTTTTTACTCAAATTAAAATCTATTAAAGCCCCCCAAAATGTGTGTGTGTATAACATAAACCAAATAAAATGACTAAAAGTGTAAACTGAAAATATAAAAATGAAAGCTCCATATTAATAAATGCTATAATAGTATATAAATAATGCTGACATAACAATGATTGTGGACCATCTCAAACAGTATGTGTTCAGACCCACATGCTGAACTTTAATACCTGGCATAGGTATTTGTGTTCCTCTTTCTGAAGGCCAAAATATGCAGAAACATTCTCTGGGTCAGTGTGAATATTAAACATTAACAGACCGAGGTAATGATTGTCAGTGTAATCAAAGTGCCGAGCAAATCAAAGTCCTTCAGCAACTCGTTCAGGATCACCATCTACAGTAGTGTTTTCTCAGACCGCTGGCATTTTTGTGGGAAAATACATTTTTAAAACCTGGATGAAGTATATGTAATATAAACACATCTTCCATCATCAATAGTCTTCATAAGGTGGCATCACCTCCGCAAATGGAGACCTTCTCAGCTAGATATCTCAGTTCCTCCCTAATTCCTTGAGGGAAAATGAATATCAGAAAGTACCAAAGGATTTGTAGACCTAGTGGGCGGCGCTTCCCATGGGCTCAGGTTGGGGTTTATACTGTACACAGTACACACACAGTTTGTTTGTTTCTTTTCCCTCATTAACCATTCACTAAGCCTATGTGTAGCCATATTTCTTGTGGGCTTCAGAAAGTGAACTGCTCATCATGTTCTTCTTAAAAAAATGGAGATATGTCGAAACAAATATTTTGGATGCCCTCCTTTGTTCACGTTCCTATTGCAATGAGGTGTTTAGTTCTGTCTGAAAATGGAAGTGAGATTTAAAAGGATGGTAAGTTCATAATGCATCTAGTTGTTTATTCTAGTTGCTGAATGTGCTTAACATGAGCCGTCTTAAGTTCACTAAACCGTGTAATGTGTCATCTGAGCTGTGTAATGACAACTTTACAGAGACGGGACTGTAAATACCCACTTGCACCTGTTGTGCTTTAGTTCCTATGGCTTTATTATAGACAGATTACAAATAAATTGGTAAACAGTGTTCTTATTTGTATAATTGCATGAGTCTTGTGCTTTGCTCATGATGTTGATTTGTCGTTTTCTAGCTTTTTTTTTACTACACGTTATCCTACTTTGTGATTTTTAGCAGCTATGACACTTAAGGAGTGAAATTTCTGGGATCATTTGTCATTTCAAACTTGTATGACTATATTTTACTTCTGTGGGACACATAAGGAGATATTTAGAGGAATGTCCCAGCTGATCTTTTCAGTATTGTGAAAGTGAAAGGGAAATGGGGCAGTCGAGCTCCGAAATGACACAAAAAACCATCATGAAAGTGGCCCATGTGATTGGAGGATCGTGCTGGTTTGGTTTATGCCAGTCTAGTAACTCATTCTCTTTGTGTTTGTAGGGCTTTAGAAGGTGGTGAGCAGTGATTTATTCATAATAATAAACTACAACATAGGCAGTATATGTTAGAACAGGTGTAGGAACACCAGACCATAAGAGTCGGACATATTCCATGAAGGGACTTCCCTAGAAAAGGGCAGTGCTGATATTTGCATCCCTGGTTTCATCATTATATGAGCCACTTCCTTTTTTGACATCAGCAGCGTGTTTCATATCAGAAATCTACGCAATTTCAAAGTATTGCTTGGGTACATCTATTTTGTGGAAACTGTGATGCATTTGTTCCGTTTTGCTAAGGTTGATCAGCTTTGTGAACACACACGCACACTGACCTTTGCTTGCTGACAGCAGCCAATAAAAACATGGGAAGCATTCCAGGAATTCTCTTGTCCAATCGAAACCGCTTTCAAAGCATGTCATGATGGTTGCAGGTCTTTGTTAGGGCACACATAAAACCGTTTGGCTTTAAATCAAATGTGAAAAAAATTATATTTCAGAGTAAGTTCAAATGTTTTATTTACAATAAAGAACTTAACTTTCATCAACCGTACTAAATATGAATTTTGGAATGGGCTATGGCCCTCAAAATCCTCTTGTACTGATAAAGGCTTTACCAGCCATCGTAGTCATCATCAAATGGCATGCCAATGATTTTAGCCATTCAACGAATGTCTGCTGAGAGATTGGTTTTGGTGAGCCGTTGGTGAGGAAGTGTCGGGTATCAGTGTTGTCACACTCTGGCTCCGCCCCCTTGTACCTGTATGGCAGGAATTCAGCGGGTGGGAGCATGTTCAGCTCGAGCCATTCCTTCTCATGCTCTGCCGAGCTGACAAACAACAACCGTCTGCTGGACATACAAAACAAAGTGAGGCCCTTAAAAACGGTCTTTTTCGTCTCAAACGCTTTCGTTCGGAAGTTTGTAAAGGTTCTGTTATTTTGTTGTTGTTCTGCCAATGAATGTAACCACCTCTTTATCGTTTCAGAAAACAGACATGGAGGAGATGACTATATGGGAGCAGCATACGGTCACGTTATCGAAAGTAAGTTGAGGCTCGAGGGTTTAATTCGCCTTAGCCACACCTTATCTGGCTGTGCACAGGTGTGTCGGAGAATTTGACACCGGGTTTAAAGTTTCCCGAACAATTGAAAGTCGAGGCGGATTGAACGTTTAGTGAGCAATTCTGAAACCATGATTTTCCACCTGTCAGTGGGACACACCCGAAATTTAGGAATGTAGAGTTTAGGGTCATGCGGTGCATTTCATCGTAGAAAGAAATGGCCTTTTGTTCAATTTTTTTTGTTTGTTATTTCACTATTTTATGTTCACTTGTTGTTTTGGGTTTTTTCTTTTGTTTTTTGTTTATTTTTGTTGTTTTCTGTTTTGTTTTCATCCTTTCATTTGCTTTCAACTTATTTTTTCTTTTTTTGTTTATTCCTTATTGTTTTTTATCTTCTTTTGTTCTTAGTAATTTTATATATATATATATATATATATATATATATATACACCTTTCCACTTGTTTATTTCACTCTCTCTTTTTTTATTTGTTCACTCTTTCTTGTGTTGTTGTTTGTTATTTCACTATTTTATGATCACTTGTTGTTTTGGGGTTTTTTCTTTGTTTCTTTTTCTTATTGTTTTGTTTTCATCCTTTCATTTGCTTTCAACTTATTTTTATTTTTTGTAAACTACAAATTTTTGTTGTTGTTGTTTTCTTTTGTTCTTAGTAATTTATTTTATATTTATTTATATATATATTATACACACACCTTTCCACTTGTTTGTTCATTCTATCTTGTGTTGTTATTTCACTATTTTCTGTTCACTTGTTGTTGTTTCTTTTTGTTGTTTTTCTGTTTTGTTTTCATTCTTTCATTTGCTTTCAACTTACACACACACACACACACACACGCACACATCTTTCCACTTGTTTGTTCTTTCACTCTCATTTTTTTTTTTTTTGTTCATTCATTCTTTTGTTTGTTTATTTTTCATTCACAGGATTCCAAGGTCGGCTTCGGTTTTGCGGTCTCAGGGGGGCGAGACAAGCCCAACCCAGTAAATGGGGACACAACAGTAGTGGTCTCTGATGTGCTTCCCAGCGGCCCGGCCAATGGCCGACTTCAGTGAGTACACATCAACTTCTCCTGCATTCAGACCCCACTTCTTCCTCCTACACATCCTGTGTAATCCTGTCAGACCTGTCAAGTTTGTGTACTCGACGGAAAAACCAACTTACTCAAAACATATTTGGCTGATGATTTTTTGTGATAGAGACTCACGTGATTTATTGCCCACAGTACACGAGATCAGATAGTTATGGTGAATGGTGTTTCCATGGAGAATGTCACCTCAATCTACACCATTCAAAATCTGAGGAGCTGTGGGAAATTGGCAAACATTGTAAGTAAAAACCTTCCTAAAAGCATTCATGAAACATTGGCACAACAAATATCTAGGTATAGTTTTTGCAGTTAAAAACAATTCTTGCTTGCTCATTTTGTAGACCGTGAAGAGGCCACGCACAATTCAGATCCCTGTGAGCAACAGACCCACTCGCTCTGCCTCACAATCCAACATACTAGATGACGAGGGACCTCAGTACAGGGGTCAGCGCAGCGCTGACACCAGCCGTAACCGGCGAGCTCGAAGCGTGACACCTGACCGCAACGGTCATGACCTTCCCATCATGTCCGGCTTCAAGAGGCTGCCCAATCAGGACGTGCAGAACAAACCCATCAGAACAACCCTGACAAAGAAAAAGCCAACGGATGGTCAGAATTTCATTGCTTTGCATTGTGGACATTTTTTGTGGTCCTTACCAAGATTACAATGTGTTTCTCATTGCAGAGTATGGTATGAAGCTGGGGAGCCAGATTTTCATCAAGCACATGACTCCCACCGGTCTGGCTGCCAAAGAGGGCACCCTACAGGAAGGAGATCTTGTTTTAAAGGTGAGGAGCAGGTTCTTTAGGAACCATTCCATCGTGCTTAGATGTTGTGTAACGTTTTTAAAACCTCTTGTTTAGATTAACGGCATGACGACAGAAAATCTGTCCCTGCTGGAGACCAAGCACCTGGTGGAGAAGTCTAGAGGTAAACTGTCCATGTTGGTCTTGAGGGATGACAGAAAGTTCCTGGTCAGCATTCCTGAAGTGGAGGACAGTCCTCAAAACAGCGCAGACGAGAGGAGGGAAGACAGTAGCTCCGAGTTGGAGGGTGAGAGCAGATGTTTTTACATCTGATCTATGGCACTATTGATGGGGGTTTTGATACTGACTCTTAAATTTTTTGCCTGAAGAAATCTCAGACCTGGATTCTGATGACCCCACAAATCGAAAATCCCGTCCAAGAGACAGACGTTCTCGCAGGTGAACACCTCATCTCTGACCTGATCTCTTTTAGTTAAATGATCTTTGCATTAATAGAGCTCATTGATCCACAGAAATCGTGCCAATCCTGTGTCGAAACCACGCGAATCTCCACCTTTGCGCTCTACTCTCACAAGACCACCCGCCCAGTCCGTGCCTCCTCGCAGAGGTGAGCCTTCGTGGAAAACTCAATGGTTCTCATTTATGAAACACAAGTAAAACAGTGAAGAACTTTCGTAAAAAATTGAAATGTTACAGCAATTATTATAGATTGTCATGGCCAAGATATTTTGACCCATAGTTGACTGATGCTTTGGCTCTTGTGCAGTTCCCTCGGAGTCTGAATCGGACCACAGCAACTCTCCTCCACCATCAAGACACGACACTCTCGATAACAGAGACCGATACAAGTAAACATGGCTTCATGTGTATTCAGCTCTGCAGAGCCAGAGTTATATATAATGTTTTTAATTTTTGTTAAGAAATTAGGATGAAACTGAACTAATAAATGACCTATAAAAATGACTACTTTTTTTTTTTTTTTTATGTATTGTTTTCCATTATGTATTTTGTTTTGATGGGTGGGTTTGTTTTCTTTTTTCAGTTTTTGTTCATGATGCGGTTTGTTAGGGTGATGTGCATGGGTCACATGATACTTTATTTTATTTTACCTTATTTTGTTTATGTTTTTTTCTTATTTTATAGTGGGTTTTTTTTCTGTCTGGGTTCCTTTTGTTTTGCTGTTTTTTTTTTTTTTTTTTTTATTGATATGCTACTATTTCCGTTAGATTTTGGGGTTTTAATTTTTAATTTTTTTTCTATATATATATTATAAATAAAAAATTTTCACGCTGCTGTTTGTTTGTGCGAGATGTATCGGTCACGTGTTTGTTTGTCTGGTTTCAGGGTTCTCTCAGGGATCTCCACACTGCCAAACCCTCGAGCCTCACCCATCACCCAGAACTGGAACTCCACCACTGCATCACGACCTCGCAGAGGTCTGCCTCAAAATGCTTGGACACGACATACATTTTATACATCATATTATCACTTATAAACCAGCTCTGGAATCAAATACTTTACCGAATGATTCAACTAATGATATATATACAAACCTTGTAGAATCTTTATAGTTTAATGACTGTTTGTCTTGTGTGACCAGCTGTTTCTGAGTCCGATTCAGACCGGAGTGCCTCTCCGCCCCCTAGACGTGAGAGTCCCAGACAAGAAAATCACTCCAGATACAAGTATGAGTCCACATCACGAGAGTCAAATACAATGTGACATCTTAAGAACTTTGTAGATACGGACAAGTCATTGAATTGTCTGAAAGACAATCTTAAAGAGTTGGATCCAAAAATGAAAGTTCTGTCCTCAATTTCTCACCCTTATGTCGTTCCAAACCCAAAAGACTTTAATTCATCTTTGGAACACTTTTGAAGTTCTTTTGGATGGAATCTGAGAACTTTCTGTCCCTCCATTGACAGTTATGCAAGTACCACTTTGATGCTTCAAAAAGTTCGTAAAAAGGCTGTAAAACTAATCCATATTGATTGAGCGGTTTAGTCCGAATGTTCTGCAGACTCAATCAGTTTATAGGATGAACAGATTTAATCTAGGCTTTTATTTACATTTAAACATTGATCAGCGAACATAAACGGAAGCTCAACCGAATCTGCTTGATGCTTGAGAACAAACCTCAATGGTTCTTGCACATCAGCGGTCATGCTCGAGCTTCTGTTTATCTTAACTTGTATGCGAGTTGATTGAATATTTATGTAAATAAAAGCCTAAATTAAGTCGTATAAAGTGATCGTGTCTCTTCAGAAAACTTGGATCAAACCGCTCAATTCATATGGATTAGTTTTACGAACTCTTTATGAACGTTTTGAAGCATCAAAGTTGTGTTTCGAAGCTAAATGAAAGTCTTACAGGTTTGGAACGACAAATATCAAATATTCAAATATCTCCCTTGCCTCTTCTCTTCTGCCAGGGTTCTTCCCGAACTCCCTCCTCCAGGAATGAAGTCTTCCTCTCTTAGCATGTCTCAGGATTTCCCTCGCCGCATGGCCTCTCCTTACAGGCCTCCACCCAGAGGTGATTTTATTTTAGTTTTTTTGCACTTATTTTTCAGTTCTGTGCCATTTTATCAGACTCATTCAAGAGCATGTATTTTCCATACAGCTGCATCAGAGTCCGAATCGGACGATAGTACCGGACCTCAACGCAGAGAGGGGACTCCAGCCAGCCAGGAGTCCCGCAATAGATACAGGTACACATGAGGGACGCCTCACTGCCACTTTTAACGCAACTCGCATCGGACTCTGCCTGCACGCGAAGTGATAAAAGTTTACTCTGTTGTTTTTCATTTATTTGCTTGGTTATTTTTTGTGTGTTGCATATTGCTTGTATGCATTCATGTATTTTTCTTTCTTTGTGATATGTGATTATGTGTGATCTTTTAAAATAAAAGACACCAAAACAACCTGAGATTTCTCGTGTAGTATGTTGATTCATGCCACTTTAAAAGGAAATATTACTCCTAAGAGCTTGTATCTAACATCTAAATTCAGAAGTACACAACATATACACAGCATTTTTTAAATATTAGTTAAATTACATTTAAAAGCGTATATATTATTGTATTCTCAACAACCATTGGTGGAATAGAGATTGAGGTTTCATAGATATGATCTTTTTGATACCTGTAGTTTAGTACTTTCTGCTTGTCCATATGAATAATTTATTTTTGGAACATAATTGACCCTATAATCAGTTATGGCAGAGAATAGCCCACCCCTTTCAATGAGAGGGAGACCCCAGAAACCCTGAGGTGAATATCTGCCTCAGTGAATTTACATTAGTTCCCACTCTCCTCATGCACAAGCATCATTTAATTTCCCCTCATCCTCCTTTTTTATCTCACCCTCCCATCTGCCCTCTTTCTCTTGCAGGGCGACCCCAGAGGTCACAGCAGTCCCTGTAATGGAACCCCCAAAATGGGCGAAACCCTCAATGCCTGTACAGAGAGGTACGAGCATATTGTAAAATAATTATTCTAGGTTAAATACTGATAATTTTTTCATAACTTCTATCTTGAGTATGAAAAATATTTGAAAATGTTTGTTTAAATTAAATATTTAAAGAGTATATTATTACACTATTTTATTATATATTAATGTGTAAATTACTATGTTCTGTAATTACACATTATTTACACATTTTTCATAACATGAATATTCTATATTGATGGCATGGGTGGAGGTTTTAACTTTGAAAAATCTTTTTTTAAATCTTAATTTGTGTATATGTTTATATATTAATGCAGAATATATAAATATCCTTGCGCACATGACATTGTTGTTTAAATATTAGTGTGTAAATTTCTGTAATTGTTCATACACGTTTCACATTCATATTTACACATAAATGTTCCATACTATATAAATAATAAATATTGATAGCATGAAAATTGTATGAGATATTAAAATAATTTATGTATAAATATTTAAATATTACTGTATATTTTTCATACACTTTATTCAAATGGCACTTTATTCAATTTCAGCTAATTGGTCTAAAAAAATGTTTTGAAAACGAATTAATCATTAAATACTTTTTTCTTTGTGTTTATGTTATTCTCATTCAAGACACTTTGATAAAAATGACTGTATATTATTAATATAGGCTACAGAGTTTCACTTTTTTTTAATTTTCAGTTGGTGGTGTGCCTTGTGAAATTTTTGTATACCTTTTTTGTTTTTCAATGAAAAAATGTACCTTGGCTCAAAAAAGGTTGAAAAACACCGCTCTAATCTACATATTTAATCAGCTCCTTCAGAGTCAGAATCCGATGCAAGTTACAACTCTCCTCCGAGATCACAATCTCCAGTCAGTAAAAACTTGAGAAGCAGACAAGGGTAAAATACATGAATGTGTTTGGTTTATTTTGGATTATTATTGTGCATATAAAGGTGATAACTATTTGTGTTATTGTTTTGTCTCAGGGCTGAGTCTCAAGTCCCTGTTTTGTCTCAAGTCCCAATCATCAACAACCGACAAGATCCCTCACTCAGAGCCACTCCTGCCAGACCACCACCTGAATGTCCGTATTATGCACTTATTATATATCTGAGTCGTCATTGGAGAAAGATGCTATGCATCTAAAACATTGTTTCATTCACCAGATTCCTCTGAATCAGAAAGGTCCCCATCGCCTCTTAGGAGATCTGACAGTCCCAGCCACAACAGCGATCACAGGTTCAGAATGCCTCCTATGATCTATATTTATCTAATCCACACTTAATATAGCAGATTATGTCATGGTGAAGGTCAGCAAACACTTTAGCTGCAACCAAACAATTTCTAAAGACATTGTATGTCATCATAATGCCTTATTGCGTGAATGTGAATATATCGACTCTTTCTTTCAGTTTCCCTCATGCTAATGGGACTCTCCGCTCTAATGTATCCATTCCCAACCACACCATGTTGAAATGTGAGTACCGTTAGTCCAAAAGCACACCTAAAATGGATTGGATCAAAACTTATTGAGTGACTATCAGGTACTAAATTGTAACCATTTATCACAGCGAAACCTGAAGAGGAACCACTTTATTCACTTCCACCAGACGCAGTACCAACACCAAACGTGGGGTAAGATATGTAGTTTATTTGTATGCAGATCAAATACAAAATATGAAATAGGAAAGTTAAATGAGGGGAAACAGAATTTATATTTATATATTAGTTTGACTTAAAAGCAAAACAATTACTACAATGATGCATAAATTATTTTTTTATTAATTATTTGTATTTTATACATAATTTATAATAATGTTTGTGTGTATATGTGTATGTATATATATATGTGTGTGTTTAATTTAATTCTATATTGTTTTATTATATTTTATTTAGAATTAATTTAAAATAAGCATAAATTATAAATTAAAGATTACAATAAATATTACCATGGTGTATAAATACTTCATATTTAAATAATATATTCATAATAATTTAATCAGTTTATATTTATAATAAAAGTATTTAAGTAAAAGTATTTAAGTAAAAGTATTTAAATTATAATTATTTAAATAAATGATTTGTATTATTTATTATATTTTAATATGTATAATTAATTTAAATAAGCATAAATTAAAGACAGTATAAACATAGCACAGTGTATAATGCATTATATTTAATTAAAATAATTTATTAAATTAAAATAAAAATTTTGCCCTCAATATCAGGTACAGCTCGGACCGGAACCACGTCAGCTTTTTGAAGGAAGGCAATGTTGGGTTGAGGCTGGTGGGAGGAAATGATGTTGGCATCTTTGTTGGTGGTGTCCAGCCCAATAGTCCAGCCCAGAGGCAAGGCATGACAGAGGGTGATCAGATACTGGAGGTAGGACCAAAGAAACATGTACATACATGATCAAACCTTTCAGCTATATTCTCCATTCTTCAAGACTATTTTACTTTGGTAGGTAAACGGCGTAGACTTTAACCACTTCACCAGAGAGGAAGCAGCTATGTACCTCATGAACATCCGTGCTGGGGAGGTTATTGATATTCGGACTCAAAACAAAATGGATAGTGAGTGCCGTCATGTCCTGATATTACGACGCCACTTTTCAGTATTCCAAACAAAAAAAGACTCATTAGGGAAGTCAAATGGATTACGAATGCCATGTACAAATGAATTTCTGCTCTTGTCATCTTAGTCTACAAGAAGATTTTGAAGTCCAGCCTTGGTGACTCTTTCTACATCCGTACACACTTTGACCACGTGGCAGAGAACAGTGTCGGCTTGAGCTTTACCAGAGGTGAGGTGTTCAGAGTGGTGGACACTATGTATCATGGGAAGCTGGGACAATGGCTAGCTGTGCGCATGGGCAATGATCTACACGAACTGGACAAAGGCACTATTCCTAACCAGACCAGGTTTGTTAAAGTAATAGTTGTATGCTTGTTAAGTATTTTACGTTATACAGTGGAATCCGGTTATGTCGACGGCCTCGGGGGTTGCAAAAAAGCATCGCGATAACCAATGATTGAGATAACCAACAGCCAATATGCCGATTTGTTTGGTGAAGCGATCGGCATAATATAAAAATTTACATACACTGTATATGTTTGCTAACAACAAAAGGCATATGTGCACCAACTAACAGCAGAGATTTACCAGTATACAATAAAAAAACACCTTCGATTCCCGATACAAACCTTTAATTATATTCTCCAACATTCCAAGATAGCATCTAGAAGGCTTTAGACTTCCGCGAATCTTAGACACCCGTCACTTCTGTTATTCTGCGACTGCGTGGCACTGTACGTGCAACGCGAACTCAGTCAGCGCATGCACAGTGAACTAGGTACGATTATTCACGAGATAACCATGTGAAGTGGCGAATTTGTCCCTCTTTTGTGCTCGAGATACTAGGGTTCGGCGACATAAAAGAATCGACATAACCCATAAGAAAATGCTAAGACAAATAGGGAGTTTGGCGGTTCCACTTCAAAAACGTCGACATAATAGGGTTGGCGAGTTAACCGAGGTCGAGATAAGTGAACTCCACTGTAGTTCCTACATGTACTCTAGGTGTCTGACTCTCTTTTTCTATATTAGGGCTGAAACTCTGGCTAATTTGGAGCAGACACAGCGAATTAGTGCGGCCGAACGCCAAGCCTCCGGCCCCAGAGCCGAATTCTGGAAGCTACGGGGCCTAAGAGGGGCCAAAAAGAATACCAGAAGAACCCGCGATGATCTCCTACAGTTGACGATTCAAGGGAAATTTCCAGCATATGAGAAGGTCCTACTGAGAGAGGGTTAGTGTTTTGTTTTTATTAAACTGGGAGATTTTTAATGTCATGTACAATTGTGAATTACAATTTTGCTTAACCCAAGAGTCAAAAAGTACAGTTTCGTACAGATTTCACCCATCTTATAGTGGACTATTACTGATGGAGTCTATAGTTATAACGTGTTTGTTTGGTCATCTGCAGCCAATTTCAAACGCCCAATTGTCATTTTGGGTCCTCTGAACGATATTGCAAATGAGAAGCTGGCTCGAGAGTTGCCTGATGAATTTGAAATTGCAGGTATGAAAATTGGATTTAGATTTTGAGATGATATTTCTGTTGAAATTTCTTCACTATCAAATATTGAATGTTTCCATTTTATCGGTTTGTAGAAATGGTAGCCAGGAGTGGAAGTGATAGTTCATCCAGTGTCATAAAACTGGACACAGTTAGACAAATAGCAGAGCAGGTAACCTTGTCTAATGATATAGAAATAATGCTGTCAGTATAAGCCAACATGACCTTAACCAAACACCAACTAGTTTTCAGTCAATAAAGTAACTTTTAACTTTCAGGAAAAGCATCCCCTGCTGGATATTACACCCACTGCAGTAGAAAGATTGAATTACATCCAGTACCATCCCATGGTGCTCTTCTTGGATCCACATAGTCGGAAGGACGTGAAGTCCATGAGGCAAAAATACCAACCAGGCTCCAACAAGAGCTCTCGTCGCCTCTACGCTCAGGCCTTAAAGCTAAGGAAACACTATAGCAATCTATTTTCTGGTAAACCTTCAAAAGTTTCAATTCTCTGCTTGAATAATTTCTGACAATGCTTTCAGAAACTTTTAATGTGCTTTTCCGGTTTCCTTCACAGCACGTATTGATCTTGAGCCTAATACGAATATTTGGTATGACATTTTGAAAGACAAGATTCGTCAGCAGCAGTCTAAACCTGTCTGGGTTTCTGAAGTAGCGGTAAGAGCCCTAGAGTATTATAATGGTACGCTCACGTCTTGTCGAATTAACGTAATTACGAGTTTCCAACTTAAAAACCTTACTTGTCTTTCCTGTACTCTTTGGAATCTCAACTTTATGAAAGCTCCAACTTGACCGTTGAGACATCATGTAAAAACAGCCAAAAAACAACCGCTCTGAAACAAATCCCTGCAAACTCTCAATTGCAATAATTCTGACAAGACGTGAAGTGCAGAACCTACATGTCATATTTGAATTGGTTTATGAGGACTTGATCTCTGTCCAGTTGGAGGGAGGCGCCGACGAGGAGCTTGACGCATTGAGCCGAGCAAACAACTCTGACTACCTTAGCGGTGCCAGTGACTACGAGGACACTGACGGTGAGGCCTTCACAGATGGCGAAGCCTACACAGACAATGAGGACCTGGAAGAGCAAACACAAGGCATCGCCAGACACCGCAGCAGTGCACTAGCCCGCTCCTCTGAGCCTGCCACTGGGCAGAATCCTAGTCCTGAACCTTCCTACGACCTAGAGCCATACCTGGAGGAAGAGCACGAGTACACCTTACCTCCCGGTGAAGTACCTCCTATCCTCCACGTTCCAGAGCCCCGTTCTCCCCGTATTGTTGCTGGCTTTCCCCAAGAAGAAGACGATGTTCCCTCACAGCGCAGCTTCACGGATTCAGACTTCAGCACTGGTGACATGGCTGCACCACCACCACCACCTTCCGATGTGCCGCCCAACTTCAGGGCACCAGATCCCAAAGAAGTCCAAGAGACGCCTCCACTGTCAGTCATAGAGGATAAACTACAAAAGGTACCATGCATACCTAATACCCATGTCAAATCAAGTTACCTATAGTCAATTAGGACATGCTCTTTAATAGGATACATTACCTCTAAAAGCAGAGGGAATTAGTAGGTTTCTAATGTTCTTCATGCCACTGATTCTAGAGGTAACCCAAACCTTGACCCTAAAATCCATTTGGTTGATCGTTCCACTGATTGATCCGATGAACTGTTTGAGTAGCACAACATAATTTAGTCAAATAGGACCTGTTCTTGGATCTGCATCCTTAAAGTACCAACAAAGGTCAAACCTACCTAACCAAAGCCTACATGTAGAGGAATATTTCTTGTACAGCTTTCCTGTAGCTCAATCAGAAGAGCATTGGGGCTTACAACGGCAAGGTCATGGGTTTGATCCCAGGGAAAGCGAGAACGGATTCAAAGTGTTCCTTGAATGCAATGTAAGTCGCTTTGGATAATAGCATCTGCTAAATGCATAAATGTAAAATGATTGTTTGATATAAAGAGAATCTTCACTGATTTTCTTTGTCCAAATTTCAAACCTGCACACACTACAAGATTATCATTCTCACGTCGATGCATAAACGAAATGGATACTGTGTCACGGCAACTTGCTATATCAATAATAATTGCAGTGAGAAAAACACATTTCCATCAGCCGTTCCTCCATCTCCGTTGTCCACCTGACTTGTACAGCAGCTTATTCTCTCTCTTGTCTCTTATTGACTATTGTGGAAGTACTTACGTCATCATAGTCTTAATCATCCCATTTTTTTTAAATCTTTGAAGTATCAAACATGTGTGATATTGTCCGGCAGCCCCGATGTGTCTGTGAGCAGATTGGGAGGTTTAAGATTTGATCTGTAAAGTCTGGGCCAGACATCGTTATCAACCGAATGCCTGGATGCTTTTTTCCCCCTTTTTGTTCTTCTTCTCCAAATGTCAAGAGGGATAAATCTACCTGATCCTCCTGTAATCTGAGCTTTACCCTAACCATGACCT
The DNA here is from genome assembly GCA_037043235.1 of Rhodeus uyekii. Taxonomy (NCBI): domain Eukaryota; kingdom Metazoa; phylum Chordata; class Actinopteri; order Cypriniformes; family Acheilognathidae; genus Rhodeus; species Rhodeus uyekii. Next base: position 452,005 of record JAWRVZ010000060.1, read on the forward strand.
ACCCTTAAAATCTGATTGCATGACCTAAAAGAGTGTTGATACTGGAACATGTCCTACTTTATTAAGTCATGATGAGGTATTGGATTGTTTAATATTAGATACCAAGAAATACTTGATTGAGCTATTCATCATTTTGTGTGTTGTTGTTGTTTCAGGCTCGTATGGCAGAACCAGAAAGGAAAGCGTCCCCTTCATTTGTAGTGTAAGTATTTCTATTTGTCAACTTGTGCTTGGGAAAGATAAAGTACTAAAATCTATTTATTTGTAATTTCAAAATGCGTTGATAAATCTATTCTTCTAGATTGGCACATCACGAAGCCATGCAAATGCGGAGAACACAAATCCGAGGAAGCGACAGTGACAGTGATGAAAACGATAAAGACGATGGCGATTTTGGTATTGATGATGATGAGGCTGATGACATTGAATGGGGACCTGCCACAGAGCTGTAATATACACGGATTATAGGAACATCACAAACAGGCACATGGACCTCTCGTATCTTAGACTGGAGCATATTTACACAACCAAACTGGGAAATAACTTTGTGTGTTTTATTAAGTGTTCTTATGGACTTATAGATAACTGGTCTTGGATTGATTGCAATTGCTTCCTTTTATGGGTTTCGTTGTTGTAATGAATGCGTCGAGGTTTTCCTCAGGATTATTTCCAAAAGAAATATTACCAGTTGTAATAAAGATCATTTGGGTATGTTTTACCCATTTCAGTAATTGCTATACATATTTTTTAATTTTTTTTAAATGTATTTTGAAATAAATGGAACATTTACGCCCAAAGGATGAATGGTGTTGAAATTGATCTTTCTTCTGCAAGTCTTTTCTGTCGTTAGTTTTACTCAATCTAGTGCGTTATTTCTAGTGGAATCAAATGGAATTGCAGCATTACAATTTTCATTGAAATTTTTATTTTGCAGTAGGTTCATTGAACATTCCCCAATCTCCCATTGAGTGAACAAACAGATCACGCTTACCATACCCAAACACACAACATTTTTTGAGATCATGTTGCTATTGGTCGGGATGCTGAAAAGTGGTTACAGTTTTGAAAATGACAGATTTGGGTAAAATCAACCTACAAATGATATTTATAGTTATAAAAGAACAGTTCAGTCAATTTAGTAGGCAATCTACTCTACTCTCTTTGTGTCTCAATCACCTCCCTATTCAGTAGTCAGGGCACCGATCACACAACTGAAGCGCTATCTCAAGTGAAAAATCATTCTAGTAACTGGAATCATGCTATTTAAAAAAACTAAAGTAAATCCCACAATGCAGTGCAAAACCATCAGCCATAGTGAGCCATGATGAGCGTTCACTATGACTGCACTAGAACCCCAGTAAACACAGAACGTTCCCATATAGTTCCTGTTTGGTTATTTTTGGGGGGTAACCAAATAAGAACATTCTAGGAACGTTCTCTATTGGTTATTTTTTTGGGGTTAATTTTGAAACCTAAAGAGAACATTCCCAGAATGTCACCTGCAGGTTATTTTTTAGTAATAATTTTGTATTCATTCATATGTTTTTGAACAATAAATAATTTAGAAGTTGTAGTTTGTAGACTGATTATTTGTGTACAAGCGTTTCAGAATGTAGAGGTTAAGAGAACGTTCTCAGAACATTTTGGGAACCTTCCGAAAACCCCTAACCTAAATGGAACGTTATGTAAACAAAAAAAAATTCTGGCTAACCTACAGGGAACATTCAAATATTTGTCTCCAGAACGTTCTGGGAACCAAAAATTGTTAACGGGGACCTTAACACTGGTACTGAAGGTGTAGTTAAAATCAGATTTTAAAAAAGAAAGAAATATTTTGTATTCTGTATATTAATATCGAATTAAACCGGAGCAAGTGACCGATATTAACGAGGAATTGGCAAGATTTTATTTTTGTGAGTTAAAATGATTTAATCCTCTGCATAAACGTTGTTATTTTTGTCTCAACGATCATGTATCATGTCATCCAACCGTCATGTTTCTACATGGCAAAGTGGTTTCACTTGTCAAAAGGACTAAGAGTGAAAAAACAGAAAAGCGGATGCGCCTCCGTCTGTTCCGATGCGTGTCAGTAGATTGAGTCAATGCGCGACCGCGAGACAGAAGCTCGAGCTCTGAGTGTGTAAATCATCGCATCGGCGCTTTGAAATGGGGAGCCGGGGGGTGGGCAGGGGGGTTATATCGTAAGTAAAACAGACACACGTGGCGGACCTAAACATCTAAATCTTAAAATGTTCTCTAAAAGGACGAGGGAATTGATAAAGACGCACTCCATGTCAAAGAAGAGCCGAACAGGAAACAGCCCGGCGCCTCTCAACTCTCCATCAGTAAGTCGCAGAGCATCTCTCGTCTTTTCCTCCTGCCAATCAACTTGATTGACATTTCACTCTCGCGCTCGCGCCCGTTCGACGCTTGTTAAAACGTACGTGGATTTTATCAGTGTTTACAAACGCAAATATAGACGTGAAGTTGATTATTTAGACTGTAACGTTACTAGGAAAAGGACGAAGTAACTTCCTCAGTGAAATGGCGCAGCAAGGTGTAAGAAGTTCAGGTTTTGGCTTGCTTGTGTAGACATTTTTATTTTCAGGTTGTTTTTTTTAGGCTTAATTACTTAACGTGTTTAAGGTTTAATGGCGTGTGTTGTTATACAATTAGGGAGTGTGATGGGTAACAGCCGAAAGTTGCTTTTTAACGCACAGTAGATGGAAATGTTGAAGCGTGGATCGAGTAGCAAAAGCTACAGTCCTTACGCGACGAGCCAGAGAGTGAAAAAATCAAACGGCAAAACTAAATTGGACATCTTGCCAAGTAGACCAAACATCTGGCTCAAACAGGTGGGTTTATTGAAAACTGTGAGTGGCAAATATTAGTGTGTCTGTTTAAAAAAAAATGCACGTGCCGTGTAATAAGCTTCTTCTTTTTTTTGTACACATCAAGTCAATATGATATTGTAAAATTATTATACTAGTTGTCTTATGACCTCATAATATAATAATAATTATATTATTATGATCTCATAATAATTGGCTACATGGTGTTTTAAAAATAATATTAGTCACTATGCATAAGTGAACTGCTTAAATGTATATGTGTATTGTAATTAGTTTTTATTTTAAAAACAATTAAATCTTGGTGTTTTTATTAGGGAAAGAATATTAGCAAGCTTCTATGTTTGTTTAAATGATATAATTGGATTTTGGGATAACGCTACGTTTGGGGTCTTTTGACACAGGGCATCATTTTAGGTGTTCGTTTGTTCTTGATGTGCCCGTTGAGCGACAGAAATGGTCACTTGGGCTTGTATTCATGTTCACTCTTTAAAGAGTTTTTGGGCCTTAGCGAGGCCTGTTAGTGTGGCATCAACTCTTTGGGGTGTGACAGGAAGTAGGCCACGGTTACACAATCGCTCTTGTGAAAGAAGTTCTGTTTACTAACAGCCGTCTATTGTAGTCAGTCACGGCTCTTGTGCTCCATCCGCAAACCCACGTTCTACCTTTTTGAGTTTGCTCATACTGTTTCTATTTTTTGTCATAATTCAGCTCTCTGCTCTTCAAGAGCAGCCTCGGAAAGATGCAGTCGACGCCACTTCTTCATCTCACACGTTCTCCAGTCCATCTCCCTCCATCCTGGAAGTCCCGTCTTCCTGTCCCAATACTCCTTTGACCCAGCACACTAAGCTGGTGGGCTGCCCGTCCCCAATGGGGACCCTAAAGCGGCCAACTTCTCTGAATCGCAATCCTAGTGCAGCGGGCTTCCCTATACAGTCTTGGGTCTTCAGTAAGGGTGCAGGAAAATCTGTCATCGCCCAGAGTCCTTCACCAGAGACGCCTGAAACCACAGTGGCTATTGAAGTGGAAGACATCCCATCGCTGCTACGCATAGTGGAGCGCTTTGCCAAAGCAGTGGAGAAACTGAAAGATGTTGTGCTTGAAGGTAAGATGAGAGAAAAAATATTTGCCATGGATTATTTGGGGTTTAAGGATGCAAACGTTTTATTAACGTTTCTTAAACGTTTCCTGGGATTGATTATTATTTTGTTTTTTAAATCTGAGATGCACACAACAACACTCTATACTTAATACGAATCCACCACATGACGATTTGCACGTCGTACCACAAACATCACCTTCCGCTGTGGATCATGTGACGGATGAGGAGAGAAGGGGGTGGGGTTGAGTGTGCTCAAGAGGCTTTGTTCTTCCTGTAGCTTCAGTGATGTTGAGTTCCTGTGGTGTGCCGCATTGGTACAGGAAATGGTACTCTCAGAAAACACCCCCTTCCGTTCTCAGGACTCATACAGCAACGTCACTTAAGCACCAAACCTGTAGTTGTGTCCATAAATACCGAAATAAGTTATTATATTCCAAGCTTTCGAAAAACTCTGTACAGTTTAATTAAGGGAACTTTTAAACAAGAGGAACCTATAAAAGCACTGTATTGGTACCATAATAAAGTAATGGTAATAACATGGTACTTTGAGATAGTCTGTTGCATGGGGGGTTGGGGGTTGTGGCAAAGACCCTCAAATATGACTAATGTGAGGCAACTTTCTTCTTAAAATAAAAAGGCTGCTACAGTCACTTTTTGGGACCCAATTTGCATTTGATAAAAAGTATTACTATTACATTTTATTTGTTAATTTAATGTCATTTATTATTCTTTGTTTTTGTTCATTCATGAACAAACAAAAAAAGTTTTATCTTCTTTTTATCTTATGTTTGTTTTTGTTTTTATTCTTTATTTTACTTAGTTTGTTTGCATTGACAGTTTGATATTTGTATGAATAGCTTTACAGCCTTTTAAAAAACATAATACAATTATTTTTGTTTTACAAATATTCAGATCATCAAAGAAGAAAAAACGTTTATAGTTTGGATATAAACACTGATGTCTTTACTTATTGAAAGTAACCTGGCGCTTCAAATAATGATTGTATCGCTTATATTGTTACAAGTGAATGAGAAAAAGTATTGTTTAGAATAATCGTGCATATATTTGTACTCTGCGGACTATAGTTATATGTATAAATCTGTTTATAAATATTGAACATTTAAAGGCAAATTCAAAATTTGTATAGATCTTTTCGCAAAAAAGCTGTTCCAAACCAAGAAGCAAACCCCTAAAAAGAGAACAAATTCTATTCAGCAATTCTTGAAAGTAGTGATGCAAGAAAAGAGAGTGTGTGCATATACACACATACACGCATGCACATGTATATGTACAGTTGTGCTCAAATTTATTTAATCATTTTATTTGGTGAAGAGGTGGTTCTTTAGTCCCTTGTTGGTCCTGAGAAGTTTCATTTATCTGTCCAGTCTTCCTCAGAAATATCCTTCTGGTTCTGCTGCATCTTTTGCATATTTTTTTTTTTTTACAGTGACTGTATGATTTTGAGATTCATTGTTTTATAAGATAAACTGTACTTAATTTGACTCCCAAGAAACATACATCTTCTGTTGCTTCCAAAGGGCAGTCCTAAATGAAATGATTTGATAAACAAATAAGTATTTTGAGATCTTCATCTTGTATTGAAGTTGTTACCCCCGGCTCTTAATGCATCATGTTTCCTTCTGAGGCATCAGTGAATGTTTGAACCCTTTTTAATAGTTGTGTTTGAGTCCCTCAATTGTTCTCAGTGTATGTAAGCTTGAGCAGGACTGTGTGTGGGTGTATATCTATCTATCTATCTATCTATCTATCTATCTATCTATCTATCTATCTATCTATCTATCTATCTATCTATCTATCTATCTATCTCTTTTCATGTTTTTGTTTAACCCCTATACTAATACAATAAATGTGTACAATGATATTTGATAGTTGTCAAAAAAAGACCATAGTGTTTTTTAGTAATAGAATTTGACTTAAACTTTCACTGAAATTGTTTTTTAAAATACACAATAGATAAATACAGCTACTTAAATGTTTACATATTAACACAGAATTACACAACTTCATACATATTAAGTGTCCCATAATAATAAAAAGGTTTATAAGAACAGTAAGTTAAATGGATTCATAATGTCAACTTTTCTTCTGGATTAGTTAGAAAAATAGTGAACGTCCTTTTTTCATGTTTTAGAAACATCAAAAATACTGCTTACAGCATTGATGTGTTTTAGGGGTTGACCCATGGTTCATTTTCCACTAAGCTTTTCTGTCTTCACCACAAACTTTTTTTGGATTAGTTGCAAGTGACCTAATTTCTTTGATTAAAAAAACAAAAAACAAAACCGTTATTCATGCTTCTCATTGCTGTAGAAGTCCGGTTCAAGAGAAACTCCACAATAGCAGTTGTAGTTTGGGTGTTTTTACATGGTGAGATACAGTTAGGTGCTACGACTGGAGGAAGTGGCTTGCAGACGTGAAAGCCGTGCACATTGTTAACGAAACCGTCTTTCTTGCATCATCCTGACTTTTAGGATCTGTGCAGATTTCTTTTGTTTCCTGTCAGCATGACCGACATTGTGTTGTTTAAAGGGTTTTGGGTTCGCAAAGAAATCTCTACGTCAGATTTACCCTGTAAGAAAGAAAGATGTTTGACCATTTACCATATTTTAGCCTGCTAATTTATTTTACTTTTGTTTTATTATTACATTTTATGTGTTCATTTAATGTCATTTATTATTCTTTGTGTTTGTTCATTCATGAACAAACAAAAACGTTTTATCTTCTTTTTATCTTATGTTTGTTTTTATTTTTATTCATTTTATTTGTTTGTTTATTTTGTTTGACCTGTTTTGCTAAATTGATTTGTTTTTATTCTTTATTTTACTTAGTTTGTTTGCGTTGACATTTTGTTATTTGTGTGAATAGCTTTACAGCCTTTTAAAAACATAATGTAATTATTTTTGTTTTACAAATATTCAGATCATCAAAGAAGAAAAAAGTTTTATAGTTTGGATAGAAACAGTGATGTCTTTACTTTTAAAGTAACTTGGCGCTTCAAATAATGATTGTATCTCTTACATTATTACAAGTAAATCATTTGAGAGATTAATTCATAAAAAAAAAACAATCACTGATTCATTCAGTAATGAAACAAGTTACTGTAAGTATGGCGTGAGTGAGTCGTTATTTAATTGAGATTAAACTTTTTAAATAGAGTGCAGCCATTAACATTTTTTCAGAACCTGTTATTTTGTTTAGTTGTTTGTTCAGAATTGTGAGAGCTTTATCCAATTTGATTTTCAGTCGGGGAGCTCTAATGTTGTGGATGGTTTTTCACAGACAAACAGGAAAACCGGCGTCCGTTGGCCCATGAGTGTCTGGGGGAAGTTCTGCGGATCTTGCGGCAGGTCATCAGCATGTACCCTCTCCTCAACACGGTTGAGACGCTCACCGCTGCCGGCAAACTTATCTCACAGGTCAAAGGTTAGAGCAATCACATATGCTAACATACCAAAAAGGAATGTGACATTTTATCTTAAAGGATGGATTCTGGGGTTTTTTCATCCTGTTTGTAGACTGAGGGTCACTCAGTCACACGGACCCACCAAAATGACTGAAAAGGCTGTATTCATGCCAGGCCACTAGTTGGCCGTGTAACTGGGATAGACACTACACTACATATGTGCGGTATTACACATTATTTTAATCATTTCCACAAGTCTTGTGCATTATATGAGTAAATCTAGTCTGCGTGGAATGCTGTATTTTCCCGCAGATAATCCGCACCCTCATATAGCCCGTGGGTTTTGGGGTTTTGTGTAAAAAATTGTTGGTATAACCCGCACCCTTATATAACACGCACCCATAGATTTATTAACTTTTTTGTGTAAGTTCACATTTTTGTTTAAGTTCACATTCGAATTTCAAATGTTGCTGGCATGACGTCAATCCATAACTGTTCAGGCTTGGTACACAGTGCTTGTGTGCGAAATAAGAAAACAAACACAAGTCAGAATCAGAAGATAAAGAAAGAGCAGTCTCTCCCGCTGTGCAGCAGCACGTCCCTTAAGAAGTGTATTCTACAGGTGTTGATCATTAGATGAGAGGAGAAGAGCCTGCCCTCATGGCAGCACAGCCAATCACGTCGTTTGCATGATTTACAGGTCTGACAGACTATCGTCTGAGCCTATCGTCATTGTGATAGTGATAGTACAAGCGGCAGAGACAACAACCCTCGCAAGAAAAAAAAACTGAAAGAAAATACAGCAAAAAAAAACTTACGTCCCTAGGGACGTAACAAATATATTGAAATATTATTAAGTGTAAAAAATGTGTGATATAGACCCGCACCACTATATAACCCGCACCCCCTGCATGGTTTGTAAAATCTGGTATAACCCGCGGGTTATATGCAGGAAAATACAGTAAACGTCAAATCAGACATTTTCAGGTAGATGTACGGTAATTTCCCAAACAGCACAAGTGATTCATCTCCCTTTCTCGCAAAATGCACTTAACATCACATCGCATCTGCAAAAGGCAGGCGTGACTAGACTCACACGTTTCAGAGTCGGCACAGTTGGCTGAATTGTTACTTGCACAACTTTACTAGTGTTATATCCTCAATAAAGTTTATAATTTGCACATTGGTTTTCTCTGCGTGCAAACATAAAGCCGCATCGCAAAAACGGCTTGTATTCAGCACAAAATTGTCAATTCCAGTTTAAGTATCCGCGTAAACACGGTTGGTTATGTCTTTAAACAGTTTCAAGCAGAAAAACAATGCATGTGTAAAAGTATAATGGATCCGTGGAGTAGCTCTTAAAGTGACAGCAGCCTAATATGTGTGTCATGAATGTTGATCACGCGACAAAAGATGGCTTTAATTGTAAGGAATCAGTATTAATAGCCTAAAACACTGTCCTGTAAACTGTTTACCTATACATTTTGTTTTTTCCTTCAGGATACCACTATGAAGTGTGCAATGAAGCAGACAAGAAAGATTTTGAGAAGGCCATTGAGACCATTGCTGTAGCTTTTAGCAGCAAGTGAGTGAACCAAATGATTTTATATACTTGTTTTTAAAAATAAGTGAGGTCATGGAATATCGCATACTTTATTTATTTTTAGGTAATTTAGGGGGGGATTACACTTTGTTTCTTAGTTGTTGTTTTTTTAATTGTTTTATGATTCATTCTTGGGGAAATAAAATGTAGTTCCTTTTAGAATATTTTAAATTCTATTTTCCCATTTGAAATAAGTGTACACAATAATGTAATGCCACGTGACATTCTTTGCATGCATTATGAAATCATCTCTCTCTCACTGTTCTGTTATATCATTGGCATTAATCATAGCTCTACAGAAATAACAGGAAGTTGATTTGTGGCTTCTACTCTCTTACATTAAGCGCCCAAACCCTCAAAGATCTGTTTTTGAGTTCGAGCGGATCATTATCTTCACCTGTAGTATTTTTGTTTTCATTTCTAGTGTTTAGAAACTGATTTCTGATTATGTTCTGCTGTCATATTCATCGTGATACACCTTTGAATGGCAGCGCAAAAATGTTGCTCAAATGTTCATGAGAATCTTACGTTAAGTTCCTGTGGCCGAAACATTAAATCATGCACAGCGTGATGTTGTTTTTGTGGCAAGAATAAAGAGGAAGTTGTGAACCAAACACTGGATTATTATAGGCATTTTAGTTTCGAATTCAATTGCAGGTTGACTCGGTTTGCCCTTTAACCTTACATTCTGATAATACATATTATTGTCAGAGAAAGCTGAGCTGTTCTTTCCTTTCTTAGTGTGTCTGAACTGCTGATGGGAGAAGTGGACAGTAGCACGCTGTTGTCAGTGATGCCCACTGAGAAAAGCAGGGTAAGTGTGTGTCTGTGTCGCTGTCTGTAAAGAGCGGATGTTGGCTGCTGGTTTTGACTTCCTGAAAGTGCAGTTCTGTGATTGGTGCAGCTGCTCTGTGACGCAGTGGACCAATGAAATATAAATGACATGGAACACAGTATAAATTGTTTTTATTTCTTTGTGTATGTGTGTGTTCTCTCTTCAGTCTATGGAGAACCTCTCGGGTCATGAGCATTCACACACACGGAGTGATTCTTCTGAGCTAGGTACATTTTGACTTGGAGGAATGCACTGATACAGAAATTTAATTTCACAGAAATACTTTTTTGTAAAAGAAATTCTCTTGCAGAACATATTTAAAATTAATAATACCATTATTAGAGTATATATAATCTAATAATTCTAGAATAATATACTGTCGTTATAAATAAAATAGAATATTTATTTATTTATTTGTCTATTTATTATAGGATGGCCACCTGTAGATCTTTTTAATATGTACTTAAATTGTTTACTCAGAACTCACAATTGTATCATATTATATTTATTTAGAAATCTTTAAAAAGTCTCCTTAAGAACGTTTAAAATATTTACTTTTATTATTGTAATAAGAACTTTAAAGTCCTGTAGATCATATTTATAATATGCATTTTATTTACTTTAAAACTCATTTTATTTTATTTATTTATAATAGTAGCATTTAATGATTTCTCAATATTATATGTAACGAATTATTGAGTAGTATTACTTTGTTAAATTCTTCTTTTTATTATAATCTTTTATTATAAGATCACTTTGGTCTTCGCATTTTTATCTCTTTACTTTAGAAATTGTTATTAAATATTAAAAAGCCCCCTGAACATGTTTTAAATTAGTTTTTTTATTGTAATAAGAGAACTGTAAAACGTCTCCTGCAGAACATAGTATTATATTTGTTGCATAACATGTATATTAATAACTAAGTTGTAAGTTATTATATAATATTGACATTATTAGTATTATTATAATCTTTTGATAATAAAACCCGCACAATATTAATAATACTTACACAATTGTGTTCCTGTGCATGTGTGTTACAGCAATGAGCTCTGAAGAAGTGGACATTATTCTGCAGCGCAGTGAAGGTGGAGTTGACTCCGCTCTGACGTACGCTAAATTCATCTCCAAGTACGTGAAGGATCTCATCGGCTATGTTGAGAGGAAGCTTGCACTGGGTAAGATTACATGTACTTTAAATGATGTGATCGCTTGATTTAAATTTGCTTAGAAGCGTCACTTTTTGATAAATGTCTCCTAAATGATGAAATGTTAATGTTATGCGAGAGATTTGAAACTCTAAATTCTGATTCGTTGAGCCACATTATGTAGTTTTACTAGTAAAATATTAAATGAAAAAAGTCAAATAAATGGATCTTTAATTGCAACTGATATTTATCTAGAGCTGGAGTTCTCCAAGGGCTTACAACGGATCTATCAGTCATGTAAACAGACCATCACGCAGGTGAGATTTAATTATTATTGTCTGCAGTCCTCTGGGTGTCTGTTGTATGTTTGCCTCCTCATCCATCTCTTTTTGTGTCCATCAGCCACACATGCCCTTCTTCTCCATCTACTCTCTGGCTCTGGAGCAGGACCTGGAGCAGAGCGGCGGGATGCATCAGGCAGCCTCCACCCTGCAAAACCAGACCTTCATCATGGTAAAACCGCACCGATGGCCATCTTTTGTCATCCTTTCAACAACAACAATGATGATAATAACATCTGTTGTTGTTGAATGTTATATACATTTATTTATTTGAATCTTTTCTTTTTTAGATTACTTGGTCTCCTATTATTTCAACTTATTTAATAATAAAATTAACAATATATTCATGCATTTACTTTAGAGCTCAATATTATATTATAGTATAGTTTTTTTTAAATAAGAGATCTTTAAAAAAATTATCCTGTATAATAATAATAATAATAATAGTTGTTCATGCATGTATTATTTGTAGTTAATATTTGTAGTTAATATGTAGTTACATTTTTATTTAATATTTTAATAATATTACTATTGAAGGACATTTTATAATTGTTGTCAAATATTTTATATAATAATTGTTAAATATATACGTATAATTAGAAATCGTCTTGTTGTGGTGGTTGTTCTTATTAAAAATATAATCAGTGTTAGTCTTTCGATTTTATTTTCTGGTCGATAAACAGTCCACTTTCTGAGGAATTGAAAAATGTATACAACCAACCAACCATCCCTGTCACTAATTTGCAAAGATTTAAACTCTCACAGTAAGAGAAATCATAGTCTATGACAAAAACACTGTTTAAAAGCAGGTTAATTTATAATTCAGCAGCAAAAGTTATTCTAGAAAAGACACGAGTGCACAATTTTATAAAATCTGAACATTTTGTGAAATTTTATACTAATTGTTCATTGATGGTGTTAAGATCTTGAAACCTGAAGCATGAAGTATTTCGATTTTTGAAGTGTGCATTGTGTTCATCCACAGCCTCTGCTGCTCCGCAAACAAGAGCATGAGAAGAAACGCAAGGAGATCAAGGAACAGTGGCTGAAGGCCAAGAGAAAACTGGTAACGTTTACGACCAAAACGCGTTAACGCTCGAGCCAGGATGTGTCTACAAACTGAGATGTTAGCAGTACAGGTCTGTAAACATTGTGTGTTTGAACGCAGATGGAGTGTGAAGCGAACTTGCGCAGGGCTAAGCAGGTCTACATGGCCCGTTGTGAAGAGTACGACAAAGCGAGGATGGCGGCTAACCGGGCTGAAGAGGAGGGCGGCAGCTCTACCACCAAAGCGGTGGACAAGAAGAAACGACTGGAGGAAGAGGCTCGCAACAAGGTCAGCACTGCCACTTGAGACGCTGTAGGAACAGTTTAGCAATTTCTGTATTTGAGCAGGTTGATTTGGAACGGTGTGTGTTTGTCTCAGGCTGAGGAGGCGGAGGCCACATACCGGACCTGCGTCGCAGATGTGACCACACAACACCAGGAGCTGGAGCACATGAAGGTCACGGTTCTACGGCAGATCCAAGAGGTCATCAAGCAGACTGACCAGACCATTCGCTCCGTACGTACCTACGCAGAGCTCATGAATACTCGCTATAGAAATTAAATGTTAACTGTTGCAATATAATACAAAAGTTTAAATCCCATCATAAGATAACTTTCTCCAATCTAAGTGACGTTAGCGAATCATGTTCAAAATATTCAAATTACTTTCTAAATAAAAGTTCAGTTACGGTTGCTTGTCTTACAATGACATTCATTTTGTGAAAATTTTTAATCAGAATTATACTTATGGATTTTTTTTGTCTCTCTTTTTCAAAGAGCTTCCATTTGAATAACATTTCAGAAATGTATGACAAACAAAATCACAGTAGGTCTTGATGTCTTTATTACAAGAGGTATTTCACAAGACTTGACTATCCTTTTTCACTTTATCTGCCAAGACAATTTTAATGAAAATGCAGCAAATATTTTGGAATTTATAAAGTACAGCAAATATATACAGTATTTTAAAATGCAGCAAATAACTTTTTTTTAAGTTTAAAAACAGCAAATGTTTTTTAAATATGTAAAAAAATTATAATAATAATAATAATTCAGCAAATTTAGGAAATACCTTTTAAAATACGGCAAGGATTTTTTTCAAAATTGAGCAATTATATTGATTTAGATTTTTTAATGCAAATTTTAAATTATTTGAATTAAATGTTAAGGAAATATTGTTAAATATCATCAATATTAAGGAAATATTTTGAAAATACAGCATATATATATATATATATTTATTTATACATTTGTATTTATTTATATTTATATTTATTTATTCATTTTTATTTCATTTTTTTTTTTTTTAAATATAGGAAATATATTAAAGGAATATTTTAAAATGCAGATAATCTATTAAGGGAATATATTCTAAATACTCTAGGTGGATGGATAGATGGATAGCAAATCTAATAAATATTCCTTAACTGTATTTTATATTATTTATGGCCATTAATATCTCTAAGTTAAGGCATAAAGTTCTTTTTAAACTGTAATCAGGACATTTATAGAGCTTGTTTACTTGGCCAATGACCCAGTCATGCTTCACTAGCTGAATAACAGCCAAAAAAAAAAAGAATTTCTAAATCCAGCTTGAGTGGTTTTAACTGTGTGGAAAAACTCTTTCCAGGCCACCATTTCCTACTACCAGATCATGCACATGCAAACGGTAGCGCTGCCGGTGCACTATCAGACGCTGTGTGAGAGCAGCAAACTGTACGACCCCGGACAGCAGTACGCCACGCACGTCAAAGACCTTCAGATGACTGAAGAGCCTGAGACGCATTATGAGTTTGAGGCCTATTCTGCCGCATCCAGCCAGTAAGAAACAATTCTTTTGCTTCCTCACACATACACACACTTATACAAAGTATCATAAATCACGAACTGGAGGTAAATGTTACGGTAACATGTTTTCTTGAATTCAGGCCATCAGCCAGAGCGCGTACCGACAGCGCTAACGTTGATGCTCAGAACAGTGCTGAAGTGCCGCAGACCACAGGAGAGACTGGAGATACAAGCACCCCTCAGAAAGATGAACTGAAGAGAGGTATGTGCAAATTATATTTGTTTATGTATACAGATATTTGTATGGATGTATGTATAGCTCAAAAAAACTTAAGGGAACACTTTAGTGGATGAGTGGAAACTTTCTTCTGGAACCAGCGTGATGAAAATGTTGGCTGGCACTAATGAACTCTATAGGATTAGCTTTTGGATTATTGCAGAAAATAAGCTCTGTGATAAGTACATTTTATGATTATTGCATGGTTAGTTCATAGTTCATAGTTAGTTAAATTAACACAATCTTTATGAATTTTGAAGCCAGATGAAATCAGCAGCTAAATGACCGTATGATTTTGTACAAAAGCACAATCACTTATGTATCCTAATTGAACAGATTGAGAACCCTTAATTTTTTTTTAGGTGTGTATAACGATATTTATTTATAGATGTTTGGGCATAAGTACCTAAAATAGGTATGCAAATGGTTTTGATCTTCTTCTCTCCTATTATGTCAGCTCGGGGTCACATGTCCCACAAGTCCTGGGGCTCCACAGTGAGTGACACAGACAGTGTGGGGGGAGGAAGTGGCCTGGGATCCCCAACTACCAGCACGGGTACAACTTCCTCCCATCAATACTCTATATTAAACTTAAACATACTATACTAAGGACATTGTGTTTTATTTAGTGCTTATTTTTGTGTTTGCCGTATTAATAAATATGTATATATGTAATGTGTGTGTGTGTGTGTGTGTATGTTTATTTATTGGTAGGTGACATAAGTAAAATGGCCCGGACATCATCTACAGGAACTATGTCATCAAACGAAGATGTAGATGAGAAAGATGTTTCTTCCTTTGAAACTCCAAGTGAGATAAAACAGTGCACACATTTTTCACAGATCTAATCCTTGCATGTCATCTAGTTTCTCACTGTCCACTCAACATTTTGCAGATATAAACGGTATCGAGCCTGAGATTGCGGTTCCCACTGGGCCATTTCGAAACATCGGCTTGTCGAAAGCAGCCCAGACGCATAAACTGCGTAAACTGCGCTCCCCGTCCAAATGCAGAGAATGTGACAGTTACGTTTACTTCCAGGGAGCAGAGTGCGATGAGGTGAGGACAAATGATCTGAGTCTTGTAAAGTTTGTCCTTTTGTTTAAAGTAAACTTGGCTTATTAAAGTCTGATTTCCTCTTTGCAGTGTTTCCTAGCTTGTCACAAACGCTGCTTGGAGACTTTGGCCATTCAGTGTGGCCACAAGAAACTCCAGGGTCGTCTTCAGCTGTTCGGGCAGGATTTCTCGCAGGTGTCCGGCAACAGTGCCGACGGCATTCCCTTCATCATCAAGAAGTGCATTGCTGAGATTGAGAGAAGAGCTTTGAGAATGAAGGTATGTGATGAGTCGGATCCAGCAGGTGTCGGCCAATAGAAAGTCAAGATCATAATGAGTGCGTCCTTTTCTCTCTCTCTCTCTCTCTCTCAGGGCATTTATCGGGTGAATGGAGTGAAGACGCGGGTGGAGAAGCTGTGCCAGGCGTTTGAGAATGGCAAGGAGCTGGTGGAACTGTCACAGTCCTCACCACATGACATCAGTAATGTACTGAAGCTTTACCTGCGGCAGGTGAGCCACCATTATATGAAAACATTTAACAAAATCATACAATATATTATATACTAAATATTAAAACAAAATCATACAATATATTAACACAATATATTATATACTAAATATTAAAGCAAAGTCATACAATATATTAACACAATATATTATATACTAAATATTAAAACAAAATCATACAATATATTATATAGTAAATATTAAAACAAAACCATACAATATATTAACACAATATATTATATAGTAAATATTAAAACGAAACCATACAATATATTAACACAATATATTATATAGTAAATATTAAAACAAAATCATACAATATATTAACACAATATATTATATAGTAAATATTAAAACGAAACCATACAATATATTAACACAATATATTATATAGTAAATATTAAAACAAAACCATACAATATATTATATACTAAATATTAAAACAAAATCATACAATATATTAACACAATATATTATATACTAAATATTAAAACAAAGTCATACAATATATTATATACTAAATATTAAACCAAAATCATACAATATATTAATACAATATATTATATAGTAAATATTAAAACAAAACCATACAATATATTAACACAATATATTATATACTAAATATTAAAACAAAACCGTACAATATATTATATACTAAATATTAAAACAAAACCATACAATATATTAACACAATATATTATATACTAAATATTACAACAAAACCATACAATATATTAACACAATATATTATATAGTAAATATTACAACAAAGTCATACAATATATTAACACAATATATCATATACTAAATATTAAAACAAAGTCATACAATATATTAACACAATATATTATATACTAAATATTAAAACAAAATCATACAATATATATTAAAATTGCAATTACATTAATTTAATAAAAAACATTTTAGCAGAATATTTTCTTTTTTTTTACTCAAATGTAATTAATATATTTTTTGTTATTTTATTGTATTCTATCATTTAAATTTCTATCACAAATTTTAATCTTAAATGTAACTTCCTCAAAATTAACAATTTTAATAAAATTATTATTATATATTTTATGCAAACCAGTTATTAAAAACAGTTAATATAAAACAAAATTCATCCACCCAAATTTTATAAATAAAATTTAATAATATGAAAGTTTAAAGTTGCCTTGTTAGCAGTGTTTTTTTATATCTTCAGCTGTATTATATTTATATTTACATAGTGTTTATTGTCATATGCAACAAGATAAAGCATGTTTCCCTGCACAATTAAATTCTTACTTTGCTGTCCACAATAAATGGCATACAATAAGTAAAAGGATGTAGATAATAACAATAATAATAAATAATATAAATAAAAATAAGTACAAAACAAAAAGAGCAATAAGAGCAATAAAGTGAGATTGTAGATTGACAGTTATGTTTTGTGATTGTAAACTCCTATTGTGATTGTATGTTATATATATTTTTTATTTAATTTGTATTGCTCAGCTCCCGGAGCCCATCATGCCCTTCCGTCTGTACAACAGTCTGATGGGTCTGGCGAAGGAAAGCCTGACTGTAGTGGGTCCAGAGGGAGCTGAGACCGGTAAAGGGCCTGACCTTATGGACCTCGGCACCGAAACGGACCCTGAACTCTTGGCCCTCGTCGAAAGACTTAAAAATCTCCTTAAAGAGCTGCCAAAACCAAACATCAGCACTCTCCGCTACATAGCACGCCATCTGAGAAGGTAAAAAGCAAATAATGACTTCCTCTCACATTCAAGGGCTTCTAAACTTAATTGGGCAGATGCAATTAGCAGCCGTTTGTTCATTATTTATCCCTGTTTTCAGGATTGCAGAACTGGAAGATGACAATAAGATGAGTCCGAGTAATCTGGGCATCGTCTTTGGGCCCTCACTGATGCGGCCCCGGCCCTCGGGAGCCACAGTGTCTCTGTCTTCTCTAGTGGATTACCCATACCAAGCCCGCATAGTGGAGACTCTCATTGTGTTTTATCCCAACATCTTCCACTCCGACTCCAGTCGGCCTGCATGCAGCAGCACGATCTGCGCACAATCCCTACAGCAGGTTTGTGATTCAAATGCAGTGATGGCTAACAACTGATCTATTTTAATAGGTCAACTATTTAAAATGTTTTTTTAGAAAGTGTTAATGCAATATTTTGGTCTGTGCAGCAAAGCAGCATTGAAGAAGAACAATGTTTGAATGAGGAACAAGGGATCGCAGATGAACCTGGTGCTGTAGAATCAGACAAATTACAGGCTCATGGTATTACATGCATTTTAGATTCATATATAGTATTTTATATTCATTTATTCATTGTGTATGTATATGATTTACATGCACACATTTATAAAAGTGGATGTTTTATATCTTTTTTGTTTTTTTCTATGTTACTGTATTTATGAATAATTTTGTATGTCTCCCAGAGAGTTCTACAGAAACCCCTGGCTCTCTGGAACACAGTCTGGACTCTGATTCTGATCCGGATCCAGATGAGGAACAGAGCAGATGTGAACTACAGCCCCCCAGCCCTACAGATCAGTCACTCGATGAGACCGGCGAAGAGCAAATGAAGCCAGCCGTCCTTCTGGTGAACCTGCAGTGCCCGTCCGACTCAAAGAGCGACCCCCCTGCCCTCCCTGAGAGCGAGCCACCGGAGCTAGACGAAACAGAGGAAGTACCAACAAGCCCGCTGGCAGCGTTAAATATCAATCAGAGTAACAATAACACCAAACCAATTGCTCTCTAGTTTCCCACACACAGGATCACTCAGGGTTTTTTGACGATCCAATGTATTTTTAAAGATTCATTTTAATATTTAAAATACTTGTTTTCACCTTACAATCCTGCTAAAATTGTTTTTGTAGTTTTCAGCTTCTTTTTATATATATATATATATATATATATATAAACAGTGGTACACTTCCAGTATCATCAGAAAACAGTCTATCATGCATTGTATCTTAGATTTGAATAAGTTAAATTTTTATGTTTGTACTTCTGTTTTAATAAAAAAAGCATTCATTTATAAACCATGCAAACTAAATGTCATGGTTACATTCAAATTAGATACAGTATAATGAGAGGTCATTCATTTTAATGTTTCAGTAAACAGTGCTTGGTTGTTGGTGAACAACCATGTAGACACTCGTCTTCCTTTTTTCATTAAACTTGACATTTGCGTTGTGACAATGGCTTTCAGAAAGAAGAGGGTGAGTTATGCTTTTTATTTCTTCCACTTTTCACAGCTCAGAGTTCATGAAATGGCAAAGTGTCAAATGAAGTGACAGAGACCGACTAGGAGAAACATATTTATTAGCTAAAGATAAAAAAAGAAAGAAAAGAAATTCAGACCATATTCACTTTCAGCAGTTGGGAGAAGATTTTGAACCTGTCAAAAAAGATGAAACTAATATCAGCAAAAAAATCATATCATCCAAAAAAACAAGGCACTAAACTGTTTGTTTCATGTTGAGGTGCTAAAATGAATAAAACTTGATGAGATAAAAAGAAAGAACCGATTAGGTTAATGATACTAAAATAACATTAATTTACAGAATCTTGACTGAGGAAAAGACTTAACAGCAACCAAAATTCAATTTCTAAACATGAACCAAAAACTAGTAGGGTTGGGTATCAATTCAATTTTAATGATTGCAACTTATCCATTTATGCCCAAAAATTTTTTTTTATTAAACAATGTACTAAAACTAAAAGTTTTATTTTGCTTTTTTCCTGTACAGATGATAACTTTGTCAAAATGATCCCTGAAATAGACAAAAAACGCTGTATTATTCACGTTGAGCCAGTAATTGGTGATGTGACTTTGTAAAGAAACACTACTCATTTCCATACTAAACACTGTCCGTCAGTAATTTATTAAGAACAAATTAAAAAAACTATAACAAAAATACAACCAAGTTCAGAAACGTATATAACTGCATTACAAATAAAATAAAGATACATCCGCACTATAGTTATTCAGTGATTGTCTTTTGTTCTTTCATGAACATTAGACATAGGAATATGACAGCAGTAATATTAGGCTGCTGTCACTTTAAAACTGAATACATAGATCTATTATGGTTTACGAGCATATTTTAAAGATGTGAAAATATTAAATTCAGTATTAGTATGAGACGCATATTTTTGAGTTCTCATCTTCCACTTCAATGGTTTAAAACCACATTAAAATGCAAACACAATCGGACTTCAAAATTTGATAACAAATATCCGGTTCAAGAATTGATTTGATGCCCAACCCTACACTCTAGTGAACTACAGGAGAAATACTGACTTCACAAGCATTACTGGACCAATCTGTATGTGATGTACCGTCCAGCAGTTTCACTCGGTCTGATGATCTTGACAACCTGAGAAACACGGCACAAGTTACTCACATTAAATATTCTCCAAGATGTCAAAATAAGAAAACTACAAAACTAGATTGATTTTCCCACCTGGCCTCTTTTCAAGCCAAAGTAACGGGCAACAGGATCCCCAGCTTGAATTCTGGGAAGCTGGCTTTCCTTTAGTTTACTGGAGAGGAACTGGTTAAGGCTAACCAGAAATATCTGATCTGAAACTACAACTTGAAATACTTGTACAGTAAACCATTCAACAGTGTGTGTGAGCGAGCAGAGGAACACAACGTTTCCAGGAACAAAAGGATACTACCGTGCCAGCAACTCTGTTACTTCCTCTTTAGTCATCACTATGTGCTCTGGAACAAGCTAAAAAAATGAAATGAGATTGAAAAACCGGCTAAAAATCTAAAACATGCTTAAAGTCCATGTAAAAGTGCAGGTTTCTCCTCACCTCGTGTTCAGTAATGTTGATTAGAAGCTCTTGCTGAAGAAACTGCTCAAGTATGTACTTTGGCGCCATGTCTACCAGAGACTTTGGAAATTGGAAAGAGAAAACATGTTAAATGTATTTTAATTGAGAGTAA
The DNA here is from genome assembly GCA_037043235.1 of Rhodeus uyekii. NCBI lineage: Eukaryota > Metazoa > Chordata > Actinopteri > Cypriniformes > Acheilognathidae > Rhodeus > Rhodeus uyekii. The sequence continues at coordinate 472,943 of JAWRVZ010000060.1, forward strand.
TTGTGTTGAGCTGCTGGAAATCCATATTTTTGTAGGCCAAAACCCTGAGCACTTCCAGATCTGTCGGTCTGAAGTCAATGGGTTTTTGGTTAAATGCTTGAAACTGGTGAACACAAGCTCAAGATATTTTCATGGTTTATTCTATGCCGTAAAAAAACATCAGTAATACCGGCTTTCCAGGATAATAAACATAATCAGATAAACAGCTAAACTCCTCTACTCCCTAGTCCTCTCTTACAGTATTGTTGTGCTAATATATACAATCTATTTTAGCTCAAACTTCCATGTTTAAAAAAAAAATATGAAAGAGTTGTTGGAAGTTTGATGGTGTTAAGAGTTCGTTTATAGCCTACTCTTAGCTTTTGGCTTCAAAATGTATTAAAGTTGTGTTCATTTGCGAAGATTATCATGATGAACAAATGCAAGAATCAAAAACTTGTAATTGTCACAGAGCTTATTTTCTGTAATTATCCAAAGAGCTAATATTATAGTGTGCATTACTGCCAGCCAACATTTCCCCTTACGCTGGTTCCAGAAGAATGTTTCTCTCACTTTTTCCCCATAGAACTTAAAAAAAACTAAGTCTTTGTTAAATCCTTATGAGCCATCAACGAAACAGAAGTGACAATATTACAAACTTTTATTTGAAGCATGTAACTACAGTATTTGAAAATGGGACAACACGGCATATTCCATGGCTTTAGTGTGGGAGAGAACTACAATCCCATGATGCATTGCGAAATATAATTCAATTAAGGCAGCAGGTGTGTTTGACTCCACAGAAAATTCCATCAATCAGAGAGTGGAAGTGAGCAAATAACATCCAGCCCCATAGTTTCATTTATGTTGTTATTCGGAGTGTTGGACTTGATGCGGCGATGCGCACACGTTTGATGTGACAAAGCTCAACGGTTCTGTGTTTTCAAAGCACTCTCGCGCTACTTTGTCATTCACCAATTGGTCCGTGCAGCAACAGGTTCTTTGATTTCACTCTCTGATTAGTGGAACTTTCTGTTTAGCATCATGGGTAATGTAGTTTTTCACCCAAAATTGGATGTTGACTACGATTCTTTAAAAAAAAGAAAATGCAGTATGTTAAAATAATATTAAAAACCTCAGACCTCAAAGTAGGACCGTTTTCTATGATTTATAAGTTACTGATAAAACCAAATTGACAATTACGGGGGTTTTTACTTCTAGAACCCGACTATCTTATAAAATTGGAATTAGGCTTCAGAATTAATAAAAGTTGTTCATTTGTGAAGATTGAATGTACAAAACGTATAAGAATCATGAACTTCTATAGATCACGCTTTACTGCTATAGTCCAAAAGCCGAGGGAACCAGGTTGGCCTACGTCATCGCTCCAACGTTTTAACAAGCGTCCGTATTGAAGTGGCTCACCTGTTTGGCGGAGGGTGTCATTCCCATCTGGACTACAATGATGGCCCGAGTGATGTTTTCCTCCTGCATACGCTGACAATACATCTTTATGGTTTTGATGCCAACCTTTGGTTCCTCTGAAAGCGACAACACAAATATAACGAGGCAAAATACATCAAACATGCAGCAACAGTTCGTAATGGCAGCGTTAAACAAGGGAAGCTGTCGAGGATGCAACAAACCGGGGAAGAACACAAACATCTGGTCGGTTGGATCGTCGTTGTGGGCGACCAGGACCGTGAGGTCGGTTCGTCGGGGTCGACCCTCACTAGGTTTGTCTCCAAACTGGCTCCTGAACTCATCAAGAGTCTGATCCAACTCATCCTGCGTCACCAAATAACCACGATCGTGGCAAAGCTATACCGAAACGATATACGCAATAACAGCATTACATATGTGTTATTTGGATGTGTACTTTATTGTAAGAGATCCTGAATTAATCGCAATAAGTGTCACAAGTAACTGTTTACGCAGCATGGCTTAAGTTACGCTATAAACAAGTTATATAGCTTTTGATTTACCTGCATTATAGTTTTCCTAATTTTCCATAGTCTGTAAGTCTCTTCCTCGTCATCCATAACGCGCTAAAAAGATTATAAATACAAAAATATTACGATCAAAATACAAGGCTGATTTGATCCTCGTTCCGCACGTTTGTGTCCCGCGGATGTCGCGTGTATATGACGTTGGAAGTGACGCCACAGCCGAAATACAACGCGCAAGTTGATTTCGTATACAAAACAATACGCACTTAATTTTGTCTTATTTTATTTTTTTAGTAAATATATAAGCTTTAGCTAATAGATTTCAGGTAATACAAATTTATAATGCCGTGTTAATAATAGATAATACATTATATTGGTGATTTTTAATGCACATTATAGCTAATATTTATTCTCTTATTGTTGTTGATTTATTTTGAAAACGAATACGAAAAGGCAGAAGGTTTTGTAACTGTCCAGAAACAGTTATCCGAAATGTCGTGTGGGAAGTGCGTGTGATTTCAGCCAATAGGTTCTTTCGAACAGTTCACGTCAAAGAACTGGTTTATAAAATGATTCATTGATTCCTTTGTCGTCTCTAACTTCCTAGCATTATATTATGCATCATATTACATCCCCTAACACATTCCAGGAAAGATTGTAGGTACATATTGCTGTTCATGCTGGTTTGGTTGATTAATTTTATGAACTATACGCGAGTTTACTTCTGCACCAACGAATCGTTCTGTTAACCGTTACAAACAGTTCACTAAAAAGAGCCGACTTAAGGGAACGATTCATTTAAAAGTTGGGGATCAGTACTGGAGTTGGAAAGCGTTAAGAACAAAAAAATATGGGGTTTATCCATCGTGTTTTGCTGTTCGGGGCTTTATCGAGCAGTGGGGTCATTGGTGCAACGGTAATGTAAAATGTAATACTTCTTTAAATGCTCATCTGAATCATGTTACGTAATCTGGTAAATACGAGGTTATGTACTGCATAATTACAGGGATTTTTGCAAATGTTTTATCATCTGTACACACACAATCAGTCCTTTTGTCCAAGATGAGAGTCTAGTTTCACTCTATTTATGATCTTAGTCTTTGTGCCAGTTACCCTTGTCTATTATTTAAATACTGGGCAATAACAATAAAAATCTAATCTAACAATAATATTTTTCTATTATTGTTTAGGCATTCGTCAATCGAGACGTTGTTACTTAAGATCTACTGTGTAATAGTTTGTTTCTATCTGATATATGTATTTGATTAGTTTATATTTTTGTATCCATTATATATCCATTACAAAATTATATATACAGGTATATAAATATAGAAAATATGCAAGCTACTATTACTTAACACATCCACAACTATTACACAACCTTGGTGCATATCCAAAAATGTCAATAACAATTGCCAAAGTATGTTTTCATTAGTGTTTATATATTCATGGCTATTTTATTCCAATTATTTTAAGTCAAAACATTATTTTAGTTATTATTATAGGCATGCGGCATAAATTCATCCCTGAAGGCAGTGTCTCACTTAATATTGATGTGAAATGTTTACTACTCTGCTACATTTGCGAAATAGTATAATTTATATAATGCAAAACTTATCTGAAATGTGGACCAATCCGCTTTCTCAGGTTGTGTAAGATCATCACCTAGTGACCTTTGACCTCACACATATCTACCATCAAATACCCTGCATGAAGTCAGCAAAAATTCAACCTATGAGAGAGAAACAGCCTCCGTATCAAGTTAATATTTATTTGGAGCCCTGTATCTTGAGGGTGTTTTCAGTGTTCTGGGTGTTTCTCGAACATAAGGTACTTGGCAAGGGGATTTAATCGAACTCACTGCCTGCCGTTTCAGTAGTTGGTACTGAAAGGCAGCGATGCGTTTCTTAGGCTCTGCTGTCGTTTTCTCTCTAGTGTTGCAGACAATGGTAAGAATGGTTTTAAACTGTTTGAATGCGAGCACTGGATTAACAGGTTTTCAGTTGCAGTTGAACTTTAAATACTAATGTATGCAAAGTGAAACTCTTTTTTTTTTTTTCATTTGCATGTGTATATGTATTAAAATATATCCCACTGTTTACAAAAACTTGTTTTTCCTTCTCAGTCTGGCCAGCTAGAGGACTGGCAGACGGCCAAATCCATTTATGACTTCACAGCCCTGGATATAGACGGCAATGAAGTTTCCCTGGATAAATACAGGTGAGAGATGGAAATGAGTATGCAGAAGTACAATAAACTACTGTGTACTTGCAGTCAGGAGGAGTTGATGCTAACCAATGCAAGTCAGAGTCAATCTGCAGTTTTTGGGTAATTGGAGTTGATGGATTTCTATTGAAACCCATTTGGACTACATGAGATAAATGCTTTGGTAAAAATGAGGTAATTCTTAATATGATAAAAAGTTGAAATATGAGATGATAAATTGAAATTATGAGATCAATTAAGTCAAAATTGTCAAAGGTCACAAGTATGATATTAAGTCATAAATATGACTCAAAAAGTCACAGTTATGACAAGTCAAAATTCTGTCATGAAAAGTTATAATTATGATAAAAATCTAGACTTTTATTATGATTTATTTTTATCTCAATTATCTTAACTGATTTTTATGTCATAATTTTGACTTTTTATATAATGTTTTCAACTTTTTAATCTCATATCTTTCTTTATCTCATAATTTAGACTTTTTGTTGTGTAATCGACTATGTTGTAATTCTCAATTTTTAGTTATTATTTAATTATGGTTTAGTATTTCTTTTTGCATCATAATTTTAACTTTCAGGTCATATGTTTTACCAAAGCATGATATTTTTATGTGGTAGAAATGGGCTTTTGTAGATTTCGAATATAATTCAAATAACATTCTATAAAACGTTTAAAAAGCGTTGTTTTCTTCTCTTAGCAATAAGGATTTTTTTCCCTGTGTGTGTTTTCAAAATGATTCCAAAGTCTGGGAGTATGTTACAGTATGATGCGTCATTTCTTATGAGTCACTGATTTTGTAACGCTAACAAAATGCCATTTACTGTATATTTTAGGGGAAACGTTGTCATCATCACTAACGTTGCCTCAAAGTGAGGCAAAACCCCAGTAAACTACTCTCAGTTTGCAGAAATGCACGCCAAGTACGCTGAGAAAGGTTTACGCATCCTGGCCTTCCCATCCAACCAGTTTGGACGTCAGGTACGGGAAGCAAAAACTTTTTTACTGCTCTTAAATGGAATCAATACCATGATCCGATAATTAGTTTTTTTCAGGAACCAGGAACCAATTCCCAAATCAAGGAATTTGCCAAGTCTTACAACGCAGAGTTTGATATGTTCAGTAAGATTGACGTGAACGGCGACACAGCGCATCCTCTGTGGAAGTGGCTGAAGGAACAACCCAATGGAAAAGGATTCTTTGGAAAGTGAGTTGCCAGTTAGTTGACTTGTAATTTGTGTGTAAGTAAATGCTTATTTGATATTATTCAAGGGATATTCCAAAAATATTGAATTGCCAAAATATTACATTTTGAATAGCCAAAGTTAGTCCAGCATTTATGACAATCCCCATAGCATATTTAGGCAGGTGGAGCTGGGGGAGGTGGAGGTTTTTTCTAAGTGAATAAATGTAAATATAAGTTAAGCGTTTAGTCCAATTGTTCTGAAGAGACTTGATTGCTTTGTATGATGAACGGATATCTCATATATACATAAACTCACATGTCAGTTGTGGTAAACGGAGGCTCAAGCATGTTTCCTTGACATGCGAGAACCAATGAGGTTCATTCTCATGCGAAATTTTTACAGGTTTAGAACAAGGTGATGGTGAGTAAAAGATAACAGAGTTTTAATATTTGGGTCACTTAACCCTTTGAGGACCCATCAGCCTGCGCCATCTAGAGTTTCATCACAGAATTTGGTATTTTCATTTTTGGGTGAACTATCCCTTTAAAAGAGCCGATGGACTCTAGAAAGTACTTTTAAAATGTCTATTAACTGTTGTTTTTTTCCCTTATAGTGGCATCAAATGGAATTTCACAAAGGTATGTGCATTTTTTCTTTGTACTGTGCTGATTAAAAGACTTTTATGAGTTAAACTGTATTGGTTGGCTTCCTTAAAATCAATATTTTGTTTTATTTTCAGTTCCTCATTAACCGTGAAGGCCAGGTTGTGAAGAGATATTCTCCACTGCAGGATCCAAGCGTATGTTCAGTTTCTACTAATCTTTGACTCTGCTACAGTATCTTATTGTCACAGTGATATTAGCACAAAATATGTCATTTTTATCATATATTTCTCTTTTAGGTGGTGGAGAAAGATCTCTCCAAGTATTTCTAAGGAGCATCATTAGCTGACTGTCAAATGACCCTACGCTACCCTGCCTCCCCTCTTCATTCTCCCCGACTGACAGCTGGTGATCACTGATGTCATCTCACGGACTAATGATGGTTTGTTTTAAAACCCTAGAGGAAAAAACAAACCTGATGCATTTGGCGTGCACCCCCTCCTGAGAGCATCATCAGTGGCCAGCCGTCAGTCTGGAGAGAGACCCCCGTCCTTCATCTATCCCTGTGCTTTACATGAAAAATATGTACATTTCTTCAGCCCTAAACATGTTGTCATAGTGTAACATTTCTTAATAAATGCGAAGAAATTGATTTAAAAATGTAGCTGTTGTTTATTTGTATCATTGAGACAGTTTTAGTTACGTCAACTTAAATGAAATGAACAAGCAAAAATCGCATTGCCTTGGAAAACTGAAGTCATTGAGATAATTCTCTAATATAGTGTTAAATATTATAATACTGGTGAAGAATATTTAAAATAATTTGATTTACAGATTTGTGTTATATACGCTGGATGCTTCATTTAAAACAAATGGAGAATTTACTGAACACCCTGAGCACTATTATTGCTGTTTGTTCATTATTAATATTTGTTGGAACAACCATAAAAAATGTGAAAGCAACGCTGTTTGAATATATTGATTCACCAACAGAGAGCAGCAGCAGCCTCATCAAAACACTCAGCGGCTCCTGTGGGGAAGTGCGATTCATTCTGAAGAATCGATTCATTCGGTTCGCGCAAATCAACCTGTTCATACAATCAACAATGTTTCGAGTAATCGTGTTTCTTAAACAGTCTGCTTTAATCAATAAGATTTTTGTTCAGTTAGATATCGTGTCAAAGTCGTTTGCCAAATCCTGTCAAAATATAGTTTTCACAAAAACGAAAATATTCCACGTTAGTTACAGTTACTACTGTAAACGTCTAATTATGAGTGTAAAAGGATTTCAAAATATATGTGTGATTTCTTACTTAATTTCCTTATTTTTAACACCACGTTTCCACATCTTCTGACAGACAGCAAACCGCAAAACCAGCCCCGAATTGTTTGATGATGTTTTGGGAATCGGTTCAATTGAGTCATTCAGTCTGCTCAAACGAACCGTTCGAACATCCCAATCCTGTGCATGACAGCTCAGAGGAGAGGAGGACCACGACGCTCAGTCTCACACATTATTTTTGGTCAGCTAGCCAGACGGTTAGAAGGCAAAGCTGTGTATAGTTTAAAATATTTGCCATCATCGGTTGGAAGCTCTCTCGCTCGGAGGATTCATCCCGGGATTTTGAATGGAAGTGGAGGCTGAAGGGGCGGCCAGCCTGTGTGAGGCCGGGGATGGGAGTCCGCTATCCGGGGCAGCAGCATCCGAGGACGAGGGGACGACGGACGGCGGGGACGCGGGTAACTAACCATCGGGGTTTGATTCGATAGACGGGTTAAGAAACACTTCGGTTCATGCAATCTCGTCTGATTGATTCATAAGTGTCTGGGATGCACTTGGATAGAGCTAGCAAAACTAGCATTCATGCATGGATAAGGGACGCTGATGCATGGGATACATTATGATTCTCGTGCAGCCGTAGAGAGAGATAATCAGAGTGCGCGCGATTATAATAGGCTATATAGTTTTATGGTCATGTTGTCAGGTGGGTTTTGATATAACGGGTTAAAACCAGAATCAGCTCGCTAGCCATCAGCATAGCAGGAGCACTGGGCACATGACAGATGGGATGATGGGGGCTTCAGGTGGGAGATGGGATAAACTGTTGTATTGCATCTGGTTGGAATCAATTCCAAAAAATGCATATGTAAAATTGAATGGATAAAGGTGCTTTAGTAGACTAGATGAGAATTTATAGTAATGAATAATCTCAATTATTTATTATTGTCCTTTTTCTTCATTAATTTGTTTGATCGTTCATAATTGCTTAGAATTTTTTTTTTTACTTTTAGAAAATTGTGTAAAAATGGTGAAAGGATGTAAAATTGATATATTCCAGTTCTTTTTCTTTAAATCATTAAATCATTTTCAATCATTTATAATATATTTTTATTTTATTTTATTAGTTACCAAGAAATAGTGCAGAATCTTAAATATTTCTTATTAGTTGATGTCATAACCTTTTTGTTTTTTAAATTTCACACACACACACACACACACACGCAAACTCTCACACAGATACACACACTCACACTCTCGCACACTCACTCTCGCACACACACACACACGCACTCTCTCTCTCTCTCACACACACACACACACACACACACACACGCACACACACTCACACTCTCTCTCACACACGCACACAAATACACACTCACTCTCTCTCACACACACACACACGCCCGCCCTCTCTCACACACACGCACACAGATACACACTCACACTCTCTCTCTCTCTCTCTCTCTCTCTCTCTCTCTCTCACACACACACACAAGTCCTTGTTGACTTGGTTCAAATTGGTTTACTTTCATAAAAGTTAATTTATTAATCAAATACACTCTCGTTTCTCTGAGAAGTGCTATTTTCTTCTCGGTTCCCTATTTGTGTTTTTTTCTGCTGTTAATTAGTCACGTATCTGTGTGTGGGGTTTCAATGTGTTCACATGCACAATATGCAGATAACCATCCAAAATGACCTCATTTTGTGAACCCAGAGAGTAAAGAAAGCTTAATTTCAAATGATTCCTCTGCTTTTAATTGTAATATGTAAACCGATATACTCACAAAACAAACCAATACCATTTTCATGTGTTATTATACATAATCAGTGAAAGATCGAGCTTGCAAACACTCACAAGTCTTATTCTAATTCAAACAGGGTCTAATTGAAGAGCACAAAGTGTGATGATAAAGTGCATGTGTTCAGTAGTACTTAAGATTGACCTTTCTCCTGCTCATTGTTGACAAGATTTGTTCTTTTGCGTATGTTGAAGCTTTGCAAACTATTTTTCCTAGACATAAATGTCAAAGCAATTGGCTCGTAGTAAATGTCACATACTCTCATCATCTACTATTTTAATTGCTAGTACTGGATGCAAACGCTCCCCTGGCGTCTGCTGCCTCGGCATCCTCCTGTTTTCATTGGTTTGCTCCCCGGCGTCTCTCCCGTGTAGATATGTGTGGGAAAACATGCTGACTGGTGAGCATGCAATCACATAACACGTGTTTATGGCGTCTCACAGTGGCTTGTGAGTCATTTTCACACCTGAAGTGACATGGACAAACTCATCCACCCTTGTTTTTTGGGTTTTAATGGCTTGTTCCTATAATGTTTTAGTGAGTCAAAGGTTTAATATTTAGCAGTTTCTAAAAATAAAACAAAACGGATTTGCGCCACATCTGCAGTCTGAACGTAGCATAAATGCCAAAATAGGGGAAATAATGCACTGCTGAACATCCATGTTCGACAGATATGATAAATAAAATCTCTATTATCGGCTGAAACGAATAAGACAACAATATATTGTGCATTGCTATTGTTCGCATATGTGCAAAACTCACCATCACAACGCTAGGATGTTGCATACTTTTTTTTTTTTTTTATTGGAACTACGCAAAACAATGTGTGATTTATTTGTATGTTGTAAATAATTAAATAATGACGTTGTTTTAATTGCGCAAAAAATTCACGTTTAATTACTCAACCTCATTTATCAATGCCGAAATGAACTATGAATGTTCTGATTCATTAACCTATGTAGAAGACTACCGTATTTCCCGCATATAACCCGCAGACACAGATAATCCACACCCTCATATAGCCCGCGGGTTTTTGGGGTTTTGTGTAAAAAATCGTTGGTATAACCCGCACCTTTATATAACCCGTCAGAGTGATAGTACAATGGCCAGAGACAACAACCCTTGCAAGAAAGAAAAACAAAGAAAATACAGCAAAAAAAAAAAAACCCCTTACGTCCTTAGGGACGTAACAAATATATTGAAATATTATTATGTGTAAAAAATCTGTGATATAGGCCGCACCCTTATATAACCCGCACACCCCTGCGGGGTTTGTAAAATCTGGTATAACCCGCGGGTTATATGCAGGAAAATACGGTAACAAAGTGCAGCAAACGGTACAACTATTTGCGCTACCGACCAGTGTATATGATTATGATAACAAATGTAAATAATATGATTGCAAACTCCAGTTCACAACAGACTATTATTGGATGAGACTCGCACATTCCAGTTAAAAAATTTACATAAAAATGTAATAAGTTATTGGTTTGTTTAAAGCTTTAAGTATGAGCAATAGTAGTACTCTTTGCACATGGTAATACAATTATTGCTCCTGTTTTGACCCGTCTGAATGATAAATATCTGCAATGATGTTCCATTCAGTGGCCGTCTCGCTCGATTAATTAAGAACAGAACTGCTGAAGGCCGAGATAGGAAAAGATCTGTATTGTAAATGAATTGCAATACAATTTTGCGGTTATTACAGCCAAATGGACCGTCTCAAGCACCATTTCATTCTCATCATGTGGCGGCTGTGGTAAATGTACACAATTAAAGCATCTGTGAAATTCCGACAAGGCTTTCTCGGTTTATACAAATAACATCCCATGAGATGCATATATAATCAAACCCTAGGCGATACTCAAAGCTGTAATAGTGTTGTGCTTGCTGAAATCGCTTTGCAAAACAGGGCTGGTCTGTCTGTACACTCCATCTATTTTCTCATCTCATGTTATTCTAATAGCTCAGACTGCTGGGAGTTTTCAAGCTCCGGTGGGAAATGGAAAACAAGCAAGAATTGCATAATAGTGTCTCTCTGTATTCCTTGGCCCCCTCGCTCTTGCCCCGAAGAGGATGGAGCTTTTTATAGGCTAGCCTGCAGTGCAGACCAGGGTACTGGAAGACACTCAATCCCATCGGCACCTCAGAGGGAGAAGGGTGTCTTTAATGAGAGGACGCGAAGCCCTCCATTGATATATTTGTGTTCAGGGCATCGTGACCAACCGTTGTTGTTGAAAAGTTACTGTATGCATGTACAGTCAGATATAGTTGCCTAATCATTTACAAGAACGGGCGTTGTCAATGGTTCTCAGAACGTTGTCAAATAGTTGCTAAAGTGTTTTAGTGGATTGTTGTGTAGTTGCTTCACTCTTAAAAAATAATGTTCCAAAAGTTTTTTTTTTTTTTTTGTAGTGATGCCATAGAACAGGGGTCGGGAACCTATGGCTCGTGAGCCAGATGTGGCTCTATTGATGGCTGCATCTGGCTCGCAGACAAATGTTCGATTATAAAAATGAAAAAAAATTCACGTAATTTCTGAAACCTTATAGGATAACTCCAGTTGACAACTGGCCAATTGTCGCGCGATGCGGCTCTGGCTGTCAGGCAGTATAAATAGCATAAAGCCCGGCAATTGCGTCAGAATCATGACTGAACTCTGCTCTCAGAGAACCGAGGTTACGATAGTAACCGGAGACGTTCCCTTTCAAGAGCGGGAACGAGACGTTTCAATGAAAAATGCGTTTGATAGCGGTGTTTAATCCCACCGTGAGAGAGACGCAGATCAACCTGAACACAGGGAATCATACACCAATCACAGCGAAGAGACATACAGCTAAACCAATCGCAACGCCGCCAGGTGTGCTCACTACTGATAGGTGCAGCCAAACCAATGAAATCAGTAGCTGAAGCCTACCAAAATTTGCATATCAGAAGCCTGAAAAATATTACAGGGCAGACACGACTATTCAGAGAGCATTTAAGTACAACTAATGTGAGAGCATAGCGTCAACGGCAAAGCGGCGACAGTGAGCACACAAGCACAAACTACTGTACAAGAACCACAGCGTCAACAGCAAAAGCGGTAACAACTGTATCATGAGAAAAGTAGCAATATCCCAGGAATAATTGATTCAATTACACACTGAAAACACTTGAGAAGCCAAAGATGGAACATCCAGTTTATAAAACCTGGCAAAGGTGTTCTGAGAAGACTTGCTGTAGTAGACTTGAGCTCATTTGTAGAATGAAATATTGACATGCAATTAATATGTAGATCAAAGGAGTCTAATGAAAAAAAAATCCATTTAACGAATGGTAGTCTCAACTCCTGCATGAAGCTTAACCTCACCACGTATCAACCAGACTACAAAGCCATCAGCAAAGCCATGCAGCACCAGAAGTCGCATTAATGGTAAGAAATACTCATTATTGATTAGCAACAGCATAACAATGTTATTAAAAATAATTAATTGTAAGAGACATAATTATTGTACTTTTAGTGTTGAAATTACACAAAATGCACACATTTATTGAATTTTTAGTTTTAAACATAATATATGGCTCTCACAGAATTACTTTTCAAAATATGTGGTGTCCATGGCTCTCTCAGACAAAAAGGTTCCCGACTCCTGCCATAGAAGAACCGTTTTTGGTTCTTCAGAGAACCTTTCAGTGAACAGTTCTTAAAAGAAAATTTTTTTCTTACTGTAAAGAACATTTAAAAAATCTTTAAAAAAAAAACTTTTTGTACTATTAAGAACATTTTGTGGAATGGAAAGGTTCCATGGATGTTAAAGGTTCTTCATGGAACCATAAATGCCCATACAGTTCTGGCTAGTAGCTGGTGTTAGCTTAGATTATACGGTATTATATTATATGGTATTATATTAAATTATATATTTATTAGATTTACGTTTTAAAATACTTTTAATCAGACTACAGTTACTTTTTTATGGATTCAGTGATTCTTTCAAATTTTCAAAATTCTTCCTAATTTTATCTGTTTCTGAAGAAGAAGAAAAAGCATATTACTTATACTGTATGTTTTCGGGAAAATCTTCAAGTTTTGTGGAACTGAACACACAAGATCAACAAAGAGAGGAATAATTTTTTTTTCTCTCTTAGCATTTTTATGTCAATATGATGCAAGATTTTTCTATTCAAATCAATGTGATGAATGAGTTAGGTCAAAAGTAATCGAAAAGTAATCCGATTACATAACCTAAAATGTGTAAGGTAATAGACTATATTAATAGCTACAATTTTCATCATGTAATTTATATTTAGTAATGACTACTGTTTATAAGTAGTCTTTATTTTTAAGAGTGTATGGTGTCCCATTTTTATTTTTTTGTGTCCTTTATATTTTCATGGCTTATGTTCTTTCTTCAATGTAAGTCTGTGGGATTTTTTTTTTCACCCGTTTTATTGACCAGCAGGGAAAATTTTTACAGTTTTTTGTTGTGTACAGCCAATGCGCAAACATCATTTGATAGAGGGCGTGATCTCATGCACACTAGTGTTTATACTATTTTTGCCAGAAGTTATAAAAAAAATCATTATATTCATTTGTTGTTGCATCTCCAGTAGTTTGATGTTTTTCTGTCTCATGCGTATTCATAAAAAATTAGTATATTTGGGCTGTAAGCGGTTTACTTTGAATACAAGCAGTGGCTTGTTAATTGAATGAAATTTGCAAGAGGAACTTTTTGTCTCTCAGATCAGAAGTGAGCTGTGAAAATAGATTTGTGGCTTTACTGGTGGGTTTATAATCTCTTTGGTTTGCTTTATTCAGTTCTGTTTTACCAGTTTATGAGCAGTTGTTCATATGCTGTCATGGTTTTAATTCCAGTATTAAGATTTTTTCTATCATACCACATGATATTGTTCAGCCAAAGGAACATATGTATATGCTAAGACTTTGTTAAATTTAGTTTCATATAATGAATGCTAGCTTGAGCTGTCAGGTCACACCTCAGAGATTCTATCAAGTTCTTGATTTCAAGACCGTTTTTAGCTGGCTGTGATCACACCTATCCAAAGCATGTGGAATCTCAGGAGGTGTTTTGCTTATTCATTAGCGCTGAAGATGTTATGAGCGCTATCCTGTGTTTGAGAAGTTTGTCAAGTTCATAATGGCTTGATGTAAGTTGAGAAATGGCTTTTCATCTTAACACAATAAAATAAGAATTCTATGTTATTTAAGTTTAGTCTTAAGTAACTCAGGCCAGGTTTCATAGAAAAGTCTCCACAGTTCAGTCAGGACATTTAAGCAGCTTTTGTAAACATGCCTTAGAAAAAAACATTACTGATGTGCATCTCAAGACAAAACAATGGCACTGACATATTTTAAGACGTGTCAGTGCAAGTTGCTTTGAGTTAAAACAGCTCAAACATCCATTTTACTCTGCGACTAGCTTAAGCCTTGTTTGTGAAACCTGGCATCAGTGCATATCCACTGAATTTAGGCTAAATAATATTCCCCTCAGCTCTGTTGAACACAATTTACCTTGTTTCAAGAGATGTTTTCCTAAAAAAAGTCAGTTTCTAAACCTTTGCAACCTCCTTAAACAGTTTATACATAGTGTGTCAAATATGTAGCTTAGCGGTTAGCACGTGCTAACAAGTGCCCAGTTTAAATAAGAAAATATAACAGTTTAAATCTCAGTCATTTTCTGTCATTCATTTGCTCTTCAGTACCTATAAATCTAGAATTAAGCTAATTTTTGCTGGTCTAATAGTCTTTATTAGATGTGTGGATGACCCTGGCTAGCGGAGTGTAGCAGAAATCCTACAGCATATTTGCACTCCAGCTTGAACTGAGGCCAAACCTAACATCAGCGAACAAGGTCTAGGAAAAAGCTCTTTTATGGCGAACCATAATGTTGCCCAAACAGTCCATAACAGTTTCAGGAGCCCACACTGACAGCTGGATCCATAAATAACAGGAACTAACTTGGTCACGAGGCTTGTTGGTGTGGATGTGCTATTTCAGAGGTGAAATGGAAAATAGTTTTCGTTTGGGACATTGCAGCCTTTATGTTTTTTCCTAACTTTGAGCTTCCAACTTCGTTCCATGGATGACACCACAACAACAAATTGACTAAAAACGGAAAGCTTGCTGGTGGAAAATCAAGCTTATAATGAATTTATAGCTGGTCCAAGCTAGCCATTAGCGCTGGTAAATGGTAGAACATCTTGGACTAGCAACAAACCAGTTTCCAGTTGGTTATGTTAATTTAGCTAGTCTACCAGGCCATCCATCTGCACTAGATGGTGGTCCAGATGGCTGACCAGCTGGAAACCTGCTACCATGTTACTAGCTTAAAAATATATTTTTTTTAATTAAATATTTATTAATTATCTTCCCTTCGAGTTAGCTTGCAATCCTTTATACAAAACTATATCAATGAGTCAATATGTCAAGAACTAATTCTGAATGATTTCAAAATGATTCATTTAAGATTGGAGTCAAAAGAATGATTCGTTAACAATCACAAGCTAACGTATTCAGGGTAAATTTTAAGATTTTTTTTCTCCAGTTAGCGACTACGGTAATCATTTTGACTGGACTAAAAGTCAAGAACTAATTCATTCTGATTTGTGAACGATTTGTTCTAATTTTGTGAACCATTTTAAATTATTAAGTGTATATCTATCTATCTATCCATCTATCTTTTTTATTTTGATGGAAAATGATAACCATTCATTTTAGTATTGTAATTTTTTAATTGTAAGGTAACAGGATTTTGTTTTACAGTAGAATATTACTATTATTATTATTAAAGAATATTATTATTTTTGTTTAGTGATGATAATAATTATTTTTATTTTATAGCCATTTATATAACTTCTATTTATATAAGTCATTTTTATACTGTATTTGTATATATAATCAAATTGTGCAGCGCTACAAATTAGCACAACAAAGCTTATTTTAATCAAATTTTAAATCACACTTTTTATCAGGAAAATTGAAAAAGTTTTTGTTTTAAGCTTAAAACCTCCAAACTCATTGTTTGTAAAGGCACTGCATACAGTAACCAGCACATTTCTCAGAATTTCTCCTTTTCTGTTCTACAAACAAGGAGGCTGGCTCAACGAGGACAGAATTTCAATTTTTGGCTGGATTTTTCCTTGAAGCTGTTTTTAGCTGGATTTTCCAGCTTGCCCGTCATCTTCATTTTGCTGTTGCTTTCTCGCTGCATGGCTATGAGCTGCTCTGTCTAGCGGCCAATGCCCTATTTAGAGCTGCATGTGTCTGTTGAAGCCACATGCATATGCAAACTCTGAGAAAGCTTGTTGACCTTGATTGGGATGCCATGGAAACCGAGGAACTGAATGGGAGCGTGTGCAGATGCATCTGGGACGACGGTGGGGTGAGAAGCACAGCTCAAGGAATCCAGCCGTCATCTTCACATGGTGTTTTTCATCAACCCATCTTTGTCAACAAACATCCCAGTCGCCGTCAACAGCTGCTGCTGATGCTCGAGGGGCGGCGATGGAATATAAATGGAGGCTGAATAATGAAGTCGGCTGATGCTGACCTGTTGACTCTTGAAGTCTGATTATAATTCCAAGTGAATATGTCTCAAGTAATCATAGACCGACAAATCTGGTTTCAAATCACAATCGTTAGGACCAACTGTCTGCATTTTCATTTTGTAACCAATGAAATGTGATACTTTTATTCAGATGTCGTCAATACCTGGTTAATTAACACTCTTTTTCTTTCCTAGACTCTACATCGAAAAAGGCTTTCATCACAGAGGTACATTCCTTTACCGCATATCAAGAATGTCCTCTGTTAGACTGCAGGCAAACCTGTTCATGTAGGGATTGCTGGTTGGTGGTGTCTCATATTTTTACTCTTTTTACCAGATGCCTTCATCGTCAGGCCAGCCAGGTCATGGGAAGAAGATCGGTCACAGAGGAGTGGATGCTTCAGGAGAAACCACATATAAGAAGGTGCTTTGCTCCGAATCAATTTCTGCAGAGATTCAATTTACATTACTGTAGTTCTAGGGATTTACAATATATTGGTATCATATCAGGCAATATTATTATTTTAAAACTATTTATTTAAAAGAAAGTAACATTTTTTTTTTTTTTTTAAATTGGTCAAAATTATATTTTTAATTTTACATGCTCTTTTCCTTTTTACATTTAAATTGTTTGGCCGTCATCAGTCGCTAACCTAAAATTTTTACTAGATTTTTACAACTGTTTCTAGATTCAATGTTGATTCCATTCACATTGTTTTAGTTACTTATGGGGACACACTGTACATTGGTATCATATCAGCCAGTATTAGGCTTTTTTAACTTAAAAAAGTCACTTTTTTCAATATTTTATATCAGCTAATATCGTATATTTTATTATACATGTACATTCTCTCTTGTTTCTCTTCTCATGTTTTTCACTCTTTACATTTACATAACCTTTTCCGTCATCAAACCTAAAATTCTATCAACTAACCTAAAATTGATCTATAAAACACTAATAATTTAATAATACATTGAAATGTAATTTTTTTTAGCAAACCTCAAAGTCAAATACAGTGGTACCTCGAGATACGAAATTAATCCGTTTCGAGGCGGCCTTCGTATAATGAGTTTTTCGTATCTTGGAACACATTTTACATGTAAAATGGCTAATTCGTTCCAAGCCCTCCAAAAACACCCCATTAAATTTCAGAATAAAGCTAAATTGACCTATAAACAATGAAATAACGTAAAATGTCGAAGCTTACCTTTCGAGTGAGGCTATACCGAAAGTGGCGGCAGAGGAGGAGGAGGACAAACGGCAGATAACGTACGTACGTACACTTAACTTTACGAAAACGCATAAAAAATGTAAAGTTTCGGGTGCGGAGTGGCTGAGCTAAAGCACGCCAGCACGTACGTATAGAAGATGCATGATGGGAGGGATGCTGTCCAATTAGAGAGAAGGATCTCATGGCTTGGCTAGCATCAGGAACCAATGGGAGAGCAGGAGGATGGTGGCGAGTCTACTATAACTAAGATCGTGGCGTGCAGCGCGAGTTTCTAAATTGTTATGGGGCGAATCTCGGACTTTCAGAAACCTTTCGTATCTTGAAAACTTTTCGTATGTAGAGCAGTAAAAATTTTCGTCTTTGCTTTCGTAACTTGGATTTTCCGTAAGTTGAGCCTTTCGTATCTTGAGGTACTACTGTACAGTGTTTTTCATACTGTATATTTTAACTTTATAATGCCTAAATTCACTTTAGCATTTAAAACAGTTGATTTTATATGAATAGTTTTATTTATTTTTTATTTATGATTACCATTTTAAGGCACTAATTAAGGCACTGACTAATTATCAAACTAACAAACTAATTATCGGTTTATTTGTATCAACCAGGATTGTAATGTTGCTAATTATCTAGATCTGCAGAAATGTGGCACTAGGAAACATCAGAACAAAAAATGTAGATCAAAAGATCAATCTCTGGGTTAATATTTAAGAACGTGTCTCAAGTCAATTATATCTGTTTTTTGATTTTTCAGACCACATCTTCAGCACTCAAGGGGGCCATTCAGCTTGGGATTGGCTACACGGTTGGCAACTTGAGTTCCAAACCTGAGCGGGACGTCCTGATGCAGGATTTCTATGTGGTGGAGAGCATCTTCTTCCCCAGGTGAGCTATCCGTCTGAGACTGAGGGTGGATGTAGAATTTCACATGCAATAAATGATTTTCCTTGTTGTTCCAGTGAGGGGAGCAACCTAACACCAGCCCATCATTTCCCAGACTTCCGCTTCAAAACCTACGCTCCTGTGGCCTTTCGTTACTTCAGAGAGCTCTTCGGGATACGGCCGGATGACTATTTGGTAAGAAATATTAGGGTAGTTTTTATAATAAATGCTTGGACTTATTCAGGACCATTGAAGAATTGATCTGTGTCTGTGTTTGTGTTGGCCTTCAGTATTCACTCTGTAACGAACCACTGATTGAGCTGTCCAATCCGGGAGCCAGTGGCTCAGTCTTTTATGTCACCAAGGACGATGAGTTCATCATCAAGACAGTTATGCACAAGGAGGCGGAGTTTTTGCAGAAGCTTCTTCCTGGATATTACATGGTGAGTTGCTGTACTTTGATGGATGCATTTTGAATTGGGTTTTTAATGTCCAATACTGATATCTAGAGAACAGGGTGCACATATCCTGCAATACGTTAATACCGGTGTTGAGGGTAACGCATTACAAGTAACTTGAGTTACGTAATCGGATTACTAGTAAAGTAACGTATTACTTTTAAATTTACAACAAAATATCAAAATATATTTTTTCAAAATCTTTGCAAAATCTACACAACCTCCATTAATTCAATATGTTAAATTAAATACATATTTGTATTCATTTAATCTCATTTTATTGACCGATGTCTTGCTGCTGACCTTTGATGATTTAGTTCAACCATAAACAAACTTTTTCAACTTTCTTCTTCTGCGATCCAGTATTGCAGCATCTGAAAGGTTTGTTTGAGCTCTACTGTACACATGTGAATTTACAGCCTTGTTATTTAAATATTGTTGTGAAAGGGCATTTACGTTTGCCCAAAAAAACATTTTTGTTATTAAAAAACAATCAAACAAGCTCAGCCCAGAGGAGAGAAAAGTAATGCAAAAGTAATGTAACATTAATTTTCTTAAACAGTAACGCAATTCGTTACTTTTTAAGGGAGTAATGCATTACGTTTCAACGTAACTTTCCCCACCACTGCTTAATACTGTATTATATAATTACGTTTTTCAGCTACGATAATTAAATATAGTAAATACACGGTTTATGTTTAATTTGGTTACTTTTTAACAAACTCGATAGAATATCGATAGAATATCAGTTATTTAACGATATTAGAATTTATTAATCATTTTAGTAATCTAAAATTTAGTAAAGTTAGTAATCTAAATCTTTAGTGTTTTATTTTTAATTAATCATAATTTAATTTGTGTTTTTTTTTTTTTTTTTAGTTCTGACAGTAAATTATCAGTTAGCTAAAATATGAATAATTATCGGCCAGAATTGTGATAGTGTGCATTTTTATTTGAAACTACTGTGTATATTCAATGCCGTATGCTGATTTCTATAAAGCAGAAAAATAAATATTGCATGATATAATAGTTTAATGATAGCAAAAAATATGTAGCCTTGATAAAATGATGTATTTTGGAGCTGAAACAATTGTGAGCTAATATTTATTGCCAAATATCAGCCAATTATCTGCATGGCTTCTAGTTCTACTATTTACATTTTTCAATATTATTGTTCACAATACTGTGAATAATTTCACAGTAAATAAGAGGTTATGTTGATATTTTTTTGGTATGTTGTTTCTTTTTAAGAAAACATTTTTTACGTGAATGGAATGGGAATTGGGAATTTTTTGTGAATTTCCTACAAATAGTTCATTTTGACATTAAGTAATTGTTGTTGGCCATGACATGAAAATAATTATCATACAGAATTGTAATAACATTATGAGCGTTTTTTTTAATCAACGATTGACTGATATTGGTTTTCAATGTCCGACAAAATATCTAAAGAAGAGTGGCTGATGGTTAATTTAATGCTTATGATGCAATACATGATATAATAAAATGTAATGATAGAAAATTAGGTAGCCTTTATAAAATGACATTATATTATTTATATATATATATATATATATATATACATACATACATGTAATTATCATCAGCCATCATTCATATTCAATGTATAGTTGTATGAATGATCTAGCTTTTTATCGACAGTTAGGTTTAAGCTAGGCTATGTTCTTATTCTGTACTTTTTGAGAAACATGCTTTCCAGCCTATTATCACATGCTGTCACAAATCAACCACCTGGTTAAACAATAACACTGCTGATTACCCAACAAGCTATTTCGAACCCATTTCTCCCCTGAGGCCATTTGATTACTTACCTGAATAATAAAATAAATGACACAATTAGCATTTAAACCATGCGTGTGTCCATTGGACCAATTCAGTCCACAATAGAAGTACAAAAGGGTTTGGTTTCCAAGAGAACATGAGTTTTTCTTTCAGTAGATGATGCCTAAATGGGTTCTCAGTGTCAGCAGAGTCTGACCAGTGACTGGCTTGGCTTGTTCCATCCATTCAGCTGGAGCTAATGAGTCTATGAATAGTGACGGATCAGTTGTTGTTCAGCAACAATGCTGACCTTGGCCAGTTCGCCTACAGAAACCAGTCTTTTAACACTGTCTGGCTCTTTTCCTCTTTCTGTTTCTCCTGATCATATCTTGTAGGACATGTCTGTCACCTATGGGAAGGTCATGGTCGTTGCACAAAGCTCCTCTAGGTTGGATATCGGCTCCATTGCTTTGCCTTTGTGTGGTGCTTTTTAAGAGGATATAAACCCTAATCTAATTGAAATCAGGTGGTTTTGCTACGCTCTGGAACATTAGCTGGCAAACTGAATGCTATTGACTTAGGGAAGCTTTTTTGGGATGAAATGGTGTGAAACTTCTATCTAATGCATAAATGATGTTATTGAACTAATATTAACATTTAGAAGTGGTCATAAGCAAAAGTGTGGTTTGCATGCAATATAAAAAAGGTTTTTGTAATATTAAACAGACGTGTGTTGGAATATTGACATAATTGTACGAAATAGTTCAACAAAAAATGACAATTCTGCTATCATTTGTCATCTACGTGTCATTCTGAATCATTCTGAACACTAAAGAAGCTGCTCTTTTCCATACAGCCTTCTGTGGAACTCAAAAGAAGATGTTTTGAAGAATATTTATGCTGCTCTTTTCCATACAGTGATAGGGAAACATCATCAAGGTTAAAAAAAAAAGTGTCATAACAGTACAAAAACCCTCGAAAAGTTAAGCTTCTTTTCTGTTCTTCCGTGGAACTCAAAAGATATTTTGAAGAATATTCACGGTGCTCTTTTCCATACAGTGATATCGAAATGCCATCAAGTTTCAAAAAAGCAAAATAAAAGTACAGTACGGTAATGCCTTAACTCGTAACTAAAGCTCGTAACTGAAATTGCTCGTATCTCAAATCATTTTTTCCCTTAAGAAATAACAGGAAAAAAAATGTATCCATTCCGGCCCTCTTAAAAAACTCCCTTATTAGTAAAAAAACATGTTTTTAATTGCTATAGAGACATACACACACACAGAAAATTATAGTATATAAGGATTCCTGTGATATAAAGTAAAATGTGGTTTTAATTATGAGTTCTTACCTTCGAGACAGACGATACAATAGCGACTAATGGTGGCGTTTAGGAGGAGGAGGAGGGATAATATAGATAACGCAAACACAATACGGAAGTGTAGTGTTTCTACACGTGTTGTGTATTGGATATCCTCAGAACCTCATATTTATTATTATTGAACACACAATTCGTGTTGCTCACAGCATAATACTCCTGAATTACTTGTCACCCCCGGTAACCTCCCGCTGTAAAACAAAGGTGGCCCTCTAGTGGAGATCATATGCAATTACCCCATAAATGAGGCGGCTTTTGAGTGCTCGAAACACTTAGAGTTGCCATCCGTAAGCGTGCTCGTATCTCAAATATTTACTCGTATCTCAAATATTTACTCGTATCTCAAAGCAAAGAATTTGCTCTAAGGCTTGCTCGGAATACTCGTATGCCGGGATGCTCGTATCTCAAGATATTACTGTACCTATTTTTATGCAAGTAAAAAGCTGGAAATTTGTTGCTGAATATGTCATTTGTATTTTTTCATATTTAAATGCATTTTGACGCAAAACTTTCAGTATCGGGTGAATAAATTTTGACAGAATTGTAACTATTCCTATAAAATAAAATAAAAACTAATTGCACAATGCATGTGACCAACTAATACGAATACAAACATTTTTTTCTACAGATTTACTAACTTGCATTTGAACATTTGTTCACTCTGACTGGGCATCTTCAAATGTTTGTTTCCTGCAGAACTTGAATCAGAATCCTCGCACCTTATTGCCCAAGTTCTTCGGGCTGTACTGCGTACAATCGGGCGGGAAGAACATTCGAATGGTGGTGATGAACAACGTTTTACCCAGGGTGGTGCGCATGCACCTCAAATACGACCTGAAGGGATCCACCTACAAGCGACGGGCTTCTAAGAAAGAGCGGGAAAAGGCGAAGCCCACGTTCAAAGACCTTGATTTCATGCAGGACATACAAGACGGTCTGTTGCTTGATACAGATACACACAGCGCCCTGGTCAAGACGTTACAGAGGGACTGTTTGGTAAGTTTTGTACAGTGTGCTGGTGTCTGGAGAGGACGTGTGAATGGGAGCTAAATGAATGTGCTTCTGGTGTTTAGGTCTTGGAAAGCTTTAAGATTATGGATTATAGTTTACTGCTGGGAGTTCACAACATCGATCAGGCAGAGAAAGAGCAGCAGATGGAGGGATCTCAGGGCAACAGTGATGAAAAGAGGCCGCTGGCACAGAAGGCGCTCTACTCCACTGCCATGGAGTCCATACAGGGAGCGTCGGCCTGTGGAGAGGAGATCGAAACTGACGACACGTGAGCGGCCCAAATTACTCCATGTTTTGACACATATAAAGGATATTAAAAAGATATACAATACATTTTCAGATGCATCATAAAGTGTATGATGAAGTAATCGGGATGCAATAACAAAATTCTAACTGATGCCAATACCCTGGTACCGTATTTTCCGCACTATAAGGCGCGCCTAAAAGACTTAAATTTTCTCCAAAATCGCCTTATAATCCAGTGCGCCTTATGGGGCGGAAAATACTATTATTATATTATAATTCTATGCGGATAATAATATTATTTTTCATGTTTTCATGAATTATTATTTTTTCAACTTTTTAAAGACTTTGTTTTGTGCTTTTATTTGTTTACATTCTTTTCTTTTTTTTGTCTTTATCAGTTTTTTTTTGCTTTTCTGCTATACCAAAAGTATACTTTTCCCATGTTTATAAATCTGGCTAAAATCAAGTCCTGTCTGTTCGATTATCTGGAAATGTGTCACTTTATGGAAGTAAATGAATTGCAAACAACAAATTCATGTTGACTGAACACATTTTGTTCGCCTGACTTCATTTGAAGTTTAGTGACCTCTGACCTGTGAATTCGTATCACATGAAGACGTGTGACCAATAGACAGTCGATAAACCACGGCTTGACCTCTTAGCTAAATGAAAACAAAACTAATTTTTTGCTGTAAAGTTGAGTAGATTGTATATTTTAACTTTTTATTATTTGTTATACGTTGACGCCACAGAGTGAGACGTCATGTCATGCAAAGAAATTTTGCACGCTCGTAGTCCAATCTCAAACCCCAAAATTCGACTTTTTAGAAGTAAACAAAGAAATGTTTTATGTTTTGTGTCTTTAGCTTATTTATTTTTTTTAGTGTTTTTGTTTAGTCTCTCCTTGCCGTTGTTTTCGAAAAGCAGTTTTTTAAGTCTCCAGTCAACTTCGGGAAACACTTTTATTCTTTAAGGTATAGCTAAAAGCGTTTCATTTCGGTGTTTAGCAAGGTTTAGACTTTAGAGTATTTTAGGCCCTAAAAAATGTTCATAGTAATTTATTTTGTCATGTTTTTCCCCTGTCAGGATGGGCGGTATTCCTGCCGTCAATGGAAGAGGAGAGCGGCTGTTACTATACATCGGAATAATTGACATCTTGCAGTCTTACAGGTGCTTGCGTCAACCTCTCCGAGTCATGCCACTTATGATTTACGTCATGAGACGTTTGATTCATTGCTGCCAGTATGATTTAAAAGCACCATGGAGTGACTTTTTCTTCCTTTTTCTGTTTAGGTTAATCAAGAAACTGGAGCATACGTGGAAGGCTTTAGTCCACGATGGGGTGAGAGTTTCATTGAGTTTCATTGGCTGATAACTAGAAAAGACCTTTTGAAAAATATCAACACCATTGTTCCATAAAAGTCGCTCCATCTCTTGTCGCTTTGGATGAAAAGCTTTGGTCAAATTAACATCCAGCTGTGTTTGGAGACTCTGTGGTCTTTGACCTTCGCTGTAATTCTTCCTACTTCCTTCATTTTCATTTTAATAAAGCAATGTCTGCTGCGGTACGTTGGCATGAATGGGGTTTAGTGAGAATTACAGGGTTGTGGAGGAAATGCTGCACTAATTTGGGACCATTTTTCTCAAAAGATGTGCCAATTGGGCTGTTGCTGGATATGAGACGCACATGCACATACCACACACACACACATACATGTACACACTGATTTTCTCCTCAGCTCAGCTGTGAATAAAGGAGATTTCTCCAACCCTGCCTGTGACGCATCAGTCTACGCCATACTGTGAATGGCTCAAGATTCATTTGCACGCTAATTATGTTATTTATAGACCTAGAACTTGCATATCTTGATCACGTCCGCTGGAAGTGTTGACTGGTGGTCCATGAATAATGTATGTTGAACTGGAAACCTTAAGTTTGACTTAAAGCCTGCATGAAAATCAACCGTATTGAACTGTAGCTATTCAGATTGATATAGATGGTTTACTTTTTCGCTCTCTCTTTCGTTCTTCAGGACACCGTTTCTGTTCATAGACCGTCTTTCTACGCGGACAGGTTCTTCAGGTTCATGAGCACAACTGTATTCAGAAAGACTTCGTGTGAGTTGAATTTATATTAATATTATATTCACACAGATTCATTTCATGTTCTGCATAAAGAATTAATGATAACCTATTTGACCATTCTGACATTTCAAGAAATTCAAGAAAAGTACTGTATTTAGGAAATATAAATATAGATCTATATATCTAGATATATAGATCTAAAATATATATATTTTTCCTTTTATAAAGGAAAAATATAACACTGAAAACTAAAATTAATAATTTGAAATGCTACAAAATAATTTAGACATCACAGCATTGTAATGTATAGTATGGAAATGGATATTTATTTTGAGATTTTTTAAAGATTGCGTTATTATTTTATTGAATAATTAAAATTAGTTTTAGATTACTATTTTTAACTATTCTGTACCAATACATTTTTTAAAAATTATAATCAATAAGGTGCCGATAATCGATATATGTTGCATCCCTATAAAAGTAAAACGGTACTTTAAAATTTACATCTAAAATGTATGTGCTATGTTAAATGTAAAAAAACAAGATGTTTATTATCTATATAATGCACAAGATTTATTTTTATACGATAATGAAAGTCAGTGTTTAGTAAAATCCTAACCTTATTCCTGCTAATGAAAGAAATGACAAACT
Organism: Rhodeus uyekii; assembly: GCA_037043235.1. Lineage (NCBI taxonomy): Eukaryota > Metazoa > Chordata > Actinopteri > Cypriniformes > Acheilognathidae > Rhodeus > Rhodeus uyekii. Next base: position 499,239 of record JAWRVZ010000060.1, read on the forward strand.
TCACCTATTTCCACGATGCCAATCATAGATATTGAAACTATTTTTAATATTAAAGTGCATTTGTAAACCAGTTTTTTTTTTTTCAGCGTTAAAATCCTCTCCGTCAAAAAGGGGTCGTGGGGGCTTAACCTCGGGCAAATACGGAGGACCCGGAGCGGCCTGGTCGGCCAGCCAGCTGCCCTTCGTGAGAGACGAAAACATCTACGACTTGAGAGGAGCACGTAGCTTCCCCACGCTGGAAGATGATGGTAAACAATGTAGGATAATCTCAACATTCTCAACCAGGAGGATTTAATGGGTTTTAGTCGCGTTTAAACTCTGCCTGGTTTCAGGTCGGACGGACGTGCTTCCCTGCACCCCTCCCTCGTTCGAGGAGGCCACCACAGCCTCCATCGCCACCACGCTCTCCTCCACCACCTCTCTGTCCATCCCAGAACGCTCCCCCTCAGACACCTCCGAACACCCGCGCTACAGGTTAAGACTGTCTGTCGCTCTGTAATATTCCGGCGTCAGGCCCGTAACGGGTGCAATAAACTCTCTGTTCTCTTCTGTACAGGAGACACACCCAGTCCAGTCATGAAGAAACGTAAGGAAAACAGAGACTTTTTTTTTTTTGCTTGCCTTGAATTCATCTTATGTTATTTGTTTAGTTTTTTGTACTTATTAGCATTTTCCTTTTGAAAGGAGTTAGCCAACTTCAAGAAACACTTTTTTTTACAGCACTTTTATTCCCAAAAGTATAGGTACACATTTTATTTCAGCACTTGGATTTGTGACTTTTTGTCTTGTTTCGGGTTTTTTTGCTTGCGTGTCTTATTTACATTATTTGTTTTCTTTAGTACTTCGCTTTTTTTCTTCTGAAAGGAGTTAGCCTTGTACTAAATTACTTTGTGAAACATTTTATTTATTGCAATTTTATTTCTAAAGGTATAGTTACCCATTTAATTTCTGCATTTTTTTTGTTTGTTTTTTACCTTTTTTTGGTCAGACAATTTTCTTCTGCTATATACTATAGCTTTGTGCAATGAACAGACCAAAATTAGTCTGAACAGACTGACTTTGTTTCATAACATTTGTTCTTAATGGAAGAGAATGATTTGTTCTGAGTGGTTTTGTTGGTGTGGTTTGGCTGAGCCCTCTGCTGGTGTTGTTGTAGAATGCAGGACGAGGACCAGCAGACCATCACAGTGGAGGTGGAAGTGGAGGGGCGATACGACAGCGAGCCCACCCTCGTGGCTCCCCAGGTATCGCCGGAGAACAGGTACGCACTAAAAACCGAGAAATGATCTGCAGTCAGGAGCACTTCTAGATATAGCAGATATTGTTGAATGTATATCAATGAAGTGATTCACTGTCAATGAATCGAGAGCAGTGTGGATGTGAGATCAGGGGTAACGTGGGAATGAGGGATTAGACGTGCTTCACTGAGCTGAGCACACCTGATGACAAAACTACACCATGGAAACTGCCACAAAGGAACTTAACGAACAGGAAGCACTTAATCATGTTGCCACTAAGTACCCAAACATTTTTGGTCACTGGACCAGTGGCAATGTAAAAAAACAGTATGCAATAATATAATATTATTATTGAATATATATATATATATATATATATATATATATATATAGTATGTGTGTGTGTATATCATTCATTATTGCTTGTTTGAATTTGAACCGTTGACGAAAGTTCCTGCTGCACTCTTCCATACAGTGCTGCATTCATTCAATTATTATATATATATATATATATATATATATATATATTATTCAGTCATACAAATAATGCTGAATTGAAGTAAAATACAAATATTACATGAAAATAAAAACTATCACAACTAACAAATGAATAAGTTGAAGTACTAAAATGATCAAAACTGAAATAAAAATAAAGCTATAGACATATATTTTAAAAAAAAACGAATACAAATGGCAAAAGCACATAACACAATTGTTAAAATGAAATATATATATGCACAATATTAATTAATACTATAATGGTTTATAAATGATAGTTGAATAACACCGCATACAACTAAAAAGTATTATAAAATGTTTTTCCTTTTTCACATGTAGTGAAGCTCCAGAGGTGTTTCCAGAAGCCTCGTCCAGCTCTGTCCCGGCGAGCCCCAGGATAGTGGTAGAATCTGACTGCGCCAGTCAGGCCTCGGGCTGTACGAGCCGTGCCTCTGTGGACGAGGATGAGGATGTGCCAATTACAGACATTTATTTTGTAAGCTTTTCAGTCATTTGAACTAAAAACATGTATTGTTTATGCTTATATGTGTCTGGTGTGTCTGGACTACAAAAACGTATTTCTTGTGTTCCAGTAATAATATCTAGACATCCTTAAAATATGATACATTCACATAAAAAAACGCTATTGCATATTAAGATATTAAGACTAAAATTAAAGTTTATTTTTGTAATGCATTGTCAGATATTTTTCTATTATTTTAAGCATAAAAGTAACAACATTTAGTAAGAGTTAAACATACAGTAATCGCAGATATCACTAGCCGAAAAACCGCGAAGCAGCCTAGATATAAATATACGGTATATTTTTTTTCATAATTTTTATTTTTTTCCATCTTAAATTTAAGCTTTTTTAAACCCTCCCAACAATTATAAACCCTCCTAACGGTCTTATATAAACCCTTTATACAATTTTTAAAACAAAATATTACTTTTACATGCATTATGTAAAAGTTGAGGTAAAATGTACTGCACAGCAAATAAAGAAGAAGAAGAAATGTTACATTTATATAGCGCTTTTCCAGAGCTCAAAGCGCTTTACATAGTAGGGGGGAAATAAAAGCATTACTCTAGCTCTGAAAGCACCACTTCATCAGGCGCTTCGTAAGGTGGTACGATGTTGTCGTCAATATCGTCGTCAATATCGTAATTTCCTTTTCCATTGTAGGATTACCAATGTTTTGTTTTTTTGCGGGTGAGGAATATAGTGATCGGCAGTTGCTGACACCGTTTTTTCTTTTGTGTAAGGATGTTCTCATACACCTGCACGGCACCTGCATCGACTGTATTTCAGAACTGCAACAAATTAATCATCTTATCAATATAAGACGTATCTGCCCTCAGAAACCCGCGATATAAAGGGGAGTAAAGATATAGATTTACATATCATATATTTATAAATCCATGATGTACCGAGGACGCGATAGGTGAACCGCGATATGGCGAGGGATTACTGTATAGTAAAAAATACCAATGATGTAACTTTAAAATTCATAAAGTTGTTTTTTTTATTGATTGATTTGAAGGATATTTATATATTTTTACTTGAATACAAAACAAAGTGGATTGTCTGCATTAGATTACATTTTTTTGACTGTGAGATTCTCCCATGTAAACTTCTGTATGACTGTATAAGATTTAAATGAATTCTGTCTAAATGCTGACAATATCATTATATTTGTGTTAAAGGGTTAAAATTATCGCATAATTCTCTAAATTATGGGATCATTTTCATTTTTGGGTGAACTATTCTTTAACCTTGAATAACACCAATACAATAGACACATTCTAGCCCATAAACAACAAAACAAATGGATGTGTCAGTGCATCCACTGGGATGTTTCTGAGCACAGCCTAGAAAACTGAGAAATGGCATTCATTATCATTTGTTGACGCATTGAGGCCCTTCGGATGCCTCTTAAACTGGGTTTTATGCTGAAAAGAGGCCTAGAGACTCTTGAATTATTCATCCATTAACAACCTGCTCCAGCTGCTCCGTCGCTCTTTCCTCTTAGTAATGGAGCTGTCAGTTTTTTCATCATCTCTTTGACTTTTTCATTTCCATTCTGCCATCTTTCATTATTTGTATGCCGTCTCTGTCCATCTTTTTTCCTCTGCCTCTTCTAAGTTCTCTGACGGCAGCGTCTGTGTTTGTCAGCCCTTCACACACAGACGGCGGCACAATGTAAGTTTTTATTAGCTGAAACTAGTTTTAGAGGTAGTTTTAGAATTAATTGGCTCATTAAAGCCTTAGATGTTTGTATTTTTGTTTCGATTATTGTAGCCTTTTTCTATCCTTTTACAATTAGATTTAAGGCTGTTTTTGTTACTGTACCTTTAAGACTTATATGCAAATGAGCGCACTATAATTGTTTTGAGGTAAATGGTTGTTACTATATATATATATATATATATGAAGTCACAGTCTCAAAGATTATAGAAAGTTGCTTCAATGTTGTGAAAATGATTACATGGTAGTTTTAGCCATTTAGTTTTAACTGTTTTTAAGACACTGGAAACACAATCGGGTGACAAAGTGACCTTAATCACTCTTTTGTTAGTTTACGAGCTGCTAGCACGATATTTAAAAGATTTGTGCCTGGTTTTTTTTTTTTTGGTGACAATAATATCAATGTTAGTTTTTCACTATTCAATCAAATTCTGGTGGATAAAATTACATCCAGCTCGAAACTAATTTCCAGTGATTAGCATATGGGTTAGCATAAGTAAAATATGTTGCGAATGACGCATTTACGAAGTTTATTAGTTTCTGATTTGTTTGTCTTTCACTTCACTTCCATCTCATTCTAAGTTTCTCTCTTTTTTTACTCACCAGATTACAGCGTTTAATTCATAAAATCTATATTTTCATCTTTGCGCAGTGGCTACAAAAATAGTAGTTTAGTTACGTTTTCATCATATACCTCACATTGTAGAAAATTATTTTTCCAGCCTTATTAACATTAACAACATATCTTAAACTTATTAAACTTATTGCTCACTTTGTTCAAGAATTCGTTCCATCGTTTTAGTAAATCGTGGTCACGTTGATTTTATTCCCTCGTTTTGATTAATCTAAAACAAGGGAACAAATGATTAAATACCGTACACGATTAACTTAAAGCGAGGGAACGAAATAGTTTACGTTTGCACTTGTAGACTTGCATTGTATATCAAATGTAGAAGATTACTTTCCCATCCTTATTAACATTATCTTATTAACAAATCTTTTCCTCGTCTATCTGTGGGGGAGCACGCCATATAAAAATTTATCGTGGCCATAAATTAAAAATTCCTTCTGACAACTTAATTAGTTCCCTCGTTTTGGTAAATCGTTGCCATGTTGAACTCGTTTTGATTGAGGGAACGAATTAGTAAAACATGTTGACATTAGCAAGTCATGGAACTAATTGATAATTCACAGCCACAATATACTTTTTCCGTCATCGCATGTTATACGCGGGGCTCCACATCTAGGCAAACTCCAAATGCAAGTGAGCATCGCTCTGACCATCAATGATGACCATCATTTCCTTGAAGTGAGCATGTTCCTTTAGACCTGTTGTTGCCCAGTTGCTCACTTTTGTTTGGAATTCCTTTCCCGAACTGACCTTCAAGGGTCACCCTCTTCTAATATTCCTCTCTGGCACTCTTGTCTTCCTGTCTATCTTCCTGTCTTTCCCTTCTGGCTCCCTCTGCTGTCTTGGGTGTGTACCGGCAGCCTCCTGAAGACAAAAGCTGGGTGTATTCTCCTCTGCACTTCAGCTCAGGGTCTAAGACCCTCCCAGAGGACGAAGAGGAGAGTGAAACAGTAAGTGCGCACTGTGTCGTGATCGTCCTGGGTTTGTAATTCTTGATGTCAACAGTCGATGATTTTTCCTTGCGAGTTCATTTCCACTTGAGCCACCGTATTCAAACACCGTTCATGTGTCCCAACAGTAAACGGACCTCAGGAGAGAGGAGCAGCTACAAGGTTTGGACTCCTCGCGTTCGGAAGCTCTACTGGTCAGATGCTACTGTCGAAATTTTCATCACTCGATCACCCACTCCTCAAACAACACCAAGCGAGTAGTAATACCAATGCCCAGATGTATTGAGTAAAAATTTATATATTTAATTATTTTATTTTTAATTCATTGTCTGATTTTTGTACTGTGACTGTTTTCTCCTTTTTGAGCTGCTAAGAGTATGCTATTATTATTTTTTCATTATGTTTTTACTTTTATTTATTCTTTTGGGTTGTAGGTAGAGACCATTAAAAAAGACAGATGTTTTTATAGTTAATTATGCTTTATTTATGCTACTCTGGTTGTTAATGCACATGTTTATCAGGTAGCTTTATTCCTTAACTGTTGAAAACATGCAAATGAATCAATTTGTAATTAATCTGCATTATTGCAAATGATAGTTCATATTGTGTTAATTTATGTTGCAGTCCTTAAATGTAGTTCTATACTTCTTACTCATTTTAATTATATTTAAACTGTGTCACAGAAGTCAGCCAACTTTCGCCCCAAAATCAGTACAAAGTGTTTAGGGCTATTAAGATACGTTAAGCCAGAAGATGGGACCAAACTTATTGTGTGGGAGGCCAAATATATAAAACAAATCATATCACAATCATTCCCCGTCAGAAATATTTAAGTTGAAAAAAAACTTAAATTGTAAATCCATATGTATAGAATTAGTGTGTGCCTATGCATCGAGCGTGTTTGTGGTTTTGAGTAAGCGAGTGTATCATTTTACAATGGATGTGTGTGACACGGATTCTTATGTGCAGTGGCCAGTTACTATTGATATTGCTGTTGCGTCTAAAATAAAAGGACTACCGCAGCAATATATTTGTAAAGTGTAGCACACGCGTATTTTGGTTGCCTTACTTTTTTTTGCCAACCTAAATTCTATTGTAGTTAAAATATTCACTGATTCAGTCTTTATTTTCTGGTTCACGAATGATAATGAATTAGAGAATTTGTATATAGATCTTTAAATACATATAAACTATATTTTAGATGTTATTTGAACTTTTGTTTTCTATTTTATTTTGCAAAGGATGTCTAAGCCTAGGTCCACACACACCCACCCATTCTTCCAGCGTCCAGGACATGCGCCATTTCTTGTTAAGTCTAGGTTCTGTCTCGTGTGTATACTTTACAGTTTGAATTGTAAAGTCTATACTTTCTCAGACATACAACTGTATCAATCGCTTACTCTTCCAACAGTTGAGCTGTGTTTGTGTGTGGTCAAAAAGCTGTGTGCCCCCCTCAATATCAAGAGCATGACAAAACGTGAGTCTTCTTACATTGATGTACAGCATAGGCATTTATCCTACAAAAAAAACACAACTAATGGACCGTTGTGTGTACATTTGTTCAAATCCTTAAAATAAACGCAACTCTTGATTCACAGGTTTCTTGATTTTTTTTAAGCTAGTTTCTTGTAGCATTCAGAATTTCCTAACAATTAATCATGAAGGTTTAGTTTAAATCCAAATTTACTTTCTTTAACTATTTGTATGAAGCTTTGGCAACAGTAAAAGCTTAGTAAACGAACATCCATGTACTCCATTAAGTTAATTCTACAAACATTACAGCCAGTACCTTTAATTTGATCAGACATCTTTTCCAACCGGACCGGGACTCTTCACCGTTTGCGTCACACCGATTTGTGTTCAGAGCATTTCAAGTGGAAGACGAGACAACTTCATACAAAACGTTATCACCGTCCTGTGATATAACACCATCATTACAAAATGGCCTCATTTACAAAATGTGCAGATGTCAAAAATTAGTGTTCAGCACTTAAAAAAAAAAAAAATCAATACATCACATGTATTTGAATTAATTTCTTTCTTTTTTTACATACCATACTTTGAAGCTTCTTCCCATAAAAGCATCTGCCAAACACATGCGTAACAGCAAAAAAACAGCTCAACTACCATACACAACCAGGAAGTAAAACCTGAGCTTTGGGAGGTAGCGACTTAAAACCTGCTGAGACAGAAAAAAAAACTGCTACATTAACCCAGTAGTAGAATTTGCAACTGACAGAAAATGGATGAAAAGGGCGAGTCAAATTAACCCGCAAACAACTAATACAAAGAGCACAAACATCACAAGAATGTTTCTGCCCCTAAATTAGAAGGCAATCCCCCTCCCCCCCCCAATAGCCACACCACAATTACAATACATGACTAAAGGACCACACATCATCACAGTGTAGGTTCTCAACGTTGAGATTTATTAGCAAACCTTTAACAAAGGCAATTTCTTGGAAAGCATCACAATAAAAAGTGGGGAGAAAAAAAAAAACATTTGGTCTCTAAAAGTCATAAGCAAAACTAAAAACGTACCATTCGGTACAAATACAAATATGTAACTTGACAAATAATTTGGAAAGCATAGTGAGAGGGGTGGAGGGAATCAGATGTGGAAGGCAAAGGATGACGATTATGCATTTCTGTCAATCCTGACGTCAATCTCGCGTCCACTGAGTCGGTAGCCGTTCATAGTACGACAAGCTCGCTCGGCAGTTTCAGGACTGTCAAAGCGCACCACACCACAGCCCTTGGATTTCCCATTCTCCATCTTTATGTCAGCATACTGAACAATGCCTGTTAGAAAAATGGATGTCATAATGATTAATTAAATGACAAACATCAATGCAGACATAAAATGTATGGGTTTGCTAAACATGGGGAAACATCTCACCACATGAATTGAAAGTGTCCTTCAACATCTTCCAGGTGAAGTCAAAGGGCAGCTGTGAAAATACACAATTACATTACAAATGCAACAAAGTCTGTGTGGGCAGGAACACATAATATAACTAATAAACTTTTCTTTATCTCAGGATTTGATTAGAAAGCAAATGCAGAAAATGGAGATCAAATGCTTACATTTCTAACAAAAATCTGGCATCCCTTCCTGGCATTGGCTCCACCAACGCCTGGCCCTCCTTGTCCAGTCCCACTGAAAGGAGTGCCGAAGTTGCCGCGGTCCATATCAGCAGGTCTATCAAACTGACCCCCAACGCCACCAGTGCCCATACGATCCATGCTGGTGCCCATGCGGTCAAGCCCTGACGAGGGGAAGCGGTCCATACCACCGGAGCCCATGCGGTCGAAGTTTGAACCCATTCGGTCGATCCCCGCGTTCATCCTGTCCATGCCCATGGGAGAGGCAAAGTCCATTCCGCCACTCATACGATCCATGCTGGACGGGCCCAAGCGGTCGAACCCACCAGGGCCCATGCGGTCCACACTGGAGCTCATGCGGTCAAGGCCTGATCCCAGGCGATCCATACTGGGCCCTAGCCGGTCAATCCCTGAACCCATTCTGTCAAAGCCAGTTCCCAAGCGGTCCAGATCAGACATGCGGTCCATGCGATCCATTCCCATTCGGTCAAGCCCTCCCATGCGGTCCATGCCGCCGCCGCCGCCACCACCACCACCACCACCAAGCCTGTCCATGCCAGAATTCATACGATCCATTCCCATGGTGTTTCCTGCAAATCAATTAAAAACCAAATTTAATATAAAAACAGTTTTAAAATGATTAATAAAAGTACACGAGGAAAGAATAAACATCACGAACCCATTCCTCGGTCAAAAGAGTCGCCAAAGTTGCTACGGGACATTCCCATGTCATTACGACCACCAAACTCTCTATCAAAGCCACCGCCTATTCCACGATCCATATCTGCAAAAAATAAAAATATGGTTTATAATTGAAAAGCAAACAAGATGCATAATTAAATGCATAAAAACTGTAAACTAATTTACCATTCATTCTTCCCATTCCAGAGGGTCCAAAACGATCCATGTTGTTCATACCTCCTCCAAAATTATCCATCCCTGAAACAGCATAGCATTTTACTTAAATTTGCATGCTAAATAAACTACACGACGAAAAGAGAGAGAAAAAAAACATCATAGGATTCACAATTCTTAGTACATATAATAAGCAGAAACTGAAATGTAGCGACTTAAAGTACAACGTCTTAAAATAAAAACACTGAGGATATTGCAACACTCTTCTGCTCCGTTAGTACGTAGATGGAGTTTGGATACCACCCATCCAAAAGGACAGACAACCTTCGAACTAAAGCATGAAAATCATACCCCTGCAGGTTCCTTCCATATCCATAAAAATGTCCAAAACGGGTCAAAAAAAGGAAAAAGGGTTGATGAGATGTCCTGAGAAACATACCTCCCACTCTACCCATGCCACCAAAGCCCATTCCATCCATTCCTATGGAGAAAATTAATTCATGGAGAGGGGTGGGGAATGAAGGTCAGTGTGTGCAAGCAGAAACAATCCAAAAAGTTCAACGAGGGACAAGCTTTACCTCCTGGTCCCATGTTGCCCATTCCACCCCGGTTGAGCTGAGTAGCGTCGATGGGTTGACCGCCGGGTCCCAGACCGAGACCAATGCCGCTCAGACCACCTGCACGAGATTGTGGGAATTGGTTTTAAAGAAAGAAAAAACCTAGACAAATGCAAAAAGACTGATCACATGATAATATTAAGTCCCTTACGAGGAAGTGCTGGAGGACGATCTGGGGGTGCAAAGTCACCTTTGGGAAGGGATTTCTCATCCTGAAATGACAATGACAGGTATGAAGAGGCAGATTTTGATGAGCTTTCAACTGCCAACATATCAGTACAACCTACATGATTGCTTACCAGTTTGACGTGCATGACCCTGTTGAAGAGGAGCTGTCCGTTGAACATGGCTAACATCCATTAAGGAAAACTTTAAGCATTGCACATTAAAACAACCTTATCCCAAACATTAAACGCAATTGTGAAGGATACAGACTGCTTGAACGGCCTCAATAGGCATCTCAAAAGTGACTGTTCCCATGCCTCTGCTTTTCCCATCCTTATCCTCCAAGATGTCCGCACGCACAACCGCTCCAGCCATCCCAAACACTTCTTTGAGCTTCTTCCAGCCAACCTTGTAATCCAGCTGCACAGACAGATGCAATATGAACAGTCAGGGGTCACATTTCAAAACTTCAACTCAATGTTTTGCTACACAGTTAATTCAAAGTCTTACATTGGCCACAAAAATGGTGCTTCCAATTTTTCCAGATTGGAGTCCATGGATGATCTCATTGGGAATGTTGGGGTTGTTCATAAGACTCGGAGGGATGTTGACCAATGGAGGAGCACCAGGCCCTGGACCCATCCCCATGCCCATTCCGCCTCCCATTCCTCCACCCATCCCTCCTCCCATTCCCCCACCCATGCCTGGGGGTCCGCCGCCGCCACCACCACCCCCACCCCCACCATGAGCCCGGTTAGCTTCACGCTGGGCTATCACTCCATCTGGATCCTGAGATGGAAAAAGAAGAAGTTTATAATTGGGCTGAACAAGACAAAACTTGAAAACACAAAAGTTAACCCAGTTTAATTCATTCTTAAGATGCACTCACCTCCTTGACCTTGAGAGGACGGCCATTCATGACATGTTTGTTGACTTTCTCAACAGCCTTTTTCATGAGTTCTTCAGTTCTGAACTCAACCACACTTTAAAAGAGATAAACAGTGTGAGCAACAGTTGCAAAAAAACAAAAAGACTAAATTGAAAAATGAGACGTGATCGATGGGCTGAATGATACTTACGCACAACCCTTTGTTCAGTCAGCAAACCAGCCAGGACAGACGAACAAATAAAATGGGAATGAGAGAGACAATTAGAAAAAAGCCACAAGACATCATTGACAACTGACTCAGGAAACCTTTTAAAAAAATACTTCAGGCACACTAAATTGATCAATTATATATATATAAATATATATTCATATAATACTTCTCTGTGGTGTTCACTTAGTGCAAAACAGTTACATTTAATGCATAATTGCATCCAAACTCAAAATGGCTGACAGGATTAATTGACGACCAGAATACACAACCGGCCTTCAGTTCCAATTACGCATTCAAGCTCCATTTCTGTTGTTATCCCACTAGATTCTCTCAACAAATCATTGACGCCATGATTATCCTTGTTTAATTACTGAACACCACCTGAAGTCCGAAATGACTCGCAGTGCAATAAAGCTACCTCTTAATCAAACAAAAACCAGAATTACTATATAACTGGTTCCACTCAGAACCGCAGTCGGCGTCCTTTTTTGTTCGAATGCCACCCAAGACAACACATTTTGAACTCTCAACCCAGTCCTGAACATCCCACATTAAAATCTAAGAGTACATGTAAGAACTCAAGCGGACAAAGGGAGGTTCGTCTCTTGCACTTACCCTTGATTTGCCTTCTCCGTCCATTAAGTGTTCCACGTACGTTACCTCACCCACTACAAATCAGATTCCAGACGACACACACCAAGGGGAGAGAAGCCGAGAGAACAATTGGGGTTTAGAGCAGACACAAACGGGGGGACGGTGAGAGTGAGCTCGGCCTGCGAGTCCAGAGCCTCCTCCCCCAGCACCTCAGCAGCACAAATTCTGGTACAGGTCTACAAGAAGCAAGCTGTAAAAGGTCTTAAGGAAAACTTCTTAAGCTGTCCTTGCTGGGATCCTCAACATCCAGGACTGACCAAAAGGATTTGACCTCCCGAGCCATCGAAAATTGGATGGATTGCCAACTATGGCCTTTGTTGGACGTTGATGAAAACGTCTGTTACGGTTAACACTTCTTCTGCGACCTCAAACATTCAACACACCTAAACCGTGTCGATAAGGCAAAAAAGTAGCTAGAGAAAAATAGCTAAACCTATGCTATAAAATAATGTTTTGAAATTACAGAAACCTCATCCACCTGGAACCAACTTGGCTTCCCAACTGAACAATTGGCATTGAGACTCTTGAATTTTATCGATTAGCCAAACCAGCTTCAACAAGTCCCGTTGGATGAACACTCAAGAATAGGATTAGATGCTGACTTCGCATCCGATGAGAGACTGCAAACCCAAACCAGGTCTAGTCTGTTTGTCAAAAACTACATAGAAGAACCACCTGGCATTTCTCCAGCAAGAACGTCTGTCCATAAGATAAAACAAGGACCAGCTTAAGAAGCTGCTTTACTCTGTAGACCTGTACCCCCAGAAATCAATCACACATCCATTTTTTTATGGGCACAATAATGAAGATCTGCTGCAACAACATTCACTCTGGCAAACCTAAAAAAGAAAATGCAATTTAATTCTACAAGCAACAATTTCCACATGAAATTCCCCATGCGTAAGAATCATTAGGCATGGAGGGGGTACTACACATGGATTGGAAACATTTGACCTCTCATGAGTTGTTCTGAAATACTATCCAACAGGTTAGGGTGAAATCTACACACTTTCTCCAAAGCCAAAGAGACCGATTGATGGCATCAGATTCATATGAATAGATTTAACTCTGTTCTAAATGTATGTGCAATTCGCAAAAGTTTAAAGTGCCATCCATCCACATTGGAAATCTTGAGTAATTTAACTTTTGCCACAACAGCCCTTTTCCCTCAAGACACTTTTCAAACAGCCTTTTTTCCAAGACCACTTCCCCATGATGGGATATTTATCCTCTGACCTAAAGCAACTGTAAAGTTGGCCACCTTCAAAACCCCCAAAACTAGAAAAGGTCCTAACCTAACCTTGGATGTATAACCAAGCAGCACAAAACCGTACCTTTTTCCTTCATGAGATCTTTCAGTGTTTGCCATTTAACATCGTAGGGAATGTTGCTGACAAACGCACGGTATCTCTTGTTGGGGTTCCCGTAAGGCTCAAACCGCCCCCCTCCACCACGCTTCTGGGGCCTCTCTTTTCTCGACTCATGGTTGGACTTGCCATTCACCGAATTTCTGTGGAAAGAAAAACACGCAAATCAAAAATATTTTCTCAACCTGCAACAGGAGATAAAACTACTTTGTGTGAGCAGTTGTGTTTTTCCATTTATGTTCTAGAGTTTGCATTTTTTCCACCCTAAATTTTAAAGACTCAATTTGTGCTTTCTATGTTTTAGAAACATAGCTCAAACAATAGAGGTCGGCACTTGCAACGCCAAGTTCATGGGTTCGACTCCCAAGGAAACAAGAACTGCTTAAAACGGGTTTCTTGAACGCAATGCAAGTTGCTTTGGATAAAAAAAGTCTGCCAAATGCACACATTTCTTAAAAAAGCAGCAAGTGGAAGTTATTTCTTGTGATAATCACAAAAATTATGTCACAAATGTTTATTGAGCTATGCTTGTATTGAACACGTAGTGGTTCATTAATAGCCAAAAAATTAGCTATAAAATTAAGGTGCAGTCATGTTTTCTGTCGTTAATTTTATTAACTATAAAAAAATTAAGAGTTTCTTGGAAGTTAAACATTAAACAAAATGTTTGGACAACAAACAAAACTTGGAAGTTCAACGACAAAAAAAATCCATCAATAACTAGTAACGAGAGCAACAAACAAAGGGCACTCATCTCGTGCTCGTTACCCAACAACAAAAGTGTTTCATATGTCGTCTATATGCTTTATTTCGTGTACAAAATACATTTCATGCGTGATGTTTCCTTAGCTTGATTCGGGCCGTTATGAATCCAACGACTCTTTGTTTCAGCGGGTTACGAACCAACCAAACGAGTTCATCCTTGAGCAAAAAACGATATTTTACAAGCAACTTCGCTATTAATAAAATGCACTATGCATCTATTACTGTTTTAAACTTATAAAGCCAAACATGAAGAAAAAACGGGGTAAAAAAAAGCCAAACAGTTGTCTCGTTACCCTTGGCCTGGTTTCTCTGGAGAAGCCTCAGTCGACATTTTGCCTTCAGATGTTTTCCTCCTTTTTCAAATTCAGCTGCTCTAAATCCCTCAGACTAGGTCTAGATATAGATAAACACGAATTTAAAGTCGTAAATACAAAGCTTAATCGTGTTGCTGTCCCGTTGAGGTGAGGTTTCGCCACAAGCGTAAGAAGCGTCGGTCCGCTGCTCGAGTCCTTCGCCTGGCGAAATGGCGGCAGTTTGCTGAGAGAGAAGCTGATATTAGAGGCGAAGAGAGGCATGATGGGAACCACGTGTGACGCGTTCTCATTCAAAACCTCAGGAGAGATTTTTAGTGGGATCCACACCTTCGTCCAAAAGATGCTCTCCCTTGAATATGTAGTTAATTTCCTTATTTTGTATGCAAAATGTTTCATTCACAAACAAAAGTGGCTTAATTCTCCTATTTAACTCTGCCATAATGCATCAACATTTGTACTTTTTAAAATTATTAATAAGTTGAAGCGATGAAATTACAAAGTATTTAAAAATATGATTTAATATGATTTTTCTTTGTATATATTATTGCAAATTTTATGTATGCAAACCTTTTTGTTCTCTATTTTGTAGTTTTGAGTGTTCAATATGAGATATACAATTTATAGATTAGAATAGATTCTATTCTCTGATTTTGTTTTAAATTGTATTTATGTAAAAGCATAAAAAAAAGTTCTATAGTGGGTTCATTTCGATTTACAAAACAACAGAGTGAAATTATCATTTGATTCAATATGTATTATTAAACATTGTGGCTTTATCGTCATTTCCACCACACTGAACAATTTAGCTTCTAATAATGCATTTTCATGTTATAATTGTGAATCGTAAAAAAGATAGCAATTGGCTAAAGTTGAAATATGTGAAAGCCAAATCAAGATAAATATAACTTTGCTAAAAGAATATTTTTGTTTGTCACAACCATTCAAGCTGTAATTTTGGCAAATTATGCACTTGTGGAAAGTTATTTGTATTTAGCATACACATTATAATTATATAATCTGGTTAGCATGACAAAAGATTGTTTTTCCAAAACTGTTTGAAATGTCATTTCCATCACAGAATGCTATGAAACGGCAGATTTAATGCTAACTAGCATGTTGTTAGCAAGATTTAACATTAACTAACATGCTGATAACAAAATTATACTTGTATGTTGTTAACAGAATTTAATGCTAACAACCATATCGTTAATAAGATTTACCACTAACTAGCATGATTTAATATGAATTAGCATGTCGCTAGAAAAATTTAGCATCGAGTAGCTTGTCGCTAACAAAATTTAACATGAATTTAACATGAATGTCGTTAGCAAGAGTTAGCATTGAGTAGCATGTCGTTAGCAAGATTTACTAGCATGTCAGAAATGACACTGGGGAATTTTATGACTATCGAATGCACACACTTTAGGACACTGTTGTGTTGGCTTCATAATGTACAATATCAAAAGAGCTTCAGAACATAAAAAACAGGTTGTTTAAAGTAATTATAAAATTGTGTAACCTTTCAGCAAACTCTAGAAAGAACCACCGCACAGTTATCAGATCCAGAGCATCATTTTTAATTTGCTTTGCACACTTTTCTTGGCTGATTTAAAGCACCAACATATTTTGGTGAGGACATTACAGACATCTTTCTCTTAGCCACTGCACAACATAAACATTGTAGTATTATTTCAAAAGTTCAGAGTGACAAAAAAAATCCTGTGCTTGATGAACAAATGAAAACACAACAGAAGCAAAATGATATAAAGTATGAATACATTAAAACACACACTGGCAAAATTAGAGATATTTCAACTTAACAACCTATGTGAACATGTTTAAAATTAAGTTCAGATCTGCTTTGGAAAAGTCTCCTTAAAAACAGCAACAAAAGTTAAAACCTCCCTCAAAAATTTACAACAGAAACCGCATTTCCATTATAAATTTGTGAAAGTGCCATTGTATTTAAATAAGAAAGCATGCATTGGAGGAACAGATAGGTTTGGTATTATTAACAACAACTTGAGCTGCTGAACTGCTCTTGCAGGGTTGCATATTGTGGCCAGCTCATCGGCATCCACTGCAAGGTAGTAAAAAATAAAAATATGAGTTCAACATTGTCCCCCTCCTCCTAAAGTCCTTCATATGCAACAACATCTACATCTATGTTTATATCATACATGTATTGTTAAGGTTATAGGTAAGAATTGCATTGTAATATTTTTGAAATTGCACTCTTGATGTATTACCCTACATTGCAAAATAACCAGGGACTGGCCCAAAAAGTGAAGAAAATCAGGTGGAAGCACAACAATGAGACACCATTCCTCAAGTTAGCAGTAAGTCTATAAAGTCGCCTGTCGTTGGTGATCCAAGACCACTAGTTAAACCCGTGTGGTTCAAATCGACACAAAAGAGCAACTTCCTTCCAACAACACTGAGCAATGGGAAAGACGATGATGATGAAGATGGATTATTCCTAAATAATATTCCTAAAAACCTTTAAAATATCAAAATAATTAACAAATAATGCCATCACATTTTACGTATGTATTGCACAACATTTTCCCCTTAGAAAAAAATTCATATAAAGAGGAAAACGGTTTTATGTTAAAGTTTTTGTTCCTCTGGTAAAAGAGTTTTTGTTCTTTCCCCCCTTCTCCAAGACGAAATTAGCTCATGGGAGATGGGGGGGTATGAGGGTAAATCTGAGGGTAAAACATTTGCATGTTTGAATTTCCAACTACAGAAGCACCTTTTGGTTTAAAACTCACTTGATTTTGGCACTGAACAATGTCAGCGCCGCTCTGCCGCGTGAACTAAAAGCGTCTAAACGCAGGGTGATCGGCTGCATCTTTTTAAACAAAAGTGGTCACCAAATAATCCAGACATTCATGGGTCTGTCTGTTCCACACACACACACACACACATATATATACCTTTCACACACACACACACACACACGCGCACACACAACAGAACCCTGGACCTACAGCACACAACACTTCTTAATAACAGAGACATCAGTTTATATACACATTTACAATTGAGACACATCAGAATTTACAATAAAATAATTCCTGGACCTTCATTTCTCAGGTAGCTCATTAGCCTTAATGGAACCGTTCAACACTGTCATTATTTACTCACACATGTCGCTCCAAGCTCTTTTTTAAAAATGCGAAACCCATAAGAAATATTTATGATGAATATTCACATTTGTTTTCCAAAATGGGAAAAAAACAAATGTGGTCCATAAAACGTAAAAACTCTTCTGAATTCATATGAAGCCCAAAATGTAAGCTGTAATTCACTTTAAATCGTAATTAACTAGACATAGCAAATCAGTTACTTCTGAATCTTTCAGATTAGATTCAGATTCAGATTAGATTTCACTAGATTTCAACTAGATTTCAGAGCTTCAGGGACGAGTACCTACTTTATTTTGTTCCGGTTCTCTCACAAAACCATCATATGGACTTGGAAACGAGCGTATGGTTCATGTTCATCAAAATTGTTCCACGATTAAAATAACAGCAGTCAAAGATTGGAACGACAAGAGGGTGAGTAAATAACAACATTTCAGGTGAACGATTACTTTGTGACCTTTACCGCCAAAAGTTCAAGCAAACCTAGATCTTCCTCAGCAAGTGCATAAAGCACAAAAAGTCCACTTTAGGAGTGAGAAATTTGCCATTATTACAACACTGGATATCCCAAACAACCAGGTTACACTGTAGGCAACGAAACACTTGATGGTTGATGTTCTGCAGATTCTTCTTGCACCAATATGACACACAGCTAAAAGATGCCTTTGCTTGAAACTGCAGTGTCATTTATGAACGACGGTTTTAGTACTGCCCTGGCAATGACGTATGTAATGAGAAATTCTTCCTCTGTAGCTTGACCTGCATCTTTCACAAGATAAACTGCTACAAAATTCCAAGTATGCACTCCTCAACCTCAGCCATTTTATACTTACTAAACAGCACAAAGAGCCAGAGCTTAAAAAATGCATACTGTAAACACACATACACATTCGTTTTCAAACACTCACCAAAAAAATGAAGGAAAAAAATGATTCGAGCCATTTGAAAGTGATTCAGAACAATGAACTGTAGAGGTCTGTTTGCATCTGCACTTATCGCAACTCAACAACAACGAATAAAGTTGTCACGTATTTGCATCCCGTAAGCGTACACCTATCTAAATTTTATCAGCTCACATCTAGGCTACGTTGTCAGAATGTGCTACGACTTTAGAACCACCGTGTGCTGTTTTACGTGGTTCAGAGACCATCTGATTAGGAAAAATAGCTTTTGATTTGAACGCAAAACAGACACGAAGTCCCCAATCTGATGAGATTTGCTAAATGAAATAAGCATGCATGAAAACCTGCGTGTGTCCACGGCAGAATCATGCCAATGGCGGCGTTATTGCACAGTTTTTTCAATTAATTGCCTACATTTTAAATGTCCGCTACTTTGCAGCAGAAATACATCAGCCTCCACATTCATTGCCCAGGCCACCTCACAAAGCACAAATGGCCCTTTAATATCCATGTCAATTGAAGCTTAGAGCTTACTCGTTCACTTAGTGTGTACATATTTATACATTTATCTTAACTAAATCGTATAGGAGCCGCAAGGACTACGTTCGCTTAGGAGCGACTCCGTCGGGTTAAGATGGAAAGTACTTGAAGGTAGATGAGTAGAAAAACAATACATTAAAAATGAAAGAAAAGTTTGGTTTTAAGCTTCAGCAGCCGTACGTACTCGAGTCGTAAGCCCTCGCTGCAGTGCTCAAAGGAATTGTCTATACACATAAGTTAGATTTCTGATTGTTTCAAATATAATGCATACTGAACGGTATGGGGCCTCAGCCTGGCTATTCAAGCCCCAAATAAATAAAAGGTTTCTTTTAAACAACACACTCCAAAAAACATTAAAAGAGACTGATGAACAAAAATAAAATAAAATGAAGTGCTCACATATTTAGATAAAAAGGATTAAATAGAAAAGAATGCATCCAAAAGTGCCGCGGCTCTAGTTGATGACGCTGCGTCAAGAACCTGAAGCACGCTAATACCACCGCGATCGGGTCACGTGCCCCCGCACCACGTCTCTCATACTATGGTCTCGTCTGCTGTCTTTTTCAGCAGCTTTGTGGAAAGCAAGGAATGCTGGGTAGAGTGTGCACCCTTGGAGTCAGGAATGAGCAAGCGGACTTTCTGATTGGTTCGTCTCCACTCGGAGTACAACTGACAGTGGTAGCGGAATGAGACCTGCAAAACAAGAACACATTTTGTATTTTTTTACATTTTTGGTTTAAGGACCAGGTCCTAGAGATTTAAATAGTGAATCAGTTGAAGAACATGCCTGGGTGACATTTCACAGCAAAATACAAATAAATTATAGGAACATTCCTTTCACTGTCCAATTCTGCTGAATGATAATCACCATGTCAGGACATATCAGCATAAATTTTGCATTATGGTATTGAGAATCAGATTGTTTTATGCATTATGGTAATGACTCATGAGTACAAGATTTTTTTGCTTTACAGTAATGAGACATTTACACCACATGTGTCAAACTCCACTCCTTGAGGGCCACTATATTACAGAATGTAGCTCCAAAATACCTGCCTGGAAGTTTCTAGCAATCCTAAAGACCTTGGCTGTGTTCGAGACTAAAGATTTTTTCCTCAGATGTTCATTATTGCTTATGTTGCATGAGTGTCCACTACTGGCAATACCATTGCAATGGTTTTAAATGGAATACCTTAAACCAGTGTTTTCTCAAATAGTGGGGCGCGCCCCCCTGAGGGACTCGGGGGGGCACGTGCTTTTTTTGTTGCACAGAGCAGGAGATATGAAGTGCAGATAACAAACAGGACAAGATTGGCCGAGACTATTCACTGTCCCTGTTCACTCCCTCTTCCCCCATCTCTTCTTTTCAAATGGTGAAATAGTCTCAAACTCACCCAACAGTCCATATGGTTTAATGTGAAAAATGATCATACAATGTTATACATGTCTGGTTTCATTTGAAATGTATAAGTGTGACTGGTACAAAGGTCTTATTCCCATAAGAAGCAAACCAAAAAGTGTTAAAGAGTTTAGAAATGTCTGGTTTATTGGGATGAGTTTGCCTCTGAGTCTTCCATGCTAATTACCCTCTGTTCTCAAAAACCAAAAGGTACACTGTTAACTCAGGCTTACATTTTAAAGAGGGTCTTGTCCTGGCTGGATGTTTAAGGGAAAGTTTCAAGATACTCATGGTTCTCTCTTGTGGTGGCCGGAGGATTTCATAATGTTGAGTCATAGACGCTCTGCATCATGAATACTTCTAGACGATTTATAACCAAGATCAGCCCGTAATGTTGAGTGGCTCTCAGACACTCAGCATTATGCTTTTTCCTAAGTTCAGGAATGCATCTTTTACTCCATTTCCAAGCATTCGATGTTTGTATTGATTATCTTTGAATTCGATTATGTAATTGTCACGATACATTTACCTGACTGTTAATAAATTGTTATGTTTGATTTTATTGTCTTACTCTGATATTATTAACTTTAGTAGATTGCGTTGCATCCTTTGATACCGCAAATCTGCGTCCAGGGATAAGTACATACTAGATCTCAGGTTAGATGGAGCATTGGGCACATCAGGTGAGATTCTACATTCCTGACTAACTGCTCGGACGGAAGAGTTTGTGATCGAGAGATACACCTGAAATAGCTAGAGTGAGACTCGCAACAAGAGTAACGAATTCGATAGAATAATCTGATAGAAAAAAATAATGTCCATTTGCCAAATTATTATACAGTAGTACCTCAAGATACGAAAGGCTCAACTGACGAAAAATCCAAGTTACGAAAGCAAAGACAAAAAAATTTCAAGATACGAAAGGTTTCTGAAAGTCCGAGATTCGCCCCATAACAATTTAGAAACTCGCGCCGCACGCCGCCATCTTAGTTATAGTAGACTCGCCACCATCCTCCTGCTCTGCCATTGGTTCCTGATGCTAGCCAAGCCATGAGATCCTTCTCTCTAATTGGACAGCATCCCTCCCATCATGCATCTTCTATACGTACGTGCTGGCGTGCTTTAGCTCAGCCACTCCGCACCCGAAACTTTTAATTTTTTATGTGTTTTCGTAAAGTTAAGTGTACGTACGTACGTTATCTGCCGTTTGTCCTCCTCCTCCTCTGCCGCCACTTTCGGAGATAGCCTCACTCGAAAGGTAAGCTTCGACATTTTACGTTATTTCATTGTTTATAGGTCAATTTAGCTTTATTATGAAATTTAATGGGGTGTTTTTGGAGGGCTTGGAACGGATTAGCCATTTTGCATGTAAAATGTGTTCCAAGATACGAAAAACTCATTATACGAAGGCCGCCTTGGAACGGATTAATTTCGTATCTCGACATACCACTGTACTAATGACTGACGACCAAATGGCTGCAGTCATAGTTAAACATGGAGTCTGATAGGAAACTAATGGGAATTTGCCACGAATGAAAAGACCGAAAGCGCAGTGATCCTTCACACCCACTTCTCAAAAACCGTCGTTGGACCGAGTGAGCGGGGCTTACATTTTGGTTCACAAGGAACTGTACAAGGCAGCTGGTGTTTGTTTCACTGATGACACGTGATGTCTGCATGAGTTTTATGGGAGTTTCAACGAGTATAACAAAAAGAGAACTAGACAATCTGCATTAAAACATATTTAACCCAAAGCATTTATTTTTTCTTTTGATTTTGGGGTGAAATATGACCAGACATGTTCAGACTTAAAAGCTTAAAGTCAATTTAAGCATTCTGAATAAAACATGTAAATCCATTTGAATGGTTTGTAATACAGTACCAGAGTCCAGAGGACATAGATGGTGAAGAGTGCGATGGTCAGAGCGATGAGTCCGACTGCCTCCAGGCGACTGTTGAAGTGCAGGTGGTCCTGTGCACCACGTAGACACAGCCAGCCAGAGATGGCCGCCAGGGGGGTTATAAACAGGAAGCACACCATGTCACAGAAGAGGGTACGCTTCTCATTCCGGGGGCCGGGGTCCCTGAGCCACTATTGAAAGATGATGTGAGGTTTAGTGATAATCAGAGACATTAACACCCGTCAATTAGTCAAATGTGGATGGACTTCAGCAGTGGTGTTTCATGCATTCATTCACAAAATACATAAATTTTTCAATTCTGCATCTGAAATAATAATCTAAGTTCTCGTAAAAAAATAAAGATTGTTCAATACATATCGATATATCGGTATCTGAAAAACTTCCAATATTAATTTTCTGCAAAATAAATACACAATACCAGCAGCGCTTTCTTACTCTCCGAGAGTAAATCCATTTGCACATTTAATTTTCCCCAAATTCATTTTGTTGGTGTTACAGGGTTTGAATTTTGGTGTTGGATTCCGTGCATTATGCATACTTTTACTAATTCCAGCAAATTTTGTACTTATACCCAAAGTCCACACACATAAAGCGCATCTCAGTGCTAAATTGAGTTATTTTTACTGCTTATTGCTCTTAAACAGTCAAATGCACACAAAATAATGAGTATTCATGTAAACACAGTCAGTTGTGTTTTAAATGATCGCAAACAGTTGAACAGAAAATGCATGTGGCACAGTGTAATGGACCCATGCATCAGGTCTTAAAGTGACGGTAGCCTAATATCCTTGCTGCCAAATTATAAGATACTACAAAAAATATCTATATGGCAGTTTTTCCCCATGGTCGAAAAAAAAAAAAACCTAAAATGAACAAAAAAGTTAATGTCAAACCCTGGTGATAGCTTATAAATTGCATAAATAACAACAACAGTAATGACAATTATTATCAATAAATGTATATACACCAGTAAATGGACAATGGAAAAGTGAGGCTGAGCCATGCAGACGTGGCTAAAGGTATTAACCTTTGTTACCTCTGTGAGGGGTCGAGGCCGGCGCTCAATGGTGAACTCAGTGTGGCACAGCTCACAGTAGCTAGTGTTAGAGGAGGACAGCCACTTCTCCAGGCAGCTCTTGTGGACCGTGCCCAACGTGCCTGTGCAGTCGCACGGTGAAAGAAGCCCCTCACTGTTGCACACGTCTTGACCCTCGTGGCAGATCCGACAAATTGGCCGATCACTAACAATGAACAAATTTAACAAACAGCTTTATGTCTATCTCTACATCATGGAAACATGCGAATGGACTTGTCGAAACGTTTTGATTTGTTTACCTCTGGGTGCCCAGGGCTTTGATGACAGTAGATAGCAGACGTCCATCCTTGGCTGTGACCTGGGTGACGTATTGGGCCCGGCGGTTGTCAGCCTCCTCCACGGTTTTCGACAGGGCAGCGTTGCCAGTGCAGTCACACAGGGAGCCTGGGAGGTGGCAACACTCCCCTGTGGTCATTTCGGGGCCGTCCAGGAGGGCGGGGGGCAGGGGAACACCTGGGGAATCAGGGAGAAGCCTCGCTCCCACACCTCAAGTCACAAAGACCCTACCACTGCAGATAGAAGGAACATTTACACTGTCATTTTGGGGGGAAATACATTTTGCAGGCAAAAATTTAGTAGTGACATATGAATCTTTCTGATGGACAATGCTGTAAATCCATCTGACCAGCAGAATCCTCTGGAAAAATCTACACGCTTTTATCCAAAGCGACTTACATTGCATTCAAGAAACACAGTGACATTCTAATCCGTTCTTGGGACTCGAACCCATGACCTTGCCGTTGCAAGTGCCATGCTCTACTGTTTGAGAAACAGGAAAGGCTTCTCACCCATATGCAAACTAATTATTAATAATTAATAATTATTAATATTAATAATTAATAGTATAGCTACAAAAACAGTGCATGTTAACATCATTTTAGTGTGAAGAAACAGCTATAAACCCTAAAATGACTGAAAGAAATGATTATTTAAACAGCTTTACACCTCAAATAATAAATTAGCTAATAACCTCCACATTTGTGCTTCTAAATCATTGAAACGTAGCCCACAAAAATTCAACTTAATGCCATAAACTTGACTTGAGAGCTTTTATAGGCATAATCACTACATACTTTCATCCTGTGCAAAAAAGAAGGGAAAAAAGGGGCAGTTTGGATATTCTTCAAAATATCTCCTTTTGTGTTTCACAGAAGACAGTCAGTCGAGGTTTAAAGCAATGTGAGGATATTTAACACAATATTTCATTATAATCAGTGTTGGGTAAGTTACTGTAAAAAAGTAATTAATTAATTAATAAGTAATTAATTAATCTTCAACAGCCAATTACTCTCTCTAAAATGTATTCCATAACTTATTATTTCAAATTAGGCGTATAAATCCCATTTCAACCTCAACCAGTTGAACAATACAAAGATAGACCTTAAGGATAGATTACATCAATTTTAACATTATACTAAGTTTTGATGTTAAATCCACTATTGTTTTATATAGAATAGTTCTATAGTTTGCACAGAATTTAATGCAATTACATCAAATTACATAATTAATTAAATTGCTGGAAAAAAATAAGAGTAATTAATTACTTAGTAATTACACCCAAAACTGATTATAATGCACATTATACAAGCTAAAAAAAAAAGTATATTAATTGAACACTACACTAAAGAAAACCTAGTGAGCTGCTTACCTAGACAGTATTATTAAACATCATTTTTGGGACTATTAAAATAAATATGACCATCTGATATGATAACCAACAACATTATAACCTTTTCTAACATGGGACTGTACGGACAGAAAAAAAAGACAAGAGAGTGAACAGCATAAATGTGCTGCCATTAAAAATAAAAAGCTCCAAATTTAACATAGACATTAAACATAGATGTATCATTTATCGATTTCAGACTATTCGTTTACGCAGCAATAGAAAACGCAAACTGCTTTGCAATTTTGGTAAACAGCTGTTTTTTCCAGCTGTTCGCCACTCATCTGGAGCTGAAGGAAATGTGCTTTGATGTGAAAATCATTCTTGAACTTAAATATTTGTGTTTTTAGGATTATTTGTGGCAATATAGAACAGAATTGGTTTATGCATTACTTAATGTAATATTTCAGTTTTGTGCATAATAACATCAACCTTCATTCCCTGTCTTTAGTTTTTACTACATAGTTTAAGAAATGTAATCTAAAAACATTAAGCTTTTTTTTTCAAATAAAATATTTTAGGCTTTTAATTTTGTGCTGAAGTAAATTTACACCCATTCTTTTGTCATTTTTATCAGATTGTTTAACATTAATAATCATTCTCTAACTTAAATACTTGTATTTTTAGGATTTATTTTTAGCAATAGAGAACAAAATGGGTTTATGCCTTTCTTATGACAGCATGTCATTTTTCAGTTATGTGTATGAACGTGCACCTTCATTCCCTGACTTTTAAAAATAAATACATATACTGTATATGTTTATCCATAGTGTCAGTCCACACTAAAATCATCAAATCTGGGTTTATCTGACACTGGTCTTGGGTGGGCCTTTGGCACACCAGCTGCAAATGAAACATAAATCTCCTCTAATATATCCCTAAATGTTGTATAGATTCCAGACAACACGTTTAAGCGGAAATGAACGCGATTTCATATGTATTAAGACACAGTCAGAGTGAATGTGGAATAATGCAGCTGCTAGATCCATTAGCCATGTAGCAAAATATGCCACCAAAGCCTGGGATTACAGATTAAAGCAATATTTCTTGCCTAAACTTACCTACTGAATCTCCATGTTGAGCTGTTGTCTTTAAAGGTGAATTCCTTTTGAAAATGGCGCTTGTTAACAAACGATAAGGTGAAAGTACGAGCCTTGTTTTGGGTTTGATCTTTTCGGCAAACGGCTCGGCCTCCAACCGACGTCTCTGATTAGCGGCGAGTACGGTAATAGCGTAGAGGGAGGCGCTTCTGTACGCAGCGCTGCTACGGAATTGTCGTAAACTGCTTTGTGAATAACCGTCATCTGAGAAGCGCCTATTGTTATTATTTTTATTTCTAAGGATTGTTCGTTGCTCATGTGGAGCTTTATTTGTTGTGATGGAAATATGGTTTGATTTGAGAATCATTCTTTAACTTTAATACTTTGTTTTTATTTTTAGCTACAGTTAACAAAATGGGGTTATGCATTACTTAGTGTAATACATCAGTTTTGTGCATTCCTTGTCTTTAGTTTTTACCAAATTGTTTAAGAAATGTTAAAGAGAAATGTTAAGTAGTTGTTGTTGTTTTTTGCTACTTTTACAAATAATGTCTCAAAATATTTTAGATTTTAATTTTGTGCTTAATTAAATTATTTTGTCATTTTTTAAATAATGTTGAGAATTATTCTTTAACTTAAAAACTTGTCTTTTTAGTCAATGTTTTTAGCAAGTGAAAAAATGTGTTAAATTGTGTAATGTATTACAAAAATGTAATATTAATTTATAAACTTAATTTAATATTTCCTTTTTTAGCACTTAAAATACTTTTATTCCTGTGTTGTGTATGTCATATAAAAGACTTAATTTGCGGCGTTTCATTAAATCATTCCCTTGAAAAAAAAAATTATGTGTTTAAATAATATGTGTGTCTAAGCAAACAAGCAAACTATTCATTAATTCATTCTTGCATGTAATTGTTTAATCAAGTCTTTGATTAAAAACACTTGATCCAAACACTTGAATTAAAACAGGAGTTTAAAATCCTGAATTTAAAATCAATAGCAACTGTATCATGCTTTTTTCTGATTAACAAAGCCAAAGAAACAAAAAAAAAAAAAAAAAAAAAAAAAAATCAAGCCATCCATTTTGACAAAGGCAAATCATTGTTATTTTAGTTTGTATTTTATTATAGATTTATTAATATTTTGAATTAACTTTTTAGAATTTTAACTTTCATGTTAATTTTAATTTAATATTTAGTAATTACGTTATGTGCTTTTGTCTTTTTTTAAATATTGTTAAATTAGGGTAAATTTATTTTATTTTTTCATTTATTCCCAGTTAATAATTTTAGTCAACAAACCTATTTGTCAACAAACCTAACAAACCAAGGCAACATTTCTAATTTTGTTTAGCTCAAGTTTTTCAGTGACACTGAATTCATTTCAACTAACACATTTTAAAAATAATTTTAGGGTATGTTTACACGACAACGATGTGGTAAAAAAAAAAAAAAATCAAAATTGTCAAATCAATGTTGTCAAAATGATACCAGTCCACAGAGTTAGTTGGCGAGGTCAATTTGTAAAGAAACATACAGCCCTATGGACTGAACACGTAATACGCATTAGTATATCAGTTTTACAAATTTGTGTTTTTGTAACTAATGCAACGACGAAACACTAGCACTTTGAACCCAGTTTTCAAAAGATTATATTTTCAGGCTCCTAAAACATCATTATTGTGTAAATTAACAGTTAAAACACATAAAACTTTTACATTGTTAGTTAATGACGTTAACCCTGTGCAAACACATCTGAGGTCTTATTTTATATTTCACCCAGTATATTCCCTGTGAGGGAATTTTAACACCTTTTTCAACTAAAAATTAAATGATTATGCATTTTGCCCATTCATTTACACAATAACAGTGCTTTGGCGCCTAAAAACACAAACTTTTGCACACAGGTTTTAGTGTTTTTGAACACTAGTGTTTTCTTCTCCGTGTAAACTACAAAAATGCAAATTTGTGAAAACTGTGATGTCACATGTATTGCATGTTTAGTCTACAAGTTTCGTTACAAACGTTTGTTTAGTTTGTTTTTTCGCGGATCCGTGTGAACATTGTTTTTGACAATGTTTCTCTCTGTACATTGTGGTGTAAACATACCCTCATTAGACCCATGATTCATGCCAACCATGACGCATATGATACTTATTTTAGGTACAGATTTAGACAAACATGTCATGCTTTGATAGGCAGGTTGTGCAATATGGAGTCCCCCCAAAAAAGAGAGAACTCATGATTGCAATTGTGACAGTAATTTGGTTTATTTTCCATTTTGATGTAACCTGATAAAAGGCAAAACAGCTGTTGTGACTCCATGGATGTGTAAATGTCACATAACCACACTTGAAAAAGGCATCTTAATCACAGTATGGGAAAACATAAGGCATTTCCAAAATAGCCATATCACTTAAAGTCAAACAATTGAATATATAGTGACGTCTTCACAGACCGGTGAAACAACTGACCATCTAAAACACTGCGGACCATTGCATTTTCCCACTGAAGAGCTATAATACCTCAGCAATGCAATGAATAGTTTATATATATAACTGTTATTTGAATAATTTCTCATGAAATGCTTAATAGACGCATTCACATAACTGCTATATATACGGCAATCTGAATGCATGGATCAAATTGCGCAACTTCACACGCGTCCACCCTGGCGTAAAATATTGCAGAATAGGACTACGGGTGTGATGCTTGAAATGTTAAAGAATTGAAATAAAGATGACAGCAGCCCTCCTTTGGTATCCGCACAATCCAAACAAGACGTATTCGTAAAACGTGCACTTTTTTCCCAAAAAACTTGACCATTCAAGCTCAAGTCAGACGTCCCCTCTGGGATCTGGCTCAACAGACGGCGGGCGTTAGTGTGGATCCCAAAGAACAACCATCAGAGTGGCTGGAAGCCGAAGACACACTGATCCCTCACCATCCCTTTTCCGTAGGAGCGGATCACACGATCAGCGCCTGGATAATCACTTCCGAGGAAAGGCATTTCGCCGAGAAAACATGAATTCATAGAGTGGATAATAGTAAAGAAAAAAGGGACAAACAAACAAACAAACAAACAAACAAGAACCCCCCCCCCCCCCCTTCAAACGCAAAAAAAGGAAAAGGAATGTTACCTAGAGATTCACGCTTCTAAGGGACGTCTAGACTTAGCGTGGAAATCACAACGAGGTAAAAAGAGGAAAAAGCCGTAGCAATAGCACAACACACAGGAGCAAAGCCGAGATAAATAGAGTGAAGCCCAAGGTTCGGGGTAGAGCCGGGGGATGTGGGGTCACAGGTTCTGACAGCACTGAAATTTGTTGCCCTTTAACCCATCGGTAGTGGGCGGCACGCTGATGTCCACTACGTTGTTCCCGGGAGACTCGTCGTGCACGGACCTGTCGGCGATCTGCTTCTGTGAGACAATCCGATAGATTTCTACGATAAAAAGAGACGAGTTACGTTATGAGACATTTCATCAGAGATCCCCAATCATTATTTGCTAAATTTCAGGCAAAACCCAGTCATATCAATAGGAATCCATGCAATTGGGAATTCTGCGCATGGGCATAAGATTTCCCAATGGGTCGGTTAAGCAGATTCCCCACGTTGAATCAACAAAAAAAAATCAGTTTTACATAAAAAATTACCTGAGGTTTTGTCTACAAAACCGTCTGAAATCTGAAATTGAATTACTGCGACTGCACCTTTAAATCATGATCAGGACCCACCTGTAAGTATGTTTTTAAACGCCTCCTCCACATTTGTGGAGTCCAACGCCGATGTTTCGATGAAGGAGAGATTGTTCTTCTCTGAATAACACAAGATGAGAGATATTTTAACAGCTGAAGTAGACCTGTTCTTATCCAACATCATGAAAATGCCGGAGGAGATCATCACCTGCAAAAGCTCTGGCCTCATCGGTGGGAACGGCCCTCAGGTGCCTCAAATCGCTCTTGTTGCCCACCAGCATGATGACAATGTTGTTATCCGCGTGATCCCGCAGCTCCTTCAACCAGCGCTCCACATTCTCGTAGGTCAGATGCTTTGCAATGTCATAGACCAGAAGAGCTCCAACTGCACCCCGGTAGTACCTGCACAAGAGATCCACACAAAACACATACTGAACATTTATATGTTCAAATTTATATTCAATAAAGATAAATGGACATAAATATTTGTTCTGACAAGATGATTCTTTACTAAATGATGCAGCACATTAAGAAGCAAATATTTGTAATAACTTTTGAACGTTTTATTGAATTATTATTATTGATTATACTACAAATCAATGAGATTCAAATAGCGCGACATAAAGTGCGAGTCTTTCAGTGCTACATCCTCCTATATTTGAGTCAGATGCCCTATATTCAAGCCATTTCCGCTCTGTGTGCTCTGCTTTTTCACAATAAAAACGTGCAGCGCCACATGAAGATGACGAGGTAATTTTAACAACAGCAGAAACATGGCGACCAGAAAAATAGAGAGGCTACTTTTGCTAAAAAACTGCAGAAAAAATTAGTATGCAGCAAATACAATTATTATTATCTATCATACAGATGGCCATTCAACTAAACCAGGTTTGTGACAATTAAGTTAACGTAGCACTTTTACACATTTTTCCTTTTCCATATTTAATCAGCATATTAAGAGCATTTCATAATAAACAATGTTATAGTTTGGAAAATTATTTTGAGATGGCGAGGGAAGACAAATAAAATCTGAAATTACTGCTCATCTTTATGTTGAACTCATGATGAGTTCAACATAACATGAGTATGTCGTTTGTTTGTATTAATTTAATTCCCACGGTCTTTAAATTGACACGATCTGCCATACATGTCGGTGTCAATTTAAAACAATAAAAACTAAATAATAATAATGCATACAAATAGCCTGATAAAACATCTTGTGTTCATATCCATTTGGAAGAAATACTTGTAGTTATGTTTTTGAAAAAAAAAATGAAAACAATACTATAAAAAATTCTTGTAAATACTGGTAAAAATTCTTAGACATCAACTGCTTTGGCTCTCAGGGCCCAAGATTCCCATCTTTGATGACTATTTTGAATGTTCAGGATTTTGGAAGTGTATACTATTCAAGAAAGGTTTTGTCCCGGACCTCTCGAAACATTGATTGAATACCCATGCTGTAAATAATTTTATCAGGAGCTAAAACAATTTTATAGAGTTATTACTATTGGTATAACATTTACATTTATGCATTTGGCAGACGCTTTTATCCAAAGCGACTTGCATTGCATTCAAGAAACACATTGACATTCTAATCAGTTTTTGCTTTGCCTGGGAATCAAACCCATGACCTTGGCGTTGCAAGCTCCACAATCTACTGTTTGAGCTACAGGAAAATATTAATAATATTAATAAAATGTGAATTTATTATATTGTAATATTTTTATGTTACTATACAACAACCAATTATCAACAATTACGTAATTTAATTATAGTGTAATAACTGATCATTCATAATATATATAATATTTTAATAAAACAAATAAAATTATTTTAATATTAAATAGAAATTTAAATATAAAAATATATTTTTAATTGGATCCTTAAGTCTGAAATTAATTATAAATACTACTACTATTATTATTATTATTATATGATAATAAATTACAGGATTCTACATATTCTAACAAATGAATCAATAATAAAACAAATACTAAAATGATGCAGTGGGTTACAAATAAAATTATTTTTTTGTAAGAATTTTTGATATTTAAGTTTTATAAAATGATAAAACCACTTAAATCACTTTATGGAGCCATTACTATTAGTAAAATATTAATATAATAACAGTAATAAATTAGAATATATTATATTGCTAAATAATAAATAATTATAACATTATCAAAAAACATTATATAAAATAAAATTATCATATGAAATAAAATCAAGTAATAATTCATCAATAGCTCTAAGATTACAGAATCATTACCATTCATGTTTACTATTAAATTATATTATTATGATTATTAATAATTCTTAAATTACTTTGATTCGAAAATAAAATCATTATAATTTTATTACTAAAGTATAATATCATCAATAATATTTCTATAAAATAAATACAAATACAACAAATACAATTAAAATAAATTGATTTATAAAATAATTTGTTACTTAATTACGTTGTTATTGTTTAATAATATTATTAAAAAATATTATCATTTTATTATTAGATCACATAAAAAGCCTTTTACTTTAGGATCTGCCCCAGCTCATGTACTCACGCTGATGTGATGGCTCTGTAGCGCTCCTGTCCAGCTGTATCCCAGATCTGAGCCTTTATGGTCTTGCCGTCCACCTGGATGCTGCGGGTTGCGAATTCCACACCAATGGTGCTCTTGCTCTCCAGGTTGAACTCATTCCGAGTGAAACGGGACAAAAGGTTACTCTTCCCCACACCAGAGTCTCCAATGAGTACCACTAGAAAACACAAGAAAATATCATGTTTAATGACGCTTCATAGCAGCTCTTATAAAAACCAAATTATATCCATCACCATATGAATTAAACATAAAATGAAGACCAAAAAACAACAACATTAGAACAGTCCTTGAAAGTAAACCACAAACCACAGTGCGTACCCAAAGCATACACAATGTCATCATTTGAAAAGCAGAAACACTAGATTAGTCAGTCATCCTGGTTAATTCAATACGAGGCCAGAGATAAAAAAAGAGAAGCCGCAATCTCCAAACACACACTTCCACTGTCCTTTTCCCTTCGCTCCATCAATTTCACACCATAAAAACTGAAATAAGGGCTTAGTCAAATTGTACAAAGAACGAGAAATGCATAGAAAATATCAAACAGCTCATACTGTGTCTGTTGCAACGAGGTCACCAATCATTTTTTCTAGACGAAACCTGAAGCAATTCACAAAACGGTTGTAGATAAACAGGAGAAAAACAAGTCAAAGCTTTCCAACAAAAAATCTTAAGAATAACCAATGTGGCATTTCTGTGAAACCTCTACAGACAGTTATTTGTGGTTTCTCACTCACTGAATATTTTTAAAAGCTTAGTGTAAAAACAGGAACCCCATGTCTGTGTGTGTGCATTTTGCTCATTCAAATACATATTTTCCTTCCCACATAGTGTTCCTGATATATATATATCATTTAGTGAAATAGTTAAGCTTTTACAACAGTGGGAGAACATGACGTCATTCTACAAAACATATATGTTTGTAGAATGACGTCATGATCTCCTACTGTTGTCAACTTCACAGAGTTGATCTGTCAGCTTAATGATTTAACTAAATTACGAGTTGTAAATACGTCCCAACCAGAAAAATGCTTGTAAATGCAGGTTAATGACCAAATTTGGCCTGTTGAACATCAAGAAGAGACTCTTGTGTAATAAACGACAAAAAGTTTCATATGGCCTAGCAAACACAACCACATATTAAGCAACACATTACTAAACGAGTAGAAAAAGTTGGCAGTTTGTCGACGTTATTGGTATAGTCGTAAATTCCGGTTAAGTGAATTGAACAGATTTTGTTTATTGTTTAGGTATGAAATGCTTACAATAAACATCAAGTTTGGCAAGTTCACTTCAGCTTTTTGAGAACAATGTAGCCGTTTAGCTAACATAATGCAAACTAAATTAATCGAACTGCATAATGATTTACTGAATCCTGTTGATGCAAATCATGCAAATCACAATTAAAATATACGAATCGACTTTTAACTCTTTTGATTCTTTGAAAGTCTCCGGTTAATATTTTGATAGCTAATGTCACTACACCAGCATTCCAGCTAAACCAGCTAGCCACAGTCATCAGGAAACTTGCTGTTTTCTTTGATAATAAAGGAAAATAAAACACATTTATTCTTCTCTTTGCAACTATTTAAATCACTGACCTTTAAACAAATAATCGTATTCGTCGTCACGGGTCCCCATGGTTGGTTTACCGCAATGAAATGTTGTTGTTAGGCGGATCTCTTGATTAGCGATGTCCGATTCGTGAACGAATCGCTTTTGAATCGGTTCTTTTAATGGCCGTTTGAACCGATTCACAAAACAGATTGAGTTGATTCGAACCGATAACTAACGTCTATTTTGGACAGAGCTGGTTTAATACACAGAATTTCATTTTAAATGTAAATTTATGTATATACATACATATAGACATAGTAACTTTGAAAAATCTCTAATCTCTAATGTGAACAATACAAGACATACATCTCTTCCGAGGGTTGGATAGTTGTTTGATGTGTTTTTGGATTGTTCTGCTTACGAAACACTGAAAAATATATTTCCAAGGAATTTCAGTAGACAAAAAAAGGTAGACAACATGAGCTCTGGGAAATGATAAGTGATCTAAGAGCTTTACATAGCTTTCTAGAGTGGATGCCATTGAACACAGCAAGTCTATCTCTCACAGCCTCATTTTTATATTTGATAGATAGATAGATAGATAGATAGATAGATAGATAGATAGATAGATAGATAGATAGATAGATAGATAGATAGATAGATAGATAGATAGATAGATAGATAGATAGATAGATAGATAGATAGATAGATAGATAGATAGATAGATAGAAAGATAGATAGATAGATAGATAGATAGATAGATAGATAGATAGATAGATAGATAGATAGATAGATAGATAGATAGATAGATAGATAGATAGATGTACCGTTTCTTCTCTATAATGATTTTAATCAGCACCAAAACCAGTACTTATTACTATACTATAATTACTAGTATTACTTATAATGTGTATGTGTGTTTACACTCACCATTACAGCCTCTGCATATTTATTCATCATTAAAAATTACTTGATTGAACAACATGTAAGTGCAGTCGCACATTTTGTAAATGTGAGACATTTTGTGAGGCGTAACTATCATAATGAGGTAGTGCTGAATATTCCAAAGAATATTGATGAGAAAATAAGCTTTCTAATTGGAATAGTTACTAGTAATTCCAATTGTAGAGCTCTCTAATTCATTTCTTAGTAAAAATGCTATTACGGTGAGTAACGCTAGGGACAATTTCAGCCAAACCGGCTTGCCATAGGGGAGGTCTGTGATTTATAGGAGGAGCTTTACATCCTGCTGGTGAGTGAGCTTGTGTTAAGAGTATTTCAGTGTGTCATCCACAAAGAGACCGCTAATAAAGGTAAGCTTCAAAGACGATATAAATATCATAAATCATAAACATTATAAAACTGTTGATGCTCTATAGGCTAATCAAAAACAGAAATTTATTTTAAGCCTTATGCGATCGTTTTCAAACACGAAAGTAGATTCTCAGGTCTAAATAGGTATTTAACTTTTAACAAACTGATATTACTTTGCAGTTATTAAGTAAAATTAATAAATTTAGTAAGTCATTTGTCTTGCAGATTTAAGTTTCATTTCTAGTGAAACGCTCGAGCTTTTGACAGGCTCCACCCTGAGCTCCATGTGATACACGTCAGAAAATAATGTTAAACATCTTACAGTGTTAGAAATCTATTAGTTTACGTTGACATGGATTAAATAAAGAGTTTATTTAACAAGGATTACTTCTATTAGTCTAAAACAAAGATCTCTTTTAGGATTATTAATTTAGCCAATACTGCTGCCTTTAATATGTATTCATAAAGATAACAATAAATGATTAACTAAACTGTGAGAATCAATAAATAAAAATTAACAATAAAGTAAATGTAATTTGTTTATGTTATACATAAAAGATCTGTAATTTATATTTCCATGTCTTTTTGTCTTGTCTTGAAAGATGAAAAAAAGGCTGGAAAAACCAAGCGTGGACTCCCTCATTTCGAACTTAACAGAAGAGCAAAGAAAGCAACTCTGTGGTTTGCTGGGGAATGTGGAACTGACTCTTCTCTACAAAGCTTCAGTCCATGGATATACTGCTGCTGCCTTTCACCAGCGATGTGACCGTCAGGGTCCAACTTTACTTGTAGCCTATAACTATTCAGGCTGCATCTTTGGTGGATACACTAGTGTAGATTATGCTCAAAGTGGCCGGCAAATTAAAGATGAGGAAGCTTTCCTGTTCAGCTTTCAGGGAAATAGTCCTATAAGCATCAAAGTTAACAGTGGATATAATGCACGTCTTGATGACGCCGGAGCGCCCAACTTCGGCCAACAGTTGTACTTTTGCTACAACAACCAACCAGATGTGTATCATCAAGTACAGAATGTATATAATCGAGTGAGGGTTAATCCATTCAATTTTAATCCTGCCACACTGTATGGGAGCGACACTGACCTGACTGAATGTGAGTTGTACAAAGTGGAACAGAGTAAGTCATTCATCAGAATTTGTTTTTTAATAAATGTTTATTGTATGAAACGCACAAATATAGTTGCGTACAGAGTCCAGTATCTTAAAATGTACTGCTGTTAACGTTATGGTAAAAGTAAGGTGTATAATAAAATTTCCTCAGAAAAAGATCCTCAGGTCAATGTCAAGATGAAGCCGTGGAGGGTTGTTCAGTGGACAGCAAAGTAAGTTTTCACTCAGTGATATTTTTGCTGCTGATTTCATACAGTGCTGTTATAATAAAGGTGTGATCTATGTTGTAGACAAAGAGAGAAGCTCATGGAATTGATCAGGAACCATAAACCCATGATAACGTCTGTCAGCCGTGTTCGAATCCTAATGATCGGTCCTGTAGGTTCTGGAAAATCCAGTTTCTTCAACTCCATCAACTCCATCTTCATGGGCCGCATGACCAGCAAAGCCATGTCAGGATCTGCAGGCACTAGTCTCACCACACAGGTACAGATTCAACAGGATTCATAGTGTTTCCTACAGAAGTCTCTCTTCAGCTTCAGCAACAGCTCTTCAAGTCTTGATGTGTTTCTCTCCTTGTTTGGTAGTTTCGCACATATCCAGTGAAAGATGGTCGTGAGGGAAAGCCGTTGCCATTTGTGTTGTGTGACACCATGGGACTCGAGGAGCAATCAGGAGCAGGACTGGATATTGATGACATCAGCAGCATTATTCAAGGTCACGTACCAGACCGATATAAAGTAAGTCTACTTCTCTCCAGAATGAATGAAGTATGAATAACAAAATGTTTATTGCACTCTAAATCCTCTCGATTCAGTTCAACCCCACAACACCGTTTCAAGCGAATGAGAAAAAGGCCTCCAGACCTGCATCTCTACAGGAGAAGATCCACTGTGTGGTGTACATGATAGATGCCACTAAAATCTCACTCGTGTCTGACAAACTAGAGGAAAAACTTGCTGCCATACGTAAAAAAGTGAACTCACTGGGTAAGAGAACAACAGTTTACATAACTTTTATATCAAAGGTTATTTATTAATGAATAATTAACACTAATGTGTGGTTGTGGGTGTGTTGCATAACTTGCCAAATGTTCAATGACTAACTAATTGTTATTAACACATTTTCAGGCATTCCCCAGATGATTTTAATGACAAAAGTAGATGAAGCATGTCCTGATGTGGAGGAAAATCTTCAAAATGTTTATATCACTTCCTACATCAAGACGAAGGTGAGACACAAACTCTTCATTCGGGACTCAGGGACTTGTTCTTTCACATCAACGCACAAAGTCACTCTCCAAAACCTTCAGCCTCTTTTAAACTTGTCATTATACATGACGAAAATTGTTGGTTTTGTGACAATTTCTTATGCTCCTCTAAGTCACTGTGGCCACTTTGTTTTGTCTGCAGGTGCAGGAGGTGAGCTCTCGGTTGGGTGTGCCGGTGTCTTGTGTGTTACCGGTGAAGAACTACAGTCAGGAGCTGGAGCTGGAGCTCAACTGTGACGTCCTGCTTCTCAGTGCTCTACAACAGATGCTCAACTTTGCAGACGACTATCTGGATGATGTTGGCCCTATGTATACAATAAATTAAGGTCCTATATATATTATTGTCCTATAGGACATTCTTATAAAGTGCTACTACTTTGTACTTCCTTTGTATCTATTGTTATATTTGTGTGTAAGCTTATATTTTATTTGTACTTTTTAAATATCAGCATATTAAGGCGTCGTAATATTATTCTGTTCTGCTTGTCCATTCTAGTTATTTCTGAGTCATATCTTCCCATTCACGAAAATTAATATCATTACCCATTTCATTAAATACATGAAAATATATTTATTGTATCACTTTTGCATGTTGCGTTGTTGCTTGTTATATTGTTGTGGCACGATATGTTTTATAGTGAAAAATAAATGAAGTGTTTGTAATGCTAATTAAGAAGAAAACTTAACTGTATAAGCATTAAAAAATGTGCTTCTTTCTATAAATGGGAAATTTGTGATTCTGTTTGGCTTTGTTCAAAACTGAGCAAGATTAAAATAAAAATGAACAATTTATTATACACATTTTTATGACTAAATTACTTGTATTACTTCTTACAGTACTTCAATTAAATATACTTCATATAATGATAAAGTGATTGCCTATATTTTATCATTTTGGAACAATGAATGATTAAAGCCTGTCTTGAACTCAAGGTCATGACATTACATATTTACCTGCATGCTGAAACATACATGTTTATTTTATTACTCACCAACAGAAACCAAATCACTGAACCGAATAAGCTAGAAGAAAAAAACTGGCAAAAGTGGTACATTTTATCTCTGTAGGAATCTTACAATCTTACTAGTCTCTAATATATACCTTCCTGTTACAATACCCTTGATCCTACGTCAACATTGCCACCATATTGGAACATGCAACTTGCCACATATGTGGACTACAAACCGTCATGCAACCCAAATCAGAAGGAGGTGTGCTTTGGGTCTTTATCTTGCTGAAGGACCCATGATCTCGCCTCAAACCAAGTTTCCTTACACTGGGCAAGACATTTCGCTCCAGAATTGCTTGACAATCTTCTGATTTCATGATGCCTATGATACGGTCAAGGCCTCCAGTACCAGATGCAGCAAAGCAGCCCCACAGCATCATGGATCCTCCACCATGCTTGACTGTTGGTAAGGTGTTCTTTTCCTTAAAGTCTTAAATGCGCCGTCTGTAAACATACTGTTTGTGTGCATTACCAAAAAGCTAAACTTTTGTTCTGTCCATAAAACATTGTCCCAGAAGGCTTGAGGTTTGTTCAGGTTCTCTTTTGAGAAGATCAATCATTCTTTTTTATGTCTTTTCTTCAGCAATGGGGTCTTCCTTGGCCTCCGCCCATAAAGCCCCGCTTTGTTTAGTGTGTGGCGTATGGTACTTGTTGAAACAATTATACCAGACTGTTCCAGGTTGGTCTTCAGGTCTTTAGATGTTTGAAGTGGTGTTTTTTCCACCATTCACACCAATTTTCAAAGACTTCTGTCATCAATTTGTATCTTCCTCCACGTCCAAGGAGGTTCTTGACAGTTCCATGCTTGGAAAACTTCTTAATAACATTACGCACTGTTGAAGCAGGAATACCAAAGTCTTTGGAGATGGCCTTATACCCTTTAGAGGTCTTGTGCTTGCAAATAATAGCATTTCTGGTGTCCTCAGACAGCTCCTTTGTCTTTACCATTGTCACACATGAAGATTCAAGATTCAAGAAAAATTGGAAAAAATCTATACTGATTTGCAGAAAAGGGTGCCAATACCATTGACACGGCAAGCATTACGTTTTTCTGTTTCCTCATAATGTTTCTCTTTTTAAATGTTCTTTTTCATTTGCTGTTTTGTATCAAACACAAGCTATCTGTAGTAATATGTTGTTTCACTTATTTCCTTAAGTAGAAGGAATACATAAACAATACATTCCACAATACATAAACTTCATGGGTGCAAATAATGGTGAGCAGGACTGTATATATATATATATATATATATATATATATGCTGACTCTGGAATTGATCTCACTGGAACAAACTCGGGAGTTTCAACTTCTGGAGCACATTCAGGGATTTCATTCTCTGGAGCGGATTCGGGGATTTCACGCTCTGGATTGGTTTCGAAATTTCTCTCACTGGAACGGACTGGGCATGCAGAGGACTATCCCTTCTTCCTCAGTCTCCTCCTTCACAGTGAGTGTGGAACTGAGTTTATATTTCTGATGATTGACTTACTCTGGTTGATTTTATACACCTCACATTCAGTCAGCTAAGTGTCATTCCCAGAAATCAGAAATCATTCACTGACTTATAATACACAACTGGTCGGTTTTTGTAGCAAAAGTACAATCAGACAAAACTGGGTCCTCCAGCGTCATCAGGACATTAATTAAATGTGTTAACTTTGATGTGAACAGGGGTTCCACCGTCAACCCTGAACAAGAAAGCTTCTTTATCTGTAATGTGTTGGTCACTTTGTACATAATCTATGTATCCACCAAAGATGTAGCCTGAATGGTTGAGACCAGGACGGAAGACAATGGACCAAGACTGAAGAAAAACACAGTGTAGATATACTCAAGGGCTGATGAGGGAACCAGACACAGCTGAAAAGACTAATGAGGTGACTAATAACCAGACAGGTGCTTGGAAAAGCACTGGGAGAGCCTGGGAGGAACTAGAAAGTACACAAAGACACGACATACACGTAACACACCCTCGAGCACAATTGTATTTTTTTGTTTAATGAACAGATTCAATGTATGTGACTTAAACATAGGACTACTTAAATACAGACTTAAAAAAACAATGTTTAAACAAATATATTTAAACAAGGCTACATTAGAAAACAAAAAATGCAGAAAAGTATACATAGGCCTATATCTTTGTTTTATGTATTTACTATAGTAATAACAGTAAATGATGCATACCCTTGAAATGCGTTTTATTTTTTGAATGAAATCACAATCACCTACAGTTCATTAAAACGGGCAAAAAACATTTACAGATGTGGTGTCATCCTTGATATCCTGCTGGTGTATGAATTCTGATCTTGTACAAAGAATATTTCAGTTGTTTCACACACAAAGACATGCTAATAGGTAGTTTCAGAGTTGATATAAATATCATAAAGGATATTATTTAATGTTAATGTTCTAGACTTTATATCAAAATGCTGTGGTTTTAAAACATAAGTAGTTTTGCAGATCTGCATAAGTATTTAAAAAAAGTATTACATTG
The DNA here is from genome assembly GCA_037043235.1 of Rhodeus uyekii. NCBI lineage: Eukaryota > Metazoa > Chordata > Actinopteri > Cypriniformes > Acheilognathidae > Rhodeus > Rhodeus uyekii. Next base: position 540,539 of record JAWRVZ010000060.1, read on the forward strand.
CAGTGATAAAAAAAGTCTGTTGTTTATTTATTCATTCAGCAAGTTTGTCATGCTGAATTCAGCTTCAATTCTAGTCAAACAGTCTAATTTTTGGCCTGGTGTCAGTAGCCCATGCAAACTATGGTGTATGCAAACGCTGCTTGTGGTAAGGCTTCTTCATGTGGCTCCACTCTGAGCTCCATCTGTATATTAGAAAATAATACATTATCTATCTTACAATGTAAAAATTAATTAGTGTATGTAGAAATGTACATTAATTAAATAATTGTTCAAGTTAACATTTTACTAATGTTAGTGTAAAACATAACCAGTGTAAAATATATATATATATAATAAGTGTAAAATGTTCAAATATGTTTAAAAAGTTTATATTTGCATGTATTTTCATCTTGGCTTAAAGATGCAAATAGGCTGGAAAAGCTCAGTGTGGCTCCTCTCAATTCTTGAAGTAGAAAAGAAAGTACCTATGTGCCTTGCTGGCGAATGTTGCCTACAACCATTCAGGCTACATCTTTGATGCATACTCTAGTGATTTAAGTGATTTAAGATTTACAAATTAAAAATGAGAAAGCTTTTCTGTTCAACTTTCAAGGAGTAGACCCTGTTCACATCAATTTTAGCAGTGAATGTTTTGTATTTTATGATGAGGGCCCAACTTTTGCCAACAATTGTACTTTTGATACAATCAACAAGTTATGTTAAATTAAAGAGAGAATGCATTATATTGGGCGTTCATGCATTCAATATTCCACAGTGTATGTGACTTACACTCAGCTAAGTCAATGTGAGGTTGTCAGGTTTGAGGAGGCGAGGACTCATTGCAGGGAAACAGGCTCTTTATTAACAAAAGAAAACAAAACTACAAACATAAACCTCTCCGAGTGGGGGAAAACATGACATGACTCGACTTACTTTGACTAGACTTGACCAGGGTGACAAAATAATGACAACGACGCGACACAGGATGGCAGACATGAGGAGACTAAATCCACAGGAGGAAGGCAATTGAAGAGAAACACAGCTGGATGAAAATCAAACTAATGACAATGAAACAAGCCGGGCGGGGTAACAGACAAGACATGAACATGCAGCCAATTAAACAAAGACGATGCGCAGCTGGTGACAACCAAACTGCGCGTGACAGAAAACACAACAAGGCGGCACGCGGCCGATGTGAACGTGAACCACGTGCCAAACATAACATAACATAGAGCTCGCAAGAACAAGTAATCAGTGTTCTCACGAGCTCACAACAAGTACGAACAAACGAGTTATGAATGTCCGAATCCCGACACAAACCGAAACTAAACAATTCCAATCATCACAACCCGCACATAAGACGTTACACAGACAAGCGCACGCGTGGCTCGAATCCTCGAAGCCATGCGCACACATATCAAACACGACACATTACAGTAGTGTCAGAGCTCTGCCACAAAACCAAGAAATGACTACACCGAATGTGGCAGAACCCTGACAGAGGTGTACAAAGTGGAAGAGAGTAAGTCAATTATCAGAAAAAAGTTGATCACTTACTGTACTTTACGCTCACATGTAGAGTAGTTGCTTCTATGTTAGTGTTTAGTACATTCTATACATTTATGAGCAGGGAGTGATTATGACAGTTGTGCCCAGGGCACAGACCTGCCTAATGGCCAGCGCTCTGATATATAGAGTGTTGATTGTCTTTTTTTAACTACCACGTGGTTAAAAAAAAACAATAACTATAGGTTGTATTTGTATTATTATATACAGAAATAATGTAAAATACTGGTAGCCTATATAAAGCAAAATGTTTACAAACATTATAAACAAAGCTGTTTTAGCTTTTATTGACTCTATTCAAGTGATGACTGCTACACCTGGCCAGCCATACTGGGCAAGTTTGGGAGTGATACATGTGTGCAGAAGCTAAGGTCTGTAACCATTAGGGAGGAATTTCAATCCAGCCTTGATGAAAGGCTGAATGTGTGCTCCACTGCATCTGTTTCTGAACAATGGGAGTCATTCAAGTCAAGTGACTACAACAGCTGAGGACAAGCTGGGTTTTGCAACTCGAAAGCATGAAGACTGGTTCGACGAAAACAGTGATGAACTGAACGCACTGATAGAGACAAGAAACAGGTCTAGAAATGTGATGTTGAACTGGACCACTCGGTCGACTAAAACCAAGTTCGAACATTGGAATAGTGCATTGCAAAAGAAAAGCCATGAGTTAAAAGACGCCTGGTGGACGGACAAAGCTGCAAAACTACAAGAGTGCGCAGACAGAAATGACATGAAAGGTTTCTATTCAGGCTTGTGAGCTGTCTATGGCCCAAAGACATGTCACCCAGATCAACTTTTAACATCTGATAATGTTCCCAATCTGAGTGAGAAAAAAGATCTTTTGGTCAGAGCACTTCCAAGAACTGCTAAATGTTGACACGTTGTTGATTCTGAGATCTTCAAGAGTATTCAGCAGGACCCTGTTCAGAACTGGATGGCAGAGCACCCAGACGTAGTTGAAGTGATGGTGGCAGTAAATCCCCCAGTGCTGACGGTATACCATCTGAAATTATAAAAGCTGGTGGGACCAAGCTCATTCAGTCTCTCCAAACCATCATACGAACAGCTTTGAACAGCGTGGAAGCTTCTCAGGACTGGAAAGACCTTTCTGGTCAACTGGTGACCCTATTCAAGAAAGATGACAGAAGAGTCAGTTCAATTTCACTTCTTTTCGTTCCTGTTAAAGTGTTTGCCCATTGCATCACTCCATACCAAGATGAAGGCAGCAGTTTGCATGAAAGGTGAGTTATCTTTTAGATTTATGGTCAAAAACGGAGTCAAACAAGGCTGTGTTCTTGCCCCTACACTGTTCTCCATATACCTCTCAGTTGTACTACATCATGCGTTTGCTGATCATAATAGAGGTGTATGGATACAGAGTCAACTGGATGCTGACCTGTTCAACGTCAACCATTTTAAATCAATTTTACCAGTACTCATTCGTGAACTGATTTTTGCTGATGACTCCTTTTGTCACGCAAAATCTCGCTGACACCCAGGATATCATCAGCATATTCTCTTCCTCTGCTCAAGCATTTGGCCTGAAAATCATTATTAAAAAGACCAAAGTAATGTATCAGCCTACTCCTGGTAGCATGGACTCTGGTGGAAAGGTGATTATTGATGGTATAAATCTTAAACAAGTTACAAAGTTCAAGTACTTGGGCTCTACGGTTTCTTCAATGAACAAACTTGATGCTGAACTACTCATGAGGGTATCACTTGCTTCTCAAGCATTTGGAAAACTCAATAAAAGGGCGTGGGCGTCTTACAATAAATACCAAATGTGCTATATATCAGGCCATAGTATTGTCAACACTGTTGTATTGCTCAGAAGCCTGGACCGTGTACAAGGTCACCGCTCACAAGATACATGCTATCATGATACCAAATAATGATTCACGAGTTCTCACTTACCAATGATTCAGGAGCAGTAAAGGTATGCGTATTTGGCGTGCTGTCCGAGGAGAGGGCTCCGAGCTCGGTATTTGGCCCGAACCTGGAGCACTCCCCCCATATTCCTGACTTTGATAGGAACAATTAAGAGTGAGGAGTCGGGGTGGTGGAGGGATGCCGTAAACTGTCGAGGGATGTAGGTGAGTCAAACATGGCTATATATACACGCTTCCTCTCATGCTGATAGGTTGAGGTGTAATTGCTGATGATGAGGGGGTGTTCACCCTGCAGCCTGTGTGGGTCCTAATGCCCCAGTATAGTGACAGGGACACTGTACTGAAATGAGCACCATCCTTTGGATGAGAGTCTTGACTCTCTTTGAAGTCTTGACTCTCTTTGTTCACTCAAAATCCCAGGATGTCTTTTGCAAGAGTAGGGATGTAACCCCGGCATCCTGGCCAAATTAGTCCTTCATGGCTTCCTAACATTCCCCATTCTCCCATCCCCATTCTCTGATTGGCTTCATCACTCTGTCTCCTCTCCACCAATAAGCTGGTGTGTGGTGAGCGTTCTGGCGCAATATGGCTGCCGTCGCATCATCCAGGTGGATGCTGCACTCTAGTGGCGTTTGAGGAGATTCCCCCCGTCCATGTAAGCACTTTGAGTGTCTATGATACAGCGCTATATAAATGTAATGAATTATTATTATTACATTATGTTAAAAGAAGTCTCTAAGTGTATAAGGTCATTTGAATGCTTGTCAGCAAATCTTGGTTCATTTATATATATAATTGGATTGGATTCAGAAATTTCTCTCAATGGAACAGACGCTGGACTGTAATCAGGGGCTGCCATACAGAGGACAGTCCCTTCTTCCTCAGCCTTCTCTTTTAAGCTGGGGTTACAGTCAGTCTGAGTTCTGAGATTAGATTAGATTAGATTCAACTTTATTGTCACTACACAAGTACAGGTACAAGGCAACGAAATGCAGTTTAGGTCTAACCAGAAGTGCAATAGCAGCAAGTGCAGGATATGTACAATGGTTGCATAAGTGCAGGATATGGAGATGTACAGGATTTACAGGTAATATGTACAATGAATATAAATATACAGATGGTACAGAGATTTGACTTATGACGAGACAGGTGAGTGGAAAAACACTGGAAGAACACGGGAGGAACCATGAAGTAGACACAGACCTGAAAGTCATGTAACAGTGTGTTTGTAAAGAGATATAGACAGGAGCTTCATTAAAATGACTAATGTCCATCAGGTTTACTAGTTATATCGGTATTAGCATTACGTGCGTGTTTGTGTGGTCTAAACAAAAGAATAAATTACATCTCAGACAGCGATCCTCAGCCACCAGAGACCATACTCCCTCCAGCCATTGTTGCAAGTCCCATCCAATGGACCATGGACCATCAGATCGCCGAGGCAACTTGTGAGGAACCAGCTCCGCCGGGGTCCTGAGGGACGGGTCCTGAGGGACGGCTCTATGTACCATCCAGTCTCCGACTGTCCCTCATGGACCAAGCTCACACCTCTCCGGGCTCTGGACACCCAGGCAGCCAGCGAACCCTCTCGCTCCTACAGGGACGATACTGGTGACCCAGGATGGATCATGATATCTCCCGTTACATCAAAGGATGTTCAGTCTGTGCCACCACCAAGTCACCCCGTCACCTTCCGGAAGGTGAACTGCATCCCTTGCCACTCCCACAACGCCCCTGGTCTCACCTGGCCATTGATTTCATGACCGATATACCACCCTCAGACGGAAACACCTGCATTCTAGTGGTAGTAGATCGGTTCTCCAAAGCCTGTAAATTACTCCCCCTCAAAGGTCTACCCACAGCTCTGGAGACAGCCGAAACACTCTTCCTCCAAGTCTTCTGTCACTTTGGACTGCCTGAAGACATTGTCTCCGACCATAGGCCCCAGTTTATTTCTAGAGTCTGGAGAGCATTTTTTCGTCTACTTGGCACCACAGTCAGCTTAAGTTCCGGTTATCATCCTCAATCTAACGGCCAGGCTGAGCGGAAGATACAGGAGCTCGGGAGATATCTCAGATCCTACTGTGGCCGCCAGCAAGACAGCTGGAACCGGTATCTTCTGTGGGCAGAATATGCACAAAACTCCTTAAGGCAAGAATCAACACAACTCACCCCCTTTCAATGCATCTTTGGTTTTCAACCCCCACTGTTTCCTTGGACAGGTGAGCCCACGGACGTTCCAGCTGTCCACCAATGGTTTCAGGAGAGCGAGAGGGTATGGGACTCAGCTCACGTACATCTGCAGAGGGCAGTCCGTAGGCAGAAGAACCAAGCCGATCGACGACGTCTCTCCACTCCGCTGTACCACCCCGGTCAGCTGATTTGGTTGTCTACAAGGGACATACGCATACGTAGTCCCCGCTTCATAGGTCCCTTTGAGGTCAAGAGGCAGATCAACGACGTCACCTACCGTCTCCATTTACCATCACAGTACCATATTTCCCCTTCCTTCCATGTGTCCCTGCTTAAACCATACACTAAATCTCTTCTCCCTTCCTCCACAGAGTATGGTGCCGAAGCCGTACCTCCTCCTCCAGTGGACCCGGAGAATCAGGACATCTACAAGGTATCTTCCATCCTCGATTCCCGACGACGGGCCACCTCGCTGCAATATCTAGTGGACTGGGAAGGATTCGGCCCCGAGGAAAGGTCATGGGTGGCCCGCGATGATATTCTGGATCCCGAACTACTCACCGAATTCCACGCCAACAACCCCCATCGACCAGCACCTCAGGGTCGAGGCCGGCCCCGTTGTCGTCCGCCGCAGTCCTCAGGAGCTGCCCGTGGAGGGGGGGGTACTGTCACGGATCCAGCCACGCCTCCAGCACCAGACTCGAACACTCCTCCCACACGTTCACGATCCCCTGAATACTAATCACCTGCACCTGTCCCTCATCACCTGGCACTATATCACCTGCCGTCACCATGCAGTCGGCGTCTGGTCTCGTCGCTGACAATCTGGACTTTATGCTTGTTCTCTGGAACTTCTCTCCCTGTGTTCTAAAGCCAGTTTCCTTCCGTGAACTCCCTGCCTGTTTGGACTTTACCACGACCTGGTATCCAGATAAGATTATATCCGTCATTGTCTTTACCGGTCTCATTACCATTTCTCCAGTTTGCTGTTTCCGAACCTGCTTTAATAAATCTTGTTTACTCATGTCCGTGTCTGACCGTCAATCATGACAATAACACTGCCACATATAAATTATCAGATAATATTACCAGATGTAAAGCCATACAGCTCCATAACGCAATAAACATGGATACTGTGCATCCTTGAAATTGTAAACTTTATGAACCAAACAATTACAAGCTATGTGGTCACTGTCCACAGGTAATTTATGTTATCTGGAAGTATGTAAATAAGGAAAGGGCAGGTCTGTGTTTTACAGGAGGTGCTTTACATTCTGCTGGTGTGTGAAGAGCATTTCAGTGTTTCATGCACAAAGATACAGCTAAAAAGGTAAGCTAGACGATATATCACAAAATATGAATTTTAATGTACATGTTTTTAAATGTTCTGTCATTTGAAATACAAATATATTTTAGTCCTATTGCTACCGTTTTCACCCATGATGTAGTTTCTCAGATCTAACAGTAATCACATTGCAGTGATTGAAAAAAATTTAAACATCACATTGGGATAAAATTATGCATTGCAGTGATGAAATAGAAATTCATTCATCCATTCAGTAAGCCATTCTTTGTCATGGAGATTTCAGTTTCATTTCTAGTGAAATGCTCTAGTTTCTGACAGGCTCCACCCTGAGCTCCATCTGTGATACACGTTAGAAAAATAACTTTAAATATCTTACAGTGTTAAAAATCTATTAGTTTATGTTGACATATTAGATAAAGAATTGTTATTTTGTTAGTCTAAGACAACAGTTGTGTTAAAGAAATTAGGTTAATTCTATGTGTATAACTATAGTGTACTGATTATAGCTCTCTATAATTAGTGCACACAGAAATCAGTGAAATGTAGGCTAAAATAACAGTGTTGAAGACATAAAAAGCCATTTCCACAACGAAAAACTTCAATTCATGTACATTAAATTATATTAGGGCATAGGTGTAATTTGAGACATGTCCCAACCACTTTTTGCAAGGGTAGATATTGTACTCGTGACTTTTTGTTTGAAAAATCTAGCTGCACGGATATTTCTGATGCACATGAAACATATCCAGTTGACGTTCATTTGTGATAAATAAGAGATTTGGCGCTGGAATATGTTGTTCTTGAAACCTTGTCTTCACACAGACCAGCGTGTCAATCTACCTGTTAATGGCATTTTGAAGACTCTCTATTCTTTCACAACACGAACTTCAAAAGCTCTCTCTGATCCTGGTGTTGTGTCGATTACGAAACTGCCTTCTCACTGATTAATGATTGACTAATACTGTCCCTAAATCTAACCACTGGGGACTGAGGGAGGTCATAATGTGGCGCAGAAGATGCCACATTATAAAATATTAGCATTAGGCTTCTTACATAATGGAAAAGCTGCAAAACTGTAAAATTATTATTTGTGTCGGGATCAGTGTTGCCAGATAGGACTGAAGATTCCCAGCCCAACTGCTGTAAAGTCAATGATTATGACTTTAAAGCATTTTTAATAATGTTTCATATTCCCTTTTAGTGGCAATTCCTGGGCTTTTTTAATTTTGTATTTCCGTATATATGTGTTGAGTTTTTTGAAAGATGTCTGTTACACTCTAATGTTGCATTTATTTGATCTAAAATACAATAAACTGTGATATTGTGAATTTTGAATTCAAAATAACTTTTTTTGCGATATAATTTGGGACTATATGATATAATTTGACCGTGATCCTCATTGTTTTGTCTTAAAGGTGCAAAAAAGTTTTGGGGAAGATATGGCTCCCATCGCTTCTAATTTACCAGAGGAGAAAAGAAAGCAACTCTGTGGTTTGCTGGGGAATGCTGATCTGACTCTTCTCTACAAAGCTTCAGTTCATGGATATGATGCTTTTGCCTTCCACCAGCGATGTGACCGTCAGGGTCCAACTTTACTTGTATCCTACAACAGTTCAGGCCACATCTTTGGTGGATACACTAGTGTGGATTATGCTCAAAGTGGCCGGCAAATTAAAGATGAGGAAGGTTTCTTGTTCAGGTTTGGCGGTGGAACCCGTGTTCCCATCAAAATTAACACATATAATACACGGTTTGATGACGCTGGAGGACCCAGCTTCAACCGATTGTACTTTTGCTACAATAACCGACCAGTTGTGTATTACAAGCCAAATAATAGACTTTTGGATCATCCATTTAATACTGAAAAGTTATACGGGAATGACACTGAGCTGACTGAATGTGAGGTATACAAAGTCAACCAGAGTAAGTCAATCATCAGGAAAGAAAAATTATCATATTGAGTACAGTCTCTTAAACTTATATAACTATTGTCTGTTGTTAACATTACTCCAACGTAAGTTCTATGATAATCTTTGTTCAAATTTTCCAGGACTTCAGGTCAGTTTCAAAGAGAAGCCATGGAGGATCGTTATTTGGACAGAAAAGTATGTTTCTACTCCATGTTTCTGATGTTATTTCATTGTTGCTGAATAATAAAGGTGTGATCCATGTTGTAGACGAAGAGAAGAGCTCATGGGATTGATCAGGAATCATAAACCCCTGATGCCATCTGTGAGGCAAGTCAGAATCCTAATGATCGGTCCTGTAGGTTCTGGAAAATCCAGTTTCTTCAACTCCATCAATTCCGTCTTCATGGGTCATGTGACCAGCAAAGCCATGTCAGGATCTGCAGCCACTAGTCTCACCACACAGGTACAGATTCAACAGGATTCAGTGTTTCCTACAGAAGTCTCTCTTCAGCTTGAGCAAGACTCTCTTCAGTCTTGATGCGTTTCTCTTCTTGTTTGGTAGTTTCGCACATATCCAGTGAAAGACGGTCGTGAGAGGAAGCCATTGCCATTTGTGTTGTGTGACACCATGGGACTCGAGGAGCAATCAGGAGCAGGACTGGATATTGATGACATCAGCAGCATTATTCAAAGTCACGTACCAGACCGATATAAAGTAAGTGCACTTGTCTTCATAATTAACTAATTGAAGAACTAATTGAAGATTCAGTTTAAAGTAATTCTTCAGTATGCTTCCTGTTAAATTCTCTTGATTCAGTTCAACCCTAAAGCACCGTTTCAGCCTGATGAGCAAAAGGCCTCCAGACCTCCATCTCTACAGGAGAAGATCCACTGTGTGGTGTATGTGATAGAAGCCACAAAAATCTCCCTAATGTCTGACAAACTAGAGGAAAAACTAAGTTCTGTACGTTGTCTGGTGAACTCAGTGGGTAAGTGAACTAACATTTAGACCATTTTGCATAAATCTTGACTCAAACTGTTCCATAACCGACTGAAGGTTTATTCAAACAATTTCAGCGATTCCTCAGATGGTCTTGATGACAAAAGTAGATGAAACGTGTCCTCATGTGCAGAATAACCTTGAAAATATTTATGCCAGTTCCTACATCAAGATGAAGGTGAGACACGGTCACATGATCATGAACTGTTCCCACAGGACTCGGAGGGAGTGAGATGTTGTTTGTCTGCAGGTGCAGGAGGTGAGCTCTCAGTTGGGTGTGCCGGTGTCTTGTGTGTTACCGGTGAAGAACTACAGTCAGGAGCTGGAGCTGGAGCTCAACTGTGACGTCCTGCTTCTCAGTGCTCTACAACAGATGCTTCGCTTTGCAGACGACTATTTTGATGATATTGATACCATTTGAAACCAAGAATTCATCTTAGACCAGAAGATTACTCTCTGTTTGTCCACTCTAGATATATAATATCCATTTAAGAAAATTATCGCTTAAGCTGTACATTACATTATAATCATTGCTGTTTTTTTTAGTTGCAATATTATTGTGCCACGATCAGGTTTATAGAATAATACTAGAATGATGTGTTAGAATTCAAGATGCTAAAGTCTGTACAAGCATTATAAAAAAAGTTATTTTGATAAACTTAAGCTTGGTTTTTGATTCTGTCCTTTAAGCTTGAAAGTTTCTTTCTGGACTGTTCAAGATTAAAATAAACAACATTAAGTATACACATGTGACTAAAGAATTACTTTTATTAATAGAAAATATTTGTACATAATTACATAGCTTATATGCTAATTTAACATTTCTAATAATTTTTGGTTTTAATCAACAGAGATCAACTTTGGAATAACCAAATTATAAAAGTCTTTTCCCCTTGCTTGAACTACAGTCATGATGTTACTTGCATTTACCTGCACAGTAGAACAGGCATAATTATTCTTACAAGCTTTATAAACCCAATCATAATAAACTGAATAAATGAACTGAATAAGCATGAAAAAATGACATAGAAAAATGTAGTAAATATTATTGTAATGAACGGGACTCACGGGCAGGGATACAATCGCTTGTCTTTAATAAGAATGGTCGTACAGGCAGATGGTCAGGACAAACAGAGAGAATACATAAACGGTAATCCAAGCAGGGGTCAGAAAGGCAGGCAGACAGATTCAGGTACAATAATCCAGGCGAGTAGTCAAGACAGGCAGATAACATTCACAAGCGTTAATCCATGCACAGGTCGGGGCAGGCAGAACAGAATCAATAACAGGTAAACAGGCAGAGACAGTAACAGGCAAACAGACAGGGATATAAACGCTCAGAATGATAACCGTGGCTAATCAAGACTTTGCGGTGTGTGCACGGATGAGGGAGTCTTTTATAGTTCATATAATGGTGTCTAGCTGGTGTGACAATCAGTCCAATGTACTGCATGATGGGAAATGTAGTGTGTAGTGGAAGTGTAACGTTGAGAAGAGGTAATAATCGATTCATCATGTCTTGCACAGAGAGAGTTGAGTGAAAGGTAAGTTACTGAGTCAATGTTAATATAGGGTAAATATAAAATGAAATAAAATTGAAATCCAGCTAACATAAGACCAGCAGGCCAGTAGCTGTCAAAAAAAACATTTAATCAATTCTTTAAAATTTACAAAAATTTCCTGCCACATGATAACAAATCAAAAACAGAGTACACCAACCTCAGGAACAATTGCATTTTTTTAGTGAGCAGATTAAATATACATAACAACCATATGCCTACTTAAATACGGACCTAGGTGAACAAAAATAATGTCAGGTTTTATTAAAAGGCTACATTAGAAAACAAGATAGAGCAGAGGTGAAATGCAGAAAATAATATATATAACTATGCACTTGTTGCATATTACATGTATTTACTAAAGTAATAACAGTAAATTATGCATACAGTAGTTACATGTAACTAAACCCAACCCTAAACCTATAAAAACATTATATTAGGCTATTACTCAATCATCTCATACTGTGTCCCTTGCAACGTGTTCACCCTTTATTTTCTCTGGAGAAAACCTGAATTCATCGAATGGTTGTTGATAAATTGGAGAATATATAAACATTGGTCAAAGCTTTCAACAAGAAATCTTAAGAATAACCAATGTGGCACATCTGTGAATCGTTTAAAACCAGCATTTGTTATTATTATGTTTACTTCCTTGTTTCCAATGCGCTCTTCCAGTGTTTTTCCACTCACCAGTCTCGCCATTATTCACTTTTTCACACAGGGACATTTAGGTTTGGATTTTGTTTTCCCTTAATGATAACAACCATTTAAAAACGGCATTTTGTGTTTACTAGTGAAATCTTTGACTAATATTTAAATTTGTTTGGTCTGAAACATCTGAAACATTTAAGTGTGACAAACATGCAAAAAACAAAAAACAAAAAACAAAAACAGGAAGGGGCAAAATCTTTTTTTACACTACTGTATGTGTTGAATTAAAAAAAAAAAGTAAAATATATTTTACCCCTTTCACTCCTGATGCGTTTGCATATCTGTATTTAAATCACTTATAACACTGAATGACAGAGACAGAGAAATGTCACGTGAAGTTATTTCTTTCAACAAAATAATGAACCAGCAGCTGATTATGACATACATTTATTAGCATTAGACTAAAGGCATTTACGGTTTTTGATGCAACTTTGAATTATAGATTTATGTGCTGTCATTTTTATTGAGTTTCTTCCTGGGGTATATGATGCTCCATTATAGTATTTTCATTTGGTCCTATGCTGATTAATTGAAATGTAATATATTTTATTAAAATAATTGTTAATTTACAGAAAGGTATTGATCGTTAAATTGAGCATGTTAAAGCACAAAGTGTTACAGTCATCCCTGGTCCTCCCAGCCCAACTATATATTATTATTCTCCTACTGCTTTAAAACCCTTTGTGGTTCAGTGTCGACGCCACTACTGTAAAACAAAAAAACTCCACCCTCACAAACATATGTGTTGTTAAAAGTGACAGTTAGTTGCAAGTCTCGGCTCAAAGTCCACAAAAGAAGAAGCGTTTCGAGGTTTCTTGCAAAGAACAAATCTACCAAACGTATGTGTCATTTCAGTGAAGTTTACTCCTGGTTTTGTGATAAAGATCTGACGCTACTCTATTGTTGTGTGGGCTCGCGGCTTCGTTTGCTCGATGCGCTCTTCTGTCTACGTGACCTGTCTTGTGTGAGAGGCGTGGTTTTCGGATCCTGACACTGTCATGTTTTGTCTTGTGCTGGTGTTTTTATATTATTTTATTATAAATAAAACCAATTTCAAGATTCAAGAGTTTTATTTGTCACATACACAGTTATATACAGAGTATACAACCGGCAGTGAAATGTGAACAGGTCCGCTCCGTGGACAGTGCAAATAAAAGTTACAAAAAAACACAAGAAATTAAAATAGAAATAGAAGTTAGAATAAAGGTGTTATATATATACATATGTAGAATTATGAATAAATCAAGTAAAAAAAATAAAAATTCTTTGCCTATCGAGTCTTCGCTCTTCCTTTTTCCATCTCCCACCAGCTGTTGATCCAGCATGTCCACTCTCATTACATCTGTCAGCGGTGGACTTTGTCTGTGACTTCCTGTTTGAAGTGGACAATGTTGACTATAATGAGGCTGATATAAAAGGTTTTCAACATCAGGATCGATCAGCCTCTCAGTCTATGCGGAGACTGAGAAGTTGGGGAATCTTGGCTTCTGGGACTTTGTGTACCACATCTTCCATTGTGGGGAGCCAAAACTCCCACCTCAAGCAAATTTCCAGCCCACTGACTGTTCCCCCTTCCACTTGTAGTCATTGGAAGCCCCAGCTTTCCGATGACCAGTAAACGGAGGAGGAAGAATGGATCCGCCTAATCTGCCAACGAAGAGTCTGCAGCACCCCCTGAGACAGTGGAAGAGTCTGCAGTGCCCCCTGAGATGGCCGAAGAGTCTGCGGAGCCCCCAGAGACTTTTCCAGTCAGCCCTGTGGCCAAGAGCGCTGTGTTTGCCTTAAATATTTTGGCTGCTCTGCGAGCCTGGAAGATGCACAGGGGTTCTTCTGACCACGGACCAATCTGCCATCCAGGGCAGCCCGCCATCCCAGACATGACCAAGGGCCTGCTGCTCACCCAGATATGGGCACAGAGACTGTCCCAGAGACTGTCCTGTCACGCTGGCTTAGCCCTGGCCGTCTGCTGAGACTTCAGACCTGCTGTAGCCCGCCTGGCCCATTCCCCAGGCTCCACCCTGGTCCCCAGTTGAGACTCCCGAACCCCGTCTGAGTCTCCCTGGCTCAACCCTCCCGTCCCTCCCTAGACCTTTTTAAAGACTTCCTGTTCTGTTTCTTGTCTTGTGGTGTCTGTTGTTGTGTAGCGGTCTTGTGTTGTTGTGTTCCTCTCCTGTTTCTGGTGTTCCTTGTTAGGTAAATGAGGGAGGACAGGTGGGGCAAATTAATCAATAATTAGGTAACAAGATGGGGGGGGTTAGACAATAGACATGGGGGGTGGGGGTGTAGTGTCAGAGTTCAGTCACTTCGGTTTAGTGACAGAGCCCTGACGCTACTGAATTTGCATTGTATATGTCTTGTGTGCGAGGCGTGGTGTTCGGATCATGACACTTCGGGGTAGTTCAGTTACAGTTTTGTGTCGGGATTCAGACATTCATGCACCGTGTGTATGTCTTCTGTTTTGAGCGCACGGGATGAGCGTTCACCTGTTCTTGTGTACTCTGTCTTATGTGAGCATGCGGTTTCAAGTTCGCTCGGGCCGCACGTTCTCCTGTCCACATGTGTTGTCATGTTCAGTGTAGCATACATTTCATTGTCACGCAGCACGCAGCTTTCATGTTATGTTCTGTCTTCTTTTTTTGTCATGTTTGATATGAGCACATGGCTTGTTGTGTGTTTCCTTGTGCCATGTGCTCTCCTGTCTATTCTCTAACCCTGCTACATAGATACACAGCTTCTCCAAGACTGAACTCGGCTCAGGCTCCAACGATCAACAGAAAGACTTCTCAAAACATTCTGATAACATTCTCTATCTGGTGAGAAGTACAGACAATATTCATCATTATTCTATGGAAAAATACAGAAAAGAAAAGTAAAGGCTTTAACTAATAACTAGTTACATTGGTGATAGACTAAAGTGTACATAAGAAGAAGAAGTCATTCAAAAACATAATTTATAAATCACTCAATGCAAATCATTAGAAGAAAAATATACACAGTCCCAATGGATTTCCAAATCGTCCCTCTCAAAAACATTCTAAATAGCTCAATTTCTCAAATAATAATCCTGACAAAAATGGGACTTTCTCCTAAGAAGGTCGAAGACTGCACAAGGACGAGTGTGTGGAAAGAGTTTTTTTTATAACTTTTTGTTTTCTTTTGGCAGATGCAAAAAGCCAAAGTTAGAAAACTTAGCACAGGTGCCCTCACTTCCAATTTACCCGAAGAGCGAAAAGAACAGCTTTGTGCCTCACTAGAGCATGTGGAACTGACTCTTCTCTACAAAGCTTCAGTCCATGGATATGATGCTCCTGCCTTCCACCAGCGATGTGACCGTCAGGGTCCAACTTTACTTGTAGCCTACAACAGTTCAGGCCACGTCTTTGGTGGATACACTAGTGTAGATTATGCTCAAAGTGGCCGGCAAATTAAAGATGAGGAAGCTTTCCTGTTCAGCTTTCAGGGAAATAGTCTTGTATGCATCAAAGTTAACAGTGGACATTATGCACGTCTTGATGACACTAAAGGGCCCAACTTTGGCCAGTTGTACTTTTGCTACAACAACCAACCATATGTCAATTATCAAAGAGGGAATGCATTCAACATTGATACCTCATCAATGTATGGGAACAACACTCAACTGAATGAATGTGAGGTGTACAAAGTGGAACAGGGTAAGATAATCATCAGTTTTATAGCCACTTCATATACAGTATTTTACACACAAAATCATGTACCAATGAATTTCTCTCTTTCATATAATTAAAGTATTTAGTGTCTTTTAACATTACTCCAACAAAAAGTCTATATGAAACAATTCCCTAACTTGGTCTTTATGCAACAATTCCCAGAGCCTCAATTCAGCATTGAGGAGAAACCATGGAGGAATGTTCTGTGGACAGCTGAGTATGTTTCTACTTTATCTCTCTTTCGCTAATTTCCTATGGTAATCTGAAATAATAAACCGGATCTCTGTTGTAGACGAAGAGATGAGCTCATGAAAATGATCAGGAATCATAAACCCCTGATAACGTCTGTCAGCCGTGTTCGAATCCTAATGATCGGTCCTGTAGGTGCTGGAAAATCCAGTTTCTTCAACGCCATCAACTCCATCTTCACTGGTCATGTGACTAATAAAGCCATGTCAGGATCGGCAGGCACTAGTCTAACCGTGCAGGTACATAATCAACAGGACTTCTGGACCTGCCTTGGTTTGTAATATAAAACAACAATATTTTGACAATGATTCCTGTTTGTTGGTAGTTTCGCACATATCCAGTGAAAGACGGTCGTGAGGGAAAGCCGTTGCCATTTGTGTTGTGTGACACCATGGAACTCGAGGAGCAATCAGGAGCAGGACTGGATATTGATGACATCAGCAGCATTATTCAAGGTCACGTACCAGACCGATATAAAGTAAGTCAAAGTAAGCATTGGTTTATGTTTTTTGGCTTAGAAATATATATTTTAGTAAAATTAATCTTTCATTTCCATTATTCTTGATTCAGTTTAACCCCATGGCACCATTTCAACTGGATGAGAAAAAGTCCTCCAGACCTGCATCTCTACAGGAGAAGATCCACTGTGTGGTGTATGTGATAGACGCCACCAAAATCTCCCTCATGTCTGACAAACTAGAGTTAAAACTTGCTGCCATACGCAGAAGAGTGAACTCACTGGGTAAGTGAACATATTTATGCCAATCTTATTCAAATCTATCTGATTAATCAAAAATTGTTTGTACATTGAGCTAAAGTTGCATGTGACGCACCTCAACATCTTCAGGCATTGCTCAGATCGTCTTGATGACAAAAGTAGATGAAGCATGTCCTCTAGTGGAGGAAGATCTTCAAAGCCTTTACTTCAGTTCCTACATCAAGACGAAGGTGAGACACGGTCACATGATCATGAACTGTTCCCACAGGACTCAGAGGGAGTGAGATGTTGTTTTGTCTGCAGGTGCAGGAGGTGAGCTCTCGGTTGGGTGTGCCGGTGTCTTGTGTGTTACTACAGTCAGGAGCTGGAGCTGGAGCTCAACTGTGACGTCCTGCTTCTCACTGCTCTACGGCAGATGCTTCGCTTTGCTGATGACTATTTTGATGATATATGTCCTGTGGAAGGCAACCCTATATAGCGTTTTTCTCAGTTCTTGTGGCTGAGGCCAGATTTGAAAAAGGCCAAATCGAAAACTCTGCAAATAATTTACATAGCTTACGGAAACCTAGACACTCTGTCATTTGCTTTTATGCAGAAACGTTCAGTAGCTTTTTAATTAAGTATTATTTTGGTCTTGCATTTCATTGACTATAAAGAGTTTACTTTTTTATATTAAGGTTTGAGTTATGTAAAAAAAATCTTACTTTCACTCAACTTAAGTTTAATTTTTCTGTACTTTTCACACTTCAGGTTTATTAGCCTGATGTATATTAAAGCATTGTGAATTCTTCACTTTCATTACGATTTACTTTATTTTCTCTGTATGCGGACTGACAATTCTGACTTGACAATTTTGTACAAATTTCTTGGCTATAATGTCTTTCTGATATTTTAAGAAATAAAATCACTGATTATTAACATCAAATAAACAAAAGAGTCTAAATTCTTCCAAGATGGTTGAAAATCTGCTATCCTCCATAAATGTAATGTCTTTCATATTCAATTTGTAAACTGAATATGAAAGAAGTCCAGTGTCATCTTATTACAGTTATTTTAGCTGTACGAAAAACTGGCAAACTAGTTGGCTTATTTCCTATATTTTTTAATTCATCATCTTAATCATAAACCTACTAGTTTGTATCGCAAATAGCTTTACAGTTTACTGCACTTTGTTATTTACTGAGCAGTTAATGAATCAGATGGCTGGCACATATAGGTTTGTAACACAGTTCTTACTTTGGGGAGGAAGGAGGCGGGAACCGGCGAACATTTAACTTTTAATATGAAATCAAAATAAACTTACCGGCGTCAGCCCCTCACGGACGACTGCTGCCCAGGCCTGGTCCTCTCTCGTCCTTCACTGTCGTCTCTCCTCCTTTTATGCCTCCACTCCTCAGTGAGACACGAGACCGGTGGCTCACAGGTGACACTCATTCTCAATCACGCCATCGGCTCTCGTGACGCTCTCTTGTCCCTCGAAGTAAAAACCAAAAAACTGGTGAATTGTTGCAATAAGACGTGCTAAAAATCAGATAGATTTCATTCAGCGCAGACTTTTTATTTTTATTTGATTTATATAATGCAGAGTACAATCATTTAAAAGTGTTATTTATAATATAAGAATCGAAAAATTGCAGTATAGAAGTGATAAATTGGGAGCCAGATTTTTACTTTGTCAGATGAGCTAGATACTTAATAGGTTTATTACCCCATTTGTACAACTTCTGCTTCGGAAACCGAATATTTGATTGAAACTGTTGAGTTAGCAGCAAGTTTAAAGAAGCCCACAGTACCTATTTTTTTTTTCCAAGGACTTTGGAGAGGAGTTACTCAGATAGCTGTTAGTGGAAATATTTAACTCTGACTCTAGGTGTCTCTGTTTCTCTAATTGTTTCCCTTTTATGTTTGTGAAATATGAAATAACAAGGTCTCTAATATATGATTTACAGGTCTCCCAAAGGAGTGATCGATTAAGCTTGGATACCAAATTAATTGAAAAAAAAAAATCTTATATTCTGAATTAAAGTATGAGAGAAATGTATAATTTTTGCGCAATAAGGTATTAAATCTTCAACATCTGGTTGGTCAAGTGAAGTCAAGTCACCTTTATTTATATAGCGCTTTTTACAATACAGATTGTTTCAAAGCAGCTTTACAGTGGTCACATGAAAACAATAAAAACAAAGTTTGTTTTGGCTGAACAGCGGCTCTAAAAGAGCAGGTGAATCAATAAAATTGTTACGTGTCCCCAACTAAGCAAACCAGAGGCGATAGTGGCAAGGAACCAAAACTCCGGCAGGTGACGGAATGAATGAAGAACAGAATGGAGAAAAAACCTTGAGAGAAACCAGGCTCAGTCGATGGTCTGAAAAACTTAATTTCACTTCATTAACATCTTGTCATGTGGTTTACTTATTGAAAGTGTTGTTTAGAGACACATGTAAAGAATATAGTAAATAAAGTATCTAGTAACCATGACATCCTTGACTTGTAGTGTGTAACTCTTAGTGTAATAGATAGATGTGATTTAAGTCTAATAGCTAACAGTTAACAGATATAGGTAACAGGAAAAACAGCAACACTCACTTTTGGGGTGTCGTGTCTTGTGATCACTCTCATGTAGAAGGACTGTCATTTAATTATCTTTATGCTGTATTTGTTCATGTCTTCATTAATTCACCACGGTCAGAGAGTATTCTTTACATACTGTACAAAAACAATGCATATTTGTAATGTGCTGTATTACTACACTTGCAATATGTGCAATACTTCATTTGCAACTGTCAACAGCAATGTCAGTAAACTTATGGTACTCATTGGATGTAATCTCAAACTGACTTGATTATAAGATGCCAAAACATTACCAAGATACAGCAACTTTCTTTTCAGCATATCAATGTTTTAATATATTATACTACTCCATCTATAGCTTTCTTTATACATATTATAGTTGAAAGTGAAAACGACATAACTGAAAAGTATATGTGACAGACATGGAAACCTATGGTGTTCACTGTGATCAATTACTAATGTCAGAGCAAAGAGAACCTGCTAGAGGAGCCAGGAGAGGAATTGGTGGGCGGTTCCCAAACCACAAACAGGTAATTCTGTTTGTTCAAACTATTAGTACATTTTTCCATCTCCCTCAATACACATTGTGTTTTAGAGACCTGGGAATTCATCAACGGTTTGTTGATACATTTCAATGCAAAAACAAATCCTGTATCATAGGAATAAAGGACCTTGACACAACAGGTTTTACTTGGGTGTAACGTCCTAAGAACAAATTAATCATTTCACAGTTGCTTTCTCACAGTAAGTGATCAACGAAAGGTAAGTTACATGAACATATTATAAGAGTATATCATATAACATAAAAATATTATAAATTGGTCTTTTATTGATTATTGTTTGGAAATTATGCTGTAAAATGAATACATTTTGATCAAATAAAATGGAATTGTGCATTAATGTCAAACAAACAACTTAATGGACAAGCCACAAACAGGGGAAGAGTGAGCAATAATAATAATGTTTTCAACAAATGGCCACTAAAAGAAGCCACTTAACGTTCAAATGTTGATCATCAGCAGGACATGAAACTAAATATTTTATTTCCGTTTTATTTCCTATCAGAAAAGGCTTTATTGCCAAGTATGTTTGTATCTTTGGATTTTGTTTTGGTGACAGAAGAAGCTTCCAAGACACAGAAACACTAAAATAATACACAGATAGTAAAATAAAATAAAAATATACTGTATGTGAATAAGACCCACATTTGTACATATATAAATAAACAAAATAGACAGATTTGCAGAATAATCGATGAATTATTTATTACACACATTCTATTTTTACTTGAGATTTGTAAAGATTTGCCTTGAAAATGTGTGACTCTGGGTGTGTTTACATAATGATATGCTAAAATCAGAAATGTTTTTCCTTTTGCGTTTTACTCATAGAGATCACAATATTGTCAAAGTGATCCCCATTCATACAGAACTTCAGAAATTATCTGAATGATCTTTGGAATCTGTTTTCCAAGATTTGCATTTTCAGGCCCCCAAACGCTGCTGTCGTGTAAATGAACAGCCATTAGTTGAAAATGAAAAATGGCCAAAATACAGTTTAAAGCCCTGATCTGATCTAGTTTGGGATTTAATGTATTCTCAGACTCTATATTATACCTTATATTTCCAATAAATATGTAACACGGACTCAGGCTGGTTAAGATCCATCTGCAGTTTATTAGAGACAGACAGAAACATGGTACAAACAGGCTCAGGTCGGAACACCAGGAAGAACAACAATGTCAGAGGCAAGGCAGAGAGAGTGGTCAAAACAAAAATTAGGTCAGGGTAGGCAGCAAACAATCAAAGTCCAGAATGCAGATAAACAGTAAGCAGTGGGCAGGCTGCACAGAGTCGAGAACGAGGAACTAGGCAGAATCAGTACACAGGTAAGATATGGCTAGATAATGCTCAGAGATGTAGCTGGGGCAAACAAGACTTCGCAGTGAGCTGCTGAGTAACCAGGGTTTAAATGCTGTGTGAAGATGCATGGCAGGTGTGTGGTAATCAGTCTAGGAAAGTGGGTATTTCGTAATTGTAGACCAACTGAGTTAGTACTCTGGGCAGTGCAACCTCCGGTGGCCACTGGTGGGAACTTCATTGGTGTTTGTGACAAAATGAAAGAAAAATACTGATTTGGTCATTTTTGTTCTTGCAATAAATTTGGTAACGGGGTTAAATGCTTAAGGCTTATGAATGCAATGTGTAGATCTAATCATGATGTAAAAAATACAAAAATATAAAGTGTACCCTGTTAGTGGAATGTGCTGACTGAAAATGTTAATGCATGAAGCTCAAGTTAAAAAAATTATTTGCATGACTTTGTCTTCAAGGATGAGTAAAAGACAAGGAACGATGCATAAAAGACAAGTCAGAGGTGTTACCACAGACTCCCTCACTTCTAATTTACCAGAGGAGAAAAGAAAGCAACTCTGTGGTTTGCTGGGGAATGTGGAACTGACTCTTCTCTACAAAGCTTCAGTCCATGGATATGATGCTTCCGCCTTCCACCAGCGATGTGACCGTCAGGGTCCAACTTTACTTGTAGCCTACAACCGTTCAGGCTACATCTTTGGTGGATACACTAGTGTAGATTATGCTCAGAGTGGGCAGAATATTACTGATCCTGATGTATTCCTATTCAGCTTTCAGGGCAAAATCATTATGTGCTTCACATTGAATAGTGGATATAATGCTCGTCTTGATGACGCTGGAGCGCCCAACTTTGGCCAACAGTTGCACTTTTGCTACAACAACCAACCAGTTGTGTATCATCAAGGAGGAAGTGCATTTACTATTAATACTGCAACAATGTTTGGCAGTGACACTCAACTGACTGAATGTGAGGTGTACAAATTAGAGCAGAGTAAGTCAATCATCAGAAAAAAAGTGTTTTTATATGAACATTTAATCATGTCAATAAAATTAAAAAGTCTTTTTAAACAACTTACTTTTTTATTGTTAACATTTTACTTATTGTGCCAGGCTCTCAAATCAGCGCTGAGAAGAAACCATGGAGGAACATTCTTTGGACAGCTGAGTATGTTTCCTCTCTGGTTTTGAGATGTCTTGTTCATTCATTAGGGTCCTTAGGTACATTTACATTCATGCATTTGGCAGAGGCTTTTATCCAAAGCGACTTAGATTGCATTCAAGGAACACATTGAATCAGTTCTTGCTTTCCCTGGGATTGAACCCATGACCTTGGCATTGTAAACACCAATGCTCTACTGTTTGAGCTACAGGAAAGATTTTCCCCCTCCAAACTTTTGGGTCCCTTAACATTTACAACATTTTTAAGTTAACTTAACTTTACACACATGTTGGAATTGTCAGCCATCAGGGTTGGGCACAAGTTGACATGTGCGTAGGGGTTGTGGGGCACCCTTTTTCACCTACAGTAACCAAACTTCATACACCTATAGATCTCATCAGACGAAAAAAAATATAACACACTATAAGTAATATGCCAGCCCAACAGGAAGTTGACTATTATAGCTTGTTTGAAAAACACATGCTTTTGAATTTGATGTACTCCTCCAGCCAGCAGCCATATCACCCTGGAGCCCAAAACTGGTTGCCCACTGAAGATAAGTGGGTTAAGATAAGCTGGGTTAAGCTGGGCAGTACCTTGATAGGAGACCTCCTGGGAAAACTAGGTTGGTGTTCGTGAGGCCAGCAGGGGTGCTCACCCTGTGGCCTATGTGAGTCCTATCTCCTATAGTCCTATAGTGATGGGGACACTGTACTGTAACAAGCACCGTCCTTCAGATGAGACATTAAACCAAGGTCCTGACTGTCTGTGGTCATTAAAAATTCTAGGATGTCTTTTGCAAGGAGTAGGGATGTAACCCCAGCATCCAGGCCAAATTTACCCATTGGCTTGTCCATCATGGCCTCCTCGTCATTCCCATCTAATGATTGACTTCATCGCTCGGTCTTCTCAGCAATAAGTTGGTTTGTGATGGGCGTCCTGGCGCAATATGGTTGTCGTTGCATCTTCAAGCTGCACAGGGTTGTGGAGATTACCCCCTTCCTTGTAAAGCACTTTGAGTGCCCAAAAAAGTGTTATATAAATGTAACTAATCATTATTGTTAGGCGATTCTACTCAAAACATTCTGATAACATGTTCTATCTGGCAACTACGGTAACAGGTAAATATTCTCCAATTTACCAATTTTCACATTTACCAATTTACAAACTTCACACTCATTTGAAAATGACTTTTAACATCCTATGACATGAAATTAATTTAAATTTAACTGATCTCATGGAAATGGCTATTGTGGTTAATGGTCATAGTTGCACCAGCTGGCTGCAGTAGATGTGGCATATCAAAATAACTTTTGACAGTACTTTTACATTTACATTCACATATTGACCACCATGCACAGTTGTCCTAAAGCCACTGGAGTGGCGGCAGTATCCAGGCTTGCAGCTATATTTTTCTATTGTATTTTGATATACAGCTAAAAAAAAATTGTATATGTTGTAGAAGAAGAGACGAGCTCATGGAATCGATCAGGAACCATAAACCCATGATAACGTCTGTCAGCCGTGTTCAAATCCTAATGATCGGTCCTGTAGGTGCTGGAAAATCCAGTTTCTTCAACTCCATCAACTCCATCTTCATGGGCCGCATGACCAGCAAAGCCATGTCAGGATCTGCAGGCACTAGTCTCACCACACAGGTACAGATTCAATAGGATTTTGAGACTATATTCACAGTCCGTCAAATTATTGGTGTATCCAATTGGAATCTGATCTAAAATTATTGACGTCCACATTGTGGATCGCAACTGTTCAGATCTGAATTGTTCAGATTGTGTGTCCCTGTTGCTCTTTAGTTTTCTGGAATATCTCGTCCAAGCTATTAGAAACAACAGAATTAAGTTCTTGCAGCGATTTTCAGCATGTTTCCCATAACAACGTCTCGTGTTTACGTTTTATGTGGCGTGAGAAACTCACATAAAAAATTCAATTAGAGCAGTTAGATTGAAAAGGATTTCACTCTTCAGCTTGAGGAACTTCAGGACTTGATGTGTTTCTCTTCTTGTTTGGTAGTTTCGCACATATCCAGTGAAAGACGGTCGTGAGGGAAAGCCGTTGCCATTTGTGTTGTGTGACACCATGGGACTCGAGGAGCAATCAGGAGCAGGACTGGATATTGATGACATCAGCAGCATCATTCAAGGTCACGTACCAGACCGATATAAAGTAAGTCTACTTGTCTCGAATGCTTAAGAATGAATGATAAAATGTTTGTTTCACGCTAAATCCTCTCGATTCAGTTTAACCCCACAACACCATTTCAAACTGATGAGAAAAAGTCCTCCAGACCTGCATCTCTGCAGGAGAAGATCCACTGTTTGGTGTATGTGATAGACGCCACCAAAATCTCCCTCATGTCCAGCAAACTAGAGGAAAAACTTGCTGCCATACGCAGAAAAGTGAACTCACTGGGTAAGTGAACATATTTATGCCAATCTTATTAAAATCTATCTGATTAATCAAAAATTGTTTGTACATTGAGCTAAAGTTGCATGTGACGCACCTCAACATCTTCAGGCATTGCTCAGATCGTCTTGATGACAAAAGTAGATGAAGCATGTCCTCTAGTGGAGGAAGATCTTCAAAACCTTTACGTCAGTTCCTACATCAAGACGAAGGTGAGACACGGTCACATGATCATGTAAGGGGAATTACAGTTAAGACCCAAGGACCAGATATGTTGAATGAAGAGCAGGAGTCAGAAGTGCAGTCAATAGAAGACATTTTAGTGAAGTTTAGTTTGCAGTTTCATCAGCAGAAGCTTCAGGTCTCACAAGTAGTTCGTAGGCCGCCCCACATACAATAACATTGTTACAGCAATTATACTCTAACAGAGGGTGCTAATTACGTCAATGATGACGGTTAAATGATTCTGATTGGCTAAGAAAGAAAGAAAGAAAGAAAGATAGAAAGAAAGAAAGAAAGATAGAAAGAAAGAAAGATAAACAAAACTAGTAATTTTCCACACAAGAGCAGACAGTCTGAAGCATATCTTCGTTGATCACATGATTGACGGGTTTGTGACCTTCCACACGGCTTGTCGAGAACAAGGCATTCCGTCTCCTTATGGTGCCAGTTAATCACCTCACCAATACAGACCTAACTCGGCTCAGGCTCCAACTCTCAACAGAGAGACTCAAAACATTCTGATAACATGTTCTATCTGTTGAGACATGCAGACAATGTTCATCCTTACTGTATGGAAAACTACAGAAAAGTAAAGAAAGGCTTTACCGGTAACTAATAAAAATCCCCAACTTGATTATAAATCACTCTTTACAAATCATTCAAATAAGAAAAGGAAAAAAATATTTATACAAGTGGCAATGGATTTCCGAAATGTCTCTATCAATCACATGAACTATTCCCACAGGACTCAGAGGGAGTGAGATGTTGTTTTGTCTGCAGGTGCAGGAGGTGAGCTCTCGGTTGGGTGTGCCGGTGTCTTGTGTGTTACCGGTGAAGAACTACAGTCAGGAGCTGGAGCTGGAGCTCAACTGTGACATCCTGCTTCTCACCGCTCTACAGCAGATGCTCAACTTTGCAGACGACTATCTGGATGATGCTGGTCAAACGGAGGGCAACCCCATTTAAAGGTGGGTTGAGGCCAGATTTGTGTTATATATGATATAGATTGAGACAAGAATGTGGGAATACCGGGGTCTTGTTAATTGAATTATTTTAATTTAGTTTACAACAATGATGGTCACTAGTTTATTTGTACTTCATTGTTTTCATAATATTGTTTGCTGTTTTACCAGAGCTAGAACATGTTATTAGAGTTTTGAGGGACTTTCCTGTTGATAGTTGGAGTCTGGGAAAACTTCAGCCTTGAATAAGTTTATCTATGTATGTGCATTGGTGTTGTAAGCAGGATGGTTACTGGGGCTGGTGGACAACTGGCATTTTGCTGGAGCCTTGTTATGACCTGGAATGATATCCTATGTCTAGATCCAGAGTCCAAGCATCAGCATCTTGATGAACGGAGATCTGCTTCTGACTATCTGCTTTTGTGTGGAAGATTACACATTTTTCTTAGCCAATCAGAATCATTTAACCCTTAAGTAATGATGTAGTTAGTAGCTTCTCTTAAAGTATATTTGCTGTAACAATGTGTTTGTAAGGGGGGCGGCCTAAAAACTTTTTGTGAGACTTGAAGCATGTTTCTGCTGATGAAACTACAAACTATTCTTCAGTAAATTTTCTTTAATTGACTGCACTTCTGACTCCTGGTTTTTATTCATCATATCTGGTCCTCGGGTCTTTAACTGTAATTTCCCCTATACTATGCTCAACTGTACACAGCTTTCAAACCAGCAGCGCCAGACCTGCAGCCACAGGATGGAAGTGCAGGAGTGGAGCTTATACAGTTATTATACAGTCCAACCAATACACAAAATGTTCTTTTATCAAATATGGCTATTTTTACATAGGATTTGATCTGATCGATATCTAACAACAATTCTTTGCCTAAGACATCTTGTTGGAGAGAAGAAACAGTACAACGGGGCTAAATACACAGAGCGGCACATTTGACTTTATTCTCTTTAAACCACTAAAATGCAAAACAATTCAGTTCATTCATAAAACACATGATCTTTTTTTTAACAACCACTTTTGACTATGAATGTGTTTATGTGGCTGATGTTTAACTTGATCCCAGACAGCAAGACAACGTTGATTTGGCGCTAATTTGATCTTACATTTAATATTAAATTAAATATATGTTTAATTTTTAAATGTTGTCAGTTTATGTAGCAAATTAGATTCCAATAATGGAAGAATATATAAAAGTATGATATTTGGGGTAAAATATCAGTAGCCTATATAAGTAATAATATAGGAACAAAAATTATTTCTTTATTGCATCAAAAATAGTACAAACTTTACTAAAGTGATTGTTTTTTATCATTTAAAAAACGTTATAATGATCATGTTAGCTGACCAATAACGCGCGGTGGACGTCGCCATGTTAGTTTTCGCTGTAATTCAGAGAATCTGATCTGTCGGATTTACAACGCGTAAATTCATAAATGCATGATTAGGTGAAACACTTAAATTAGTAAACACAAAATCAACTCACAAGACCTGTAAAAGCTCTGTTAAATATTAGTCCCAATTCTCCACCAACAATGGTGAGGAGCCATACCTCAGCTGCCTAATTAAGGGTGAAAAGCACCTTAGATTAAATGCAAGTAAAAGAAAGAAGAAAGAAAAAAAGAATTCCACTAACCAACTACAAAACCTCCAACACAATAAACAAAAAAAGACAGAGCTGACTACGAAATACATTTACAAAAACTAAGGAACAGTCATGGTCACAAACATAAGAGAACAGACACTAACAATCAACAATCCAACAACCTGTAACAAAATATATGAGGTTTCATGAGTGTCAGTCACATCCATATTAACAAAAAAAGCTCAAAGTTACAATAACCAACCTTAAAAAGGGCACCGCCAGACAAATGCATTCTAACATAATAAACACCATATTATCCTCATTACAATTCACACACATGTGAAATATTAATGGCCACAATTACCCCAATAAACCTTCAAATTCCTTCAATCTATAATGGTGCTGGAGACTGAATCAATACAATAAAGAGACAACATCCATTGTGATCCCTCTCATTTGTAACATCTCCTATAGTATTTCTTCAGAGAGAAAGTGGACTGAGAAAGGTAAGACACATAGTCGATATTAATTTTATTAAAGTATTAAGTACAGTGCACAAATCTACAATATGTATTTTTTTTAAAAATCGTTCTACTTGATTTGAGCATATTTTGATCTTAGTTTCAGTTTCAATTCTGACTAATCGCAGCCTAATCTGACTGCTCGTGTGTGTCGAGGGCCTCTACTAAGCTACAACTAGTCAGCTTGTTTTATTTTTTAAATATATTAATAAACGTATAACATGTTGTAAAGTGTTTGACGAGATGGGTGTCAGAGAATTTAGATAAATGGAGGACCCAATTTGCAGTGAACAGAACGAGATGTTTATTAGAAGGCTAAAAAAAAACAAATAAGAAAACAGTCTATGTGACAGTGGGAATGGTAGACACTGTGGTGGCTCCCGTTTACTCCACACACTCATCAGTGGACACACCGACAGAAGAGCCAACCAGGGGGAAACAAATGCAGGACGACCAAACATCCTGAGCACAATGTCACAAGCAGGTAAGAGAAAGCAGTAAACACATGAATGACGACACTGAACATGAAAGCATCCACGTGACACGAATAGTGATCAACTGACAACACGGGGTAGACACAGCTGGAAATATGAAGGTTAGGGTGAATGAGCAACAGGATTGGGAGATCAGCCCGTGATTGTGCACACAGTGCTAGAAGTCAGATCTGATTGAAAATGACAGGACCATACAAACAACAGAGAAGAAACGGTGACAAGCACTGATCCGTGACAATGTGACTGTATTACTTCCTTCATGGTCATGTTGTTACAAATAATAGTTCAAGACTGTCACACCCTCACACCACAAGGACTTTTTGTTGGTTTTCATTCAGTCACAGGTGTCTTTTTGCCTTAGTTTTCAGCCACTCCATAGACAGACACAATCATCTTCACAGTTGTTCGTTGTTCTGTTCATCACCATGTGCATTTAAGTTCTCCACCTTCGCTTTGTGTTGGTTAGTTGGTCGTTTTGCGTGTGGACATTACTATTATATAAAGGTTAACAACAGAGACGAAACTACTAGCATAAATTCAGTTGTAATTTATTTTTAGATCTAATGATCAACATTCGACTAACAAATAGTATGCAAACGTGTAAAGTACGTATAAATTGTAGGTTTTTACTTAAATTCTATTAAATATAATCATTTACACTGAAGGATACTATTCGGAAATCCATTGCCGCTTGTATATATATATTCTTTCATTTTTCTTATTTGTACCTATATTCTTTTCTTTGTCTTAATTTTCATATGTTTCTTTGTCTTATTTTTCATATGTTCTTTTCCCTTTCTTATTTGAATGATTTGTAAAGAGTGATTTATAATCAAGTTAGGGATTTTTATTAATTAAAACCTTTCTTTACTCTTCTGTATTTTTCCATCGAGTAAGGATGAATATTGTCAGCACTTCTCAACAGATAGAGTATGTTATCAGAATGTTTTGGTTTATAGTTGGAGCCTGAGCCAAGTTCAGCCTTGGAGAAGCTGTGTATTTGTGTGTGTGCGTTAATATGGTCTGTATTGGTGAGGTGATTAACTGGCACCATCAGGAGACGGAATGACTTGTTGTTCTCGACAAGCCACGTCACGAACCCGTCAACCACGTGATCAACGAAGATATGCTTCAGACTGTCTGCTCTTGTGTGGAAAATTACTAGTTTTGTTTTTCCTTTTTTCTTTCTTTCTTAGCCAATCAGGATCATTTAAACGTCATCATTGACGTAGTTAGCACCCTCTGTTAGAGTATAATTGCTGTAACAATGTTATTGTAATTGGGGCGGCCTACGAACTCCTTGTGAGACCTGAAGCTGGCTTCTGCTGATGAAACTGCAAACTAAACTTCACTAAAATTTCTTCTATTGACTGCACTTCTGATTCCTGGTCTTCATTCAACATATCTGGTCCTCGGGTCTTAACTGTAAATTCCCCTACAGTTAATGGTGGAGAATGCGCGGGCAATTCATTCTTCAATGACATCCCTGGTCGAACAACAAACAAGGTAGAAAGTGTTAGGGCTGTCTGAGTGGAAGTGACTGGACAGGGGATCGGGAGAGCTCCACTCAGAAGTGAGTGGGGAGTACCGAAACTGCTTAAAACCAGAATGGAGGTACAAATAATTATACCAGCTTTATGATTTTTATGATCATTCGGTTTTGATGGTGTAATAGTCGCTGGGATCCGTATGGGACTGGTTAAATGCCAGGGACGCCGTAACCGGAAGGCATCGCATTAATACACTTTAAAAGGGATTTGGGGAAGTCTCTAAGGGAAAGTGTATAGAACACTGGATAGGAACGCTGGTTAGAATCCAGAAGAATCTCACAAGGAGATTCCAGGTTCCACAGGTCCGTGTCACTGTGAACCTGACTTGATCACTTCCACTTCAGATAGGGGTACCCCGAATTTAGTGAATCAGGCAGTTAGGGACTAAAGCATTAGTTAGTTATAAAATAAATAATAAGAAATAAATATAGGGCTAACTTGTTTGCCAGGGATGCATCTGGAACGATTCCTGCAAAAGTAAATTTTACGAGAAAATTGTGTGACCCGAATTGGTTTGGGTCAGGATATGTGACTTGGTGTTTTGTAGTATAATTTGTAGTTTCATCACGCAGAAGCCACAGCTGTGTTATTCAAAGATCGCCGCCTCCATCTCTTCCTACCATGACTTCAGGTGAGTATTAACTTTGACTAAAATATGGCTAACAATAACTGAGTAGTCTGATTATTACTGATTAGTTAAGTAAGCAGAAGAGAAAATGCTGTAAACAGCGCTGCTTCTCAAAGTGAATTTTCAGAGCTCAGGAGGAAAATGGTTAGTCTGTGTTTTTAATTCTGAGTGTAAAAACAAGGTTGGAAGTCATGATAAAATAATGAAACAGAAGAGATTTAATGCTGTAACAGCTCCGCTTCTCAAAGTAAATTTGGTCAGTCTGTGTTTTTTAATTCTGATTGTAAAAATAAGGTTGGAAGTCATGATAAAATAACGAAACGGAGAAGAGAATATATTAAAGGCTGTACACAGCTTTGCTTTTCAAAAGCAAAATTTCAGAGCTCAGTAAGAAAATGCTCCTAGTTTTAATGTGATTGGAAAGTTGTGAGCAAAGAAAGAACTTGAACGATATAAATGTCTGCTAGATGTGATAAAGTGACATTTCTGGTGTTTAGATTTGAAAAGAAGATCAGTGTCTGATATACCAACGTTTACGTTTTCGTCTGGAAAAGAACAAAAATAAGATTAAAGTCTTAAGGAATTCTTTTGAAAGGAAGATTTGTAATGAGAAGTTTTATAGTGAATGGATAAGGATAAATTGCGTCAAATTACAGACAATGACTCCAAAAGATGGGAGTTTCAGTAATATGTAATTCGCAAAAAGACAACTATAAAAATTATAATTCTTTGAAAACGTAGTTTTGGCAAAGATTTCTGAAACAGGCCAGAGTCACAATAAAGCAGATAAATGTTAAATGTTTACAAAAATGCAGTGTTCCAGTCCTTGAATCCAGTCCAGAGTTTCTCTCTCTCTCATTCAAAGTCAGCTAAATGCTGTTATCTGAGTCAGTGATAAACAATTTACAGGAAGTGTTCCAGTGAAAATCATAGACACAGAGAAGTTAAAGGAAATCATGTTACAGGCAGTTCAAAACTTTTAAAAGTTCCACATTTATGATTGTGCACATTAAATTTGTTGTTAAAAGTTTCAAGAACTAAATGCCTTTAAAGAGGAGTTTTAAAAATAAATTTAAATAAGTTAAATAAAAATGAAGACCTGATTATAAAAGGGAGATTAAATTGTTATGACCAGTAATTTTTGTTTTGTCTCATCTTAGTCTCCACCATGGTACAAGGCTGATGGAGTAGACAATGGTGATAGCGATGCTGAGATTAAACACAGATAATAAGCTATGCTGTTGTTTTGAATATGTTAATGGCTTTTACTGATAACATACTGCTGTTATTAACCGGTCTCCCTGTTTTGAACACTATCAGGCAGTCGAAATAACTCTGGTGGTTCTTGAATGCACCTTCCCTAAGCTCCAGAGAATACCTGAACCTGAAGAAAACTCGAAGATCCGCAAATGGCGGGACAGTGAGCACGAGGGCGAATGCCAAAGACGGGTAAGATCCCCTAATGGCCACATAGAGGGACAACCTAAGGCAGGCTTTCGCCGCCGCTCCTGGGCATCTACCCAAAAACAGGGGAAGGGAGATGTTTTATGTGACAGCTGGATGAGAGTTGAGAGGATGTCTGTGGTTGGCTAGTAGCATCCTTCAGAGGGGGGACCTGTTAAATTGCAGAAGTCTGCCCCAAAACTGAGTTCCTCCATACCAGGTCACTGCAACCGCATTCCTTGACAAGTTTCCCCAACTTGTAGAAGATGCCAGGGGGAGTCCCTGAAGAGGTTGTTTATAAAGAGATAATGGGAATGTGCTTTCAAGAGCTGGCTGAGAACATGATGTGATTGACCTTTAGTTGTTGTGGAGACCATAACAAAACTTTATAATACCAAGAACATGATATTGGGTTGGCTTATGGGAATTAACTGAAAATTAATAGTGAAACTGAACTAATATGTCTCTATCATAGTTTTCACTCCTGCAGGTCGTTAGACAAAGATGGTGGTGACTAAAGATGAAGAGTGTTTTTACAGATTAAAGATGGTCTGGATAACAAAGGTTAAGTGAATTTTTAACAAACTAAACTTAGTAATGCTCCTAGCATACTTTATTTGAGATTATCAAAATGGGTCTAGTTGAGAGTTAAATATTTACATTTAAGAAATTTGTGAATGATTATGGTTTCTAAATGGCAAATAATTTACTATTGCATTCTGCCAAAAAGTTACAGTCTTAGACTGCTGAGGAAAACTGTTGGCTGAGAGAGAGATTGTGAGTGGAGGCTGGGTATGACACTCTGTTATCAAAATGATAAAGGAACTAAAACAACCTAGCAAACTTCTCTAAAAACGAATGAATTATAAACAGACATTATTTTAAACTGAATAAGTTAAACCTAGAGAAGATTTTAAAGCTTAAATCTTTGTAGAATAAATACCAGAAGTAAACCTTGAATATGAGCGATTTGTATTCATGTCTGAGTGTGTGTGAGTTTTGTATGTCCCCATAGTGTGAATATGTGTCATTAACCTCTGGAATGATAGTTTGATCATTACAGATGGGTTAAGTGAATTGACAATCTATACAGAAGCCGATAATTCTGATGGGATCTGATGAAACGACGATACAAAACATGGGACGAGCTTTAATTGGACTGAATATCCAGCTCGGTCTGCTAGTGGTAAATATGACTAATTTTGTCATTTATGATGTTAATTTCAAGTTATTCTCTGGATTAGTTTAAACAATTGTGTAAGTTGAAATTGTGAAGCTGAAGATAGCCGTCCATTATGGGGTTTAAAACCCTTGTCTAAATTCAACTGAGGGTCTAAATTTAAATACTATCAACTATGAGTGATCCGAGTGTTATAGACTTGACGTTATAAGACTTGACGGCAGAGATAGTGTGACACATTGGCTAAAGTCACCCTCCAAATTATCCAGAGAGCACCCTCATATTTATGAAAGGCCGGTGGGCGATCAGAGTGAATAAAACTTATAAAAAGTTTTTATTGATTTTCATCCATTAAGAGGATGCATGACATTAGATCAGCCATTCATACAAAGGGTTAATGAAACAGCAGCTATGAGACTGTCTGTGTTACTTAGGGATTAAAGCACAAGTAATATTTTTAACGATAAACTCAAGGGCAGAACATTTACTTACTGAGTAATTAGAAGGTTTGAAACTCAGTTAATAATATTGAATTCGTCTAAATCTGTTATCTGCCCTAATATATAGACCTCCAAACAGGAATGGGGATTTTATACATGAGTTTTCTGAACTTTTATTGGTTACGACCCCTTCTTTTGACAATATTTTTAATTTTGAGAGACTTCAACATACATGTTTGTGGACCTTTAAAGCCCTTGGTGAAAGATTTTGTACCTTGATTAGAGCCTTTTGATTTCTTACAGTATGTTTCTAGCCCAACACACGAATTGTTTTTCATTACTGTTAAATCTAACTGCATCATTTGATACCGTTGACCATAAGATTTTCATTGATTGTCTTTGAGATTTGGTTGGCATTGAGGGTTTAGCCCTGGAATGATTTTACTCATA
Organism: Rhodeus uyekii; assembly: GCA_037043235.1. Taxonomy (NCBI): domain Eukaryota; kingdom Metazoa; phylum Chordata; class Actinopteri; order Cypriniformes; family Acheilognathidae; genus Rhodeus; species Rhodeus uyekii. The sequence continues at coordinate 574,821 of JAWRVZ010000060.1, forward strand.
TCTAAAAGATAGGACTTATTTTAGTCAATCCTGGGACTTTCTTTTCATCCGTTACCCCTCTCTTGTATGGGGTCCCTCATGGCTCAATTTGGGGCCAGTTTTGTTCTCCCTCTATATGCTCCCTTTGGGAGTGATTTTGAAAAATATATCATTCATTATAATTTGTATGCTAATGACTCTCACATTTATTATCAAGTATCCATTCAATCTTTGTTTGAATGTTTAGATAACGTTAAGTGCTGGCTAACAATTTTCTCCAGATGAATGAGTCTGAGTTTATTTTATTTGGTAATAAGGGATGTCTTTGTGATGTCATTGACTGCCCGGGATTCCTTTCAGGGAAAAATCTTTATAGTTTGAAAAACCTAGGAGGCATTTTTGACTCTGAGCTCAAATTTGATCACCAAATGAATGCATTGTTAAAAATAGTTTTAATCATCTTAGCTCTATATCTAAGTTGAAGTCTATCCTCTGTTTTTATGACATGGAGAAAATTGTGCGTGCCTTTATGCTATTTTGTTTGAATTACTATACTGTATCTGGGTGTGAGTCAGGTCTCTCTCTCTCCTGCAGCTCGTTCAGAATTCAGCTGCTAGGTTTCTAACTACGAAGAGAGAGAACACATTCCAGTGCTTATCTAACAACAATGGCTTCCTATACGTTTCAGAATTCATTATAAAGTGTTGCTATATGTTTTTAAAGCTTTACATGGGTTAGAACCAGAGAATATTTCAGATCTAATCATTCTGCATCACTCAAATAGGTCCCTGCGTTTAAAAGATCAATTACAACTAATGATTCCTTGATCTCGCCTAAAATGCAAAGGTGATTGGGCCTTCTCTGTTGCAGCTCTAAGACTATCTCTCTCTGATAAATCTTCTTCTACTCTCGGTTTATTTCATAGTGTGCTAAAAACTCATCTGTTTTCAATAGCATTTGAAAGTATTTTGAAATCTGCCGTTTGTTAGTGTGTATTATGCTTTATTTATGCTTTCATTAATTTTTATTTGGTTAGCACTTTGGTTTCCACATAGTGGTGTTGAAAGTGCTTTATAAATAAGGTTGAGTTGAGTTAATATCATATTTTTGTTTTTGAGGCAATGCTGATAATATTTGTGGGATCAGAAAGTCTAAACATTTGATAGAGAAATACCTTGACAAGTAATTAAAATAAAAATAAATAAAATGAATGTTATGAACAGAAAAATTCAGATATGAATTTGGATCAATTTAAGAACACTTTTAAATTAATATATTATGAAAATCTGACAGTTCTTGTTCAACTTATAACAAATTTGAAAGATAGCAAACCTAATGGTATCTGATGAGCCAAATGACAATGAAAGGGTTTAGATTTTGGTCATAACGCATAAGCAGGTTTAACAAACTGAGATACTGAGAACAAAATTGACTAAAGGAAATCATTATTATTTGATTTTGAATTTTGGAATGTTAACATGGTTTGAATACTGTGAAATTATTTTGTTTCAGTGGAAATAATTATTGAAATGATTATTTGAATTTGTTTCATTTTTTATTTCTGTTTTTGAAAAAGAAAATTTTAATATGTCCTGCAATTAAGATGGTACATGCTATTTGCCTGTTAAATGAATGACACTTTCAGTAGAAACTCAAAGCTTAAGACGGATTTTTATGGGATTTATTTATTCTTTCATTGTTTATTTTTATTTTGACCACCTTTGATTTTAATTGGTGTAGTGAAATAGATTTACCCTCTTATTTCATGTATTCTACAATGAATTGGAAATTGTTTTGTTTTTGGTTTATTTACAACAACAACAACAAAGTATATCTTGATATTTTCATGCAATGATGGGTGATTATACCAGTAGACGTGACACTTTTAACCTAATACCTGGTGTGGGGATTTTGTTGGGGATGTAAAACTATTTTCCCATTTATTTCGGCTTCTAGAGAATAAAAATGTATTTAATTTTTAAATCCATTTAATTTGATTATAAACTAAAATAGCCAAGATTCATACTAACAGCATAAGATGTTTATACAACCATGTCTTTTGTTTTGAAGGTCAATAACACACTCTGTGCTCTGTAAGATATTCTGTTCCAGTTAAGTCTGTGAAGGGAAAACATATTTTGTTTTATACAATTTTAACCGGAATTAGAGCAAGGGTGAATATATCAATTTGTAGCGGCATTAATTGATAGCCCAGATGTGTTGTTTTACTACACATTTGGCCTTATAGGGGGGACTGAAGGATACTATTCGGAAATCCATTGCCGCTTGTATATATATATTCTTTCATTTTTCTTATTTGTACCTATATTCTTTTCTTTGTCTTAATTTTCATATGTTTCTTTGTCTTATTTTTCATATGTTCTTTTCCCTTTCTTATTTGAATGATTTGTAAAGAGTGATTTATAATCAAGTTAGGGATTTTTATTAATTAAAACCTTTCTTTACTCTTCTGTATTTTTCCATCGAGTAAGGATGAATATTGTCAGCACTTCTCAACAGATAGAGTATGTTATCAGAATGTTTTGGTTTATAGTTGGAGCCTGAGCCAAGTTCAGCCTTGGAGAAGCTGTGTATTTGTGTGTGTGCGTTAATATGGTCTGTATTGGTGAGGTGATTAACTGGCACCATCAGGAGACGGAATGACTTGTTGTTCTCGACAAGCCACGTCACGAACCCGTCAACCACGTGATCAACGAAGATATGCTTCAGACTGTCTGCTCTTGTGTGGAAAATTACTAGTTTTGTTTTTCCTTTTTTCTTTCTTTCTTAGCCAATCAGGATCATTTAAACGTCATCATTGACGTAGTTAGCACCCTCTGTTAGAGTATAATTGCTGTAACAATGTTATTGTAATTGGGGCGGCCTACGAACTCCTTGTGAGACCTGAAGCTGGCTTCTGCTGATGAAACTGCAAACTAAACTTCACTAAAATTTCTTCTATTGACTGCACTTCTGATTCCTGGTCTTCATTCAACATATCTGGTCCTCGGGTCTTAACTGTAAATTCCCCTACAACACAGTGGCTCTCATGATATACATGAAATAATCAAGACATCACTAACAGGTTAAGGACATCAAATTATGTTGAGATTTTATTTGTTTATAGTTGTTTATTTGTGCTTTATGAATAAATTAAATTACATTATAGCTTAGACAGAAGAGTTCTGACTGCGACTCGAGGCGGTCGCTTGATAAGAGGGAAGAGTCTCCATCAAACTACACCGACCTATGGCAAGCCGTTTTAGCATAAATTGTTACCAGCGTTACTCGTTGCAAATTTTTTACTAATAGGAATTGAATCAGAGAGCTCTACAATTCAATTCTTACTAGTAACAACTACAATTAGAGAGCTCTACAAATTAATTTTTACTAGTCATATGTACCCATTGACTTCCATTCATTTTTAATGGCAGAGCTCTGCAATTGAATTTTTAATAGTAACTTATGATTAGAGTAAACCTACAACATTTAAGAAAACACATAATGGCTTGACTCAACCACCTGGAAGGGCAGCTGCCCATTTTATGAATATGCATGAGGTGTAATTACCATAATAAGGTTGTGCTGAATAGAGAGCTTTAAAATTATTACTAGTAACAATTGCATCGTAGAGCTCTCTATTCAGCACAACCTCATACATGGGCAGCTAAATGGGCAGCTGTACTTCCAGGTTGTTTAGTCAAGCCATTTTTAATGATGAATAACAACTAGCTAACAAATAGCTTTTGATGTTTAACGCCATCCTGGACACCAACGCAAAGTTGATTCGGCGTGAATTTGATTTAATATTTAATTTAATGTTATATCGAATATATGTTTTTTAAATGTTGTAGGTTTATGTAGCAAATGCGAATCAATACAATTCAGTTTTGTTCGAGGTAATCAAAGCAACAGATTTTCTAATAATGGAAGAACATGTAAAAGTATGGTAATTGGAGGTAAATAATAGTAGTCTATATAAGTAATAATATAGTTTCTGTATTTTTTTAATTAACAATTAATTGACAGTATATGTTTTGAACGAAATTATTTCTTTAATGTGCTAATATAGTACAAACTTTACTAAAGTGATTGATTTTAACAAGTATTGACATTGTTAAAAAAAATGTCTGCGATTGTATTCGTAAGAATACAATTGTAGAGCTTTGCAACTGGAATTCTTACTAGTAAGAATTTAATTAGAGATCTTGCTTACTCTTGAATAAGAGCTTGCTTACTGTAATTGTTTCTATTAAGACATGAATTGTATAGCTCTCTAATTGAATTCTTATTATTCAAGGAAAATTAATTGAATTCTATTATTAAATTCTTAGTAAGAATTTCAGAAACAATTTAAGCTATAACGGCTTGCCATACCACCTTGACGTTACACATTTGCCTGTGGATGTAAGATAGCCTACTAAGAAAAGGCGTATATTATTTCTTCTTCAGAAAGAGGACTGTAAAGGGTAAGATACTAGTTGCTATGAATTTTATAAAAGCAATCAATATAGTGCATAAATATACAAGACTTGTATATGATGTTTAAGACTGTATATTATTCAATCATATAGTTTTATATGATTGAGCTTAAGGTTTCAGCTTTGATTCCGGCTATGTGTGTCTATTACAAAGAACTCAAATCATATTGACTACATCCTTTTTCTTGTTTAGATGAATACGTACGGGTTAATTTTCAAGGCACCCATCACTCCCAATGCTCCACTCACTTCTAATTTACCAGAGGACAAAAGAAAGCAACTCTGTGGTTTGCTGGGGAATGTGGAACTGACTCTTCTCTACAAAGCTTCAGTCCATGGATATGATGCTTCTGCCTTCCACCAGCGATGTGACCGTCAGGGTCCAACTTTACTTGTAGCCTACAACCGTTCAGGCTACATCTTTGGTGGATACACTAGTGTAGATTATGCTCAAAGTGGCCAGCAAATTAAAGATGAGGAAGCTTTCCTGTTCAGCTTTCAGGGAAATAGTCCTGAATGCACCAAAGCTAACATTGGATATAATGCACGTCTTGATGATTCTAATGGGCCCAACTTTGGCCAACTGTTGTACTTTTGCTTCAACAACCAACCATTAGTGATTCATAAACAATTAGGCCTATTCGGTCATGTTAATCCATTCAATTTAAGTCCTGCCAGACTATATGGGAATGACAATCAACTAATGGAATGTGAGGTGTACAAAGTGGAACAGCGTAAGTGAACTATCAGAAAAATATAGTTATATTCAGTAAGACTATATTATAAACTGCAGTATAATTACAAATGTAAGTTGTTTACATTGATCTAACAAGACGTTCTCTGTCAGAGCCTCAGGTCAGTCTCAAGGAGAAACCATGGAGGAATGTTTTGTGGACAGCTGAGTATGTTTTTTGTTGTTGTTGAAATCATTCATTAATAAGATAAAATTAAATTTTAATGAAATAAAAATGTGTGATCTGTTTTGTAGACAAAGAGAGAAGCTCATGGAATCGATCAGGAACCATAAACCCATGATAACGTCTGTCAGCCGTGTTCGAATCCTAATGATCGGTCCTGTAGGTGCTGGAAAATCCAGTTTCTTCAACTCCATCAACTCCATCTTCATGGGCCGCATGACCAGCAAAGCCATGTCAGGATCTGCAGCCACTAGTCTCACCACACAGGTACAGATTCGACAGGATTCAGTGCTTCCTTCAGAAGTCTCTTCAGCTTGAGGAACAGCTATTCAGGTCTTGATGTGTTTCTCTTCTTGTTTGGTAGTTTCGCACATATCCAGTGAAAGACGGTCGTGAGGGAAAGCCGTTGCCATTTGTGTTGTGTGACACCATGGGACTCGAGGAGCAATCAGGAGCAGGACTGGATATTGATGACATCAGCAGCATTATTCAAGGTCACGTACCTGACCGATATAAAGTAAGTCTACTTGTCTCGAATGCTTTAGAATGAATGATAAAATGTTTGTTTCATGCTAAATCCTCTTGATTCAGTTCAACCCCACAACACCATTTCAAGCGGATGAGAAAAAGTCCTCCAGACCTGCATCTCTGCAGGAGAAGATCCACTGTGTGGTGTATGTGATAGACGCCACCAAAATCTCCCTCATGTCCAGCAAACTAGAGGAAAAACTTGCTGCCATACGCAGAAGAGTGAACTCACTGGGTAAGTGAACATATTTATGCCAATCTTGTGACTACTGGTAATCCAAAATACAGTGGAGTTCGGTTATGTCGACGGCCTCGGGGGATGAAAAAAAGCATTGAGATAACCGTTTATCGAGATAACCCATATAACATATATTACCGATTTTCCCACAAATTACCCGCAGAAGCAGATAATCCGCACACTCATATAGCCAGCAGGTTTTGGGTTTTGTGTAAAAAATCGTTGGCATAACGGGCAACCATTGATTGATGAACTTTTTTGTGTAACATTTTGAATTTCAAATGTTGCTCACATGGCGTCAGTTATCCATAACTGTTCAGGCTCGGTACACAGTGCTTGTGCGCGAAATTCACACAATAAAAAAACAAACACAAGTCAGAATCAGAAGAAAAAGAAAAAAGCAGTCTCTCCCGCTGCGCTCGTCCCTTTAAGAAGCGTGTTGTGTTGATCATAGGATGAGATGAGAAGAGCCCGCCCTCATGGCAGCACAGCCAATCACGTCTTCTTGCATGATTGACAGGTCAGACAGCCTATCAGCGCCACCTGTCAGAGTGATAGTGGAAGCACAGCTGTCAGCTGTCAGAGCGCCAAAGACAACAACCCTCGCAAGAACGAAAAACAAACATTTATTGATGAACATGATGTGAGTTATTAAATGAGAATGTACATGCTCATGTTTTTGGTGTCTTTTTACACAACAGTAAATTGAAGCGATTGGCATTCATCTAAAAAAATGTACATACACTGGCATACTGTGTATATGTTTGCTAACAACAAAAGGCATATGTAAAACCACCACAATAAAAACCACCTTCGATTCTTGATACAAACCTTTATGTTCTCCAACAATGCAAACACAAAGATTGCTCACAAAATCACAAAAAACGTGCGGGATCCTACAGCGTGTTATCCCTCAGACGAGATCAACGGAGTGAACCGTGAGCAGACCGCGGTCCACGTGCCAGGCAAACTCAGCGCATGCACAGTGAACTAGGTACGCAAATTAGTCACGAGATAACAATGTGAAGTGGCAAATTTGTCCCTTTTTTGTGCTCGAGATATTAGATTTCGGCAACATAACAGAATCAACATAACCCACAAGAAAATGCTAAGACAAATAGGGAGTTTGGCGGTTCCACTTCAAAAACGTCAACATAATAGTATTGGCGAGTTAACCGTGACTCGAGATAAGTGAACTCCATTGTAGTTTATACATTGAACTAACTATGTGACGCACCTCAACATTTTCAGGCATTGCTCAGATCGTCTTGATGACAAAAGTAGATGAAGCATGTCCTCTAGTGGAGGAAGATCTTCAAAACCTTTACGTCAGTTCCTACATCAAGACGAAGGTGAGACACGGTCACATGATCATGAACTGTTCCCACAGGACTCAGAGGGAGTGAGATGTTGTTTTGTCTGCAGGTGCAGGAGGTGAGCTCTCGGTTGGGTGTGCCGGTGTCTTGTGTGTTACCGGTGAAGAACTACAGTCAGGAGCTGGAGCTGGAGCTCAACTGTGACATCCTGCTTCTCAGTGCTCTACAACAGATGATCAACTTTGCAGACGACTATCTGGATGATGCTGGTCAAACGGAGGGCAACCCCATATAAAGAGATGCTTTTAGTTCATTTCCTCAACAATGTTGAGGCCAGATTTGTGTTTTATATGATATAGGTTGAGACTAGAATTTAGAAATACTGGTGTCTTGTTAATTAGAAGTATTTTAAGTTAGTTTACAACAATAATGGTCACTAGTTAGGCCTATTTGTACTTTATGAATCATTCAATCAGTTTTAAAATGTAATACTTAAATGGTGAGAAAAATATATTTTGGCAACAATTTTTGCATTAAAACTCTTTAAATACACCGTAAAATCATATGAAATTCTAAATAAATATTAAATACAAACACAGAAAACTTGCTTTTCTGTTCAAGGTAATTAAAGCAACAGTTTTCCAATAATTGAAGAATATATAAAAGTATGATATTTGGTGTAAAGTAATAGTAAACCATGTAAGTAATAATAAAGTTTCTATATTTTTTAAATGAGCATATTTAAATAAAAGTATTTTGGAATAAAAAATATTGCTTTAATGCGTCAAAAAAAGTACAAACTTTATTCAAGTGATTGTTTTCAACAAGTAATGACATTATTAAAAACATTATTTGTTCAGCATTGCAAGGGTTTTATTTGCATTATCCAATCGCAAATGGGTGTGCGATATTTAACATCATGACTTTGCAACAAAAAAAAAACACTAACAAAAACAAGAATTGAGAGTCCTATATGAAGCCAGTAATGCCACTATAATTCAAGTTATGAGGGAAAAACTATCCTTGTATGAGTTTTTATATTAATAACATATAATATAGTTCTATAATACGTACAACACAAGCAAGAATGCTGTTTGATGAATGCTATCTCTCCAGCAGGAGGGACACACGAGTTAGAAATGACTCAAAGTCAGCACTGGCTCAAACTTATACCCGCTGTAATATTCACAAACATTTTTTTAAAATCACGATTAATATAAGATGGCGTTATAAACAAACTGCAGTCTAAAATAAATGCTAGACCAACCTTCTAGAAGAGTTGGAGTTGCATAGTCGCACCTAGCAAACTACGGGACCGATTTGTCATATATTTTTGGATGTCCATTTATCCATAAAATATCCAAATGCTTTAATTAATCACTTCAGATAGCCGCCATTGATGAATCGCCAATTGCAAGAAGCACTGATAGGCTCCGCCTTAATTCCACCTGTCGTCGTCACAGTATTTGTCTGATTTATTATCCTATGATTAAAGACCAAACCCTTTCGCACGTAAGTTTATAATATTATGAATTGTTTTTGCGGCAAAAATTATGTTAGCAATTAGCAATAGAATTTTTCCCCTTATTATTTCCATGGTGACACGTCATGCTTGTCAGCGCAAAAGCTGTATGACAGTATCGCTTTTATTTAGTTTTTCTTTTTTATTCAAGATATTCACAAACTTGTTGGCTATGTTATTAACTACCCCATATTCTGATTCTCAAATATAAGGAAGTGATTGTGTTTTGTCCTTTAAAAACCTTTATAATGATTGTGTTAGCTGACCAATAACGCGCGACGGGTGCCACCATTCAGAGAATCTGATTTGTCAGATTTACAATACGTAAATTCATAATGCTCCTCAATAAATACAGGATTAGGTGATACATTTATTAAATTATTTATTTATTTCACTTATTTTATTCCACTTTTTATTTTTTACTTGATTTATTTATAATTCTACACACAAACACACATATATATATACACATATCTATTTATATATACTGTATATACATACTGTATATATATATATATATATATATATATATAGTACTTTTTATCCTATTTCTATTATAATTTCTCCTTGTGTTTTTTTTTGTAATTTGCACTGTCCATGGAGTGGACCTGTTTACATTTTACTGCCGGTTGTATATTCTGTATCTAACTACTTTCGCCGCTGGACTAAGTAACACCATAGGCACCTCCAGAGCCAAGGCGGAGTTGCCTTTGCAGGGACCTATAAATTATGGCAGGGACTTATAAACGACTCAAAGTAAGAGGAGGGCTAAAATGTACACCACTCTGCGGAATAGGAGGAGCATAAAAATGTCTAAATTAGCTCAAGAAGTCTAGTTTGTGGCCAAGCTTAGTCGGGCTCCGCGGAGCACTGCAACTCAAGAAACACGCACACCCGAACCTGTGTGGACATTCCGAACCGCCGGACATCAGTGCGATAGAGGAGATTACTAAGACAACCTAACACATCATGGATCTGGCCACATAACAGGGGAGGGTAGGGGCTAAAATGAATCAGCCCCTGAGCCACCAGGATGCACATCTCAATACTTGCCCCGGGCTGTTTCCCTGTGCAACCCCTTCCTGCCTTCTTGACTGCCTGCCACACAAGGGTGGAGGCGGATGAGAGGCAGAACTCGCCTTACGGCTGACTTGCCAATCCTCATACTGGGAGTGGCCGGCTCCCTGCGTGGACCTGGGGTGTAGCGGTGTGTAAAATCGGAAAGCTGCTGAGCAGAGGTCTGAAAGCTTGTAAGGCAAGACCGGTGCACCAAGGAGGGAATCTCTCACTGCTCTCCCAATGTCAGCCAGTTTCACCCAGAGGTGAGGTTACCACCATGGGTGGTACCACCATACGGCGGCCAACAGAAAAGCTGTTAGTTTGGTGGCAAAGAGAGCCAGGTCTGTGGTGCGGCGTAGCTCAGAGAACACAGCAAATTTTGAGCTGGAAAAGATAACTTTGCACTCATTTGAAAAGTGACCTATGACATGAAATATGTGTAAATTTAAATGATCTCATGGATGTGGCTGTTGTGGTTCATAGTTATAGCAGCACCAGCTGCAAATGTGGTGTATTAAAATGACTTTGACCGTTTTTTTAAATTTACCCATTTTAAATGCATATTGGCTGTTGTGCACAGTTGCCCTAAAGTCTCCAGCTGATTGCTGCTCGCAGCTATATTTGATTATTATTGTTTTTGAAAATATAAAAACTTTGCACAAAATAAACTCCTGTGACTTTTTTTGAGGTATTTTCTCTATTTCAGTGATACTTGCTATATTTGTGTTTAAACTAAATGCTGATCTTAACCTTAACCCTGCAACTGACTTGCTTTGGTTTAAAAAAAAAAGTACATCAAAAGAGGGATTCACTTCTGCCTGTGTTCTCAATAAGGGAGTAATAAGACATCTAATAGTCTGTGTTCAAAATAACTCTAAGAGTCTCAAGAGTCCCAATGAAAACAATTGTAAATTGTATACTTTATATCACAGAATGATAACACAGTAACAATTGGCACATTGATGAAACCCAAGACAAACTTGTGAATAACAAAGATCAATACTTGAATATTGTGTGTTTAAAGTAAGAAGTAAAGGTTTTGCATGGCATAATTAGTTAAATAAGTCAAATCAAGTCACCTTCATTTATATAGCGCTTTTTTACAATAGAGATTGTTTCAAAGCAGCTTTACAGAGATAACAGGAAAACAATAAAAAAAGTTTGTTTTGGCTGTATCAGTAATGTTGATGAATAATAAGTGTTATTTGTCCCCAACTAATCAAGCCAGATGTGACAGTGGCAAGGAACCAAAACTCCAGCAGGGGACAGAATGAATGAAGAACAGAATGGGGGATTTTTTTTTTTTTTTTGGAAAGAAACCAGTTCTCCTCTGTCCAACAGACAAACAGTGCATGATTATTATATTGACAACATTTCAGGTCAAAATATGAAATCCAGTTTCATCTGGTTGGAGATCGGGTTCATGATCTTCACAATGGAGGGTCTAGTAGAGAGTAGGTCTCTGCAGACACTTCAGGACTGTGTGTGTATATGTCAGTGAGTGTTGTGGTTGCGTCGAGGTGCAGGTCCTTCACCTAATCTGGATACGGCCCGGATCCGGCTGACCATGGTAACCTCGGGATAAACAGAGACTAACTTCAGCGTAGATGCCGTTTAATGCCAAGTAAACAAGATTAAGTTACCTCACTGTTTAAAAACCTGAAGTGACAAAAATGACTCTAGACTCTTGGACTCCACTAACCAGCTTCAAAACCTCCAATACAATAAACAAAAAACGACACAGAGCTGGCTAAGAGGTTGGTAGAGGGAAATCCCCCTCTCATTTGTAACATCGTCTATAGAGGGAGGAGAGGAACCTGACGTTTAGAGTTCGGCTGCAAGTGGAAGAAGCGGATCAGTATTTCTTCAGAGTGAAAGTGGACTGAGAAAGGTAAGACACATAGTCGATATGAATTTTATTAAAGTATTAAATACAGTGCACAGATATACAATATGCATGTAAAATAAATAAAGCTTTGCTATTAGATTTAAGCATATTATGATCTTAGTTTCAGTTTCGATTCCGGCTAATCGCAGACTAATCTGACTGCTTGTGTGTGTCGGGGGCCCCTTTTATAAAACGTGTGAGTGTGTGCACAGATTTGATCATAGTACGCTGAAATCCACACCAATGTTCATCTTTATAAGAACCCTCTTTTACGCGGAAAAGTGTTGTTGCAGCGCCACGTCAGGGTTTAATCAGACGCGCGCACTTTCACATTCGGAGAACTGCATGAATTTGAAATCTAAGCAATTATTGCCACTCGCAGTTGTCAAGTAAAGGATTTAGACGTTGTCTAGTGCTCTTTTATACATTAGTGTCATTAATTTTGCAGCTTCTACAAGGCAGAAATCTGAAATCATTCAGCTGCGCACAAGATCGAGATCATTTGCTATTTATAGATTTCACATCTTCTCTGAATCACATGTAGCTACGGAGAAATGATCGTGAGATCAAATGTATCACGGTTTCTACCCAACATGTTATAAATGAGGCCCACACTCATGATAGAACTCGGGACACAGAATTTGTCAGTCTAAATACATTTGAAAGACCTGATTTCATTTAGTTTGGGACCAAATGTCTTATAAATTAGCATATAATCCTATTTATTTCCAACAAATTCAAGAAAAATACCGATTTGGTCATTTAATCATGATGTAAATTAATAAAATGGGACCTAAAAGTGTACCCTGTCAGTGGAATGTGCTGACTATGTCAATGCATAAAGCTCAAGTTAAAATTTGTATTTTCATGTCTTTGTCTTCAAGGATGAGTAAAAGAAAAGTCAGAGGTGTTACCACAAACTCCCTCACTTCTAATTTACCAGAGGAGAAAAGAAAGCAACTCTGTGGTTTGCTGGGGAATGTGGAACTGACTCTTCTCTACAAAGCTTCAGTCCATGGATATGATGCTTCTGCCTTCCACCAGCGATGTGACCGTCAGGGTCCAACTTTACTTGTAGCCTACAACCGTTCAGGCTACATCTTTGGTGGATACACTAGTGTAGATTATGCTCAAAGTGGGCAGTATATTGCTGATCCTGACATATTCCTGTTCAGCTTTCAGGGCAAGATCCCTGTGTGCTTCAAAATGAATAGTGGATATAATGCTCGTCTTGATGACGCTGCAGCGCCCAACTTCGGCCAACAGGTGTACTTTTGCTTCAACAACCAACCAGTTGTGTATCATCAAGGAGGAAGTGCATTTACTGTTACTGCTGCAACAATGTTTGGCAGTGACACTCAGCTGACTGAATGTGAGGTGTACAAATTGGAGCAGAGTGAGTCAATCATCAGATGTTTTTTTATATGAACATGTAATCATGCACAATAAGTATTTTTTTAAATTAGTTTTTTATTGTTAACATTTTACTTATTGTGCCAGGCTCTCAAGTCAGTGCTGAGGAGAAACCATGGAGGAACATTCTTTGGACAGCTGAGTATGTTTCCTCTCAGGTTTTGAGATCTCGTTCACTCATTTTCTATTGTAAAAATGTATCTATTGTAATCAAATGTCATCCATTTATAAAAAATGTGATCTATATTGTAGACGAAGAGACAAGCTCATGGAATCGATCAGGAACCATAAGCCCATGATAACGTCTGTCAGCCGTGTTCGAATCCTAATGATCGGTCCTGTAGGTTCTGGAAAATCCAGTTTCTTCAACTCCATCAACTCCATCTTCATGGGCCGCATGACCAGCAAAGCCATGTCAGGATCTGCAGCCACTAGTCTCACCACACAGGTACAGATTCAACAGGATTCATAGTGTTTCCTACAGAAGTCTCTCTTTAGCTTGAGCAACAGCTCTTCAGGACTTGATGTGTTTCTCTTCTTGTTTGGTAGTTTCGCACATATCCAGTGAAAGACGGTCGTGAGGGAAAGTCATTGCCATTTGTGTTGTGTGACACCATGGGACTCGAGGAGCAATCAGGAGCAGGACTGGATATTGATGACATCAGCAGCATTATTCAAGGTCACGTACCAGACCGATATAAAGTAAGTGCACTTGTCTTGAATGCTTAAGAATGAATGATAAGATGTTTTTTTCATGCTAAATCCTCTTTCTTCAGTTCAACCCCATCACACCATTTCAAGCGGATGAGAAAAAGTCCTCCAGACCTGCATCTCTGCAGGAGAAGATCCACTGTGTGGTGTATGTGATAGACGCCACCAAAATCTCCCTCATGTCTGACAAACTAGAGGAAAAACTTGCTGCCATACGCAGAAAAGTGAACTCACTGGGTAAGTGAACATATTTATGCCAATCTTGTGACGAATCCAAAATAGTTTTACTTTGAACTAACTATGTGACGCACCTCAACATCTTCAGGCATTGCTCAGATCGTCTTGATGACAAAAGTAGATGAAGCATGTCCTCTAGTGGAGGAAGATCTTCAACGCCTTTACTTCAGTTCCTACATCAAGACAAAGGTGAGACACGGTCACATGATCATGAACTGTTCCCACAGGACTCAGAGGGAGTGAGATGTTGTTTTGTCTGCAGGTGCAGGAGGTGAGCTCTCGGTTGGGTGTGCCGGTGTCTTGTGTGTTACCGGTGAAGAACTACAGTCAGGAGCTGGAGCTGGAGCTCAACTGTGACATCCTGCTCCTCAGTGCTCTACAACAGATGATCAACTTTGCAGACGACTATCTGGATGATGTTGATGAACATTGAGCTATATTTCTAAACAATCCATTAATCATACTTAATGTTAAGGATATAAATAGTATAGCTTAGTGTTAGTTCAACGATATATGCTACAACTAGTAAGCTTGTTTTATTTTTTAAATATATTAATAAATGTGTAACGTTGTAAAGTGTTTGACTGTATGGGTGTCAGAGAATTCAGATAAATGAAGGAGCCAATTTGCAGTGAACAGAACGAGAGGTTTATTAGAAGGCTAAAGGAACAAATAAGAAAACGGTCTATGGTTTACTCCACACACTCATCAGTGGACACATCGACTGAAGAGCCAACCAGGAGGACAACCAAATGTACAGACGAACCCGAGTCCAGCAAGACAGACAGTCTGTGATTCCTGAGCACAATGAATCACAATGTTTTTCACATGAATGAGGACACAGAACATGGAAACATTGAATAGTGATCAACTGACAACATCAGTTACCATAGACACTCACAATCATCTTCACAGTTGTTTGCCATTTTTGTTCACCACGTGCATTTAAGTTCTCCACCTTTGCCCTGTGTTGGTTAGTTGTTAATTTTGCATGTGGACACGCTGTTACATTGTCGTCATCTCTGTGGGTTATCTGAGTTTAATCCCTTTAAAGAACCTTTTGTTTACGGAAAGCCTTTTGTACTCTTCATCTGGTAGCAAAAACCTAGTATGTGAAGTACTGTATTTAAAGTCAAATATACTGTAGAATTATCTGAAATTCAAAATAAACAAGCAAGATTTGAACAAGGAAATTTGCATTTTTGTCTGTATGAAAACCAACAAAATATATTAAAAAACTATATAAAATGCGATATGATGACAAATTCAAACTTTCAATAATAAGATTATATATTTTTAGCACTTTTAACATATAAATTTAAAGCATCATGACAGACGTTTTACAGACAAATATGGGCAGTAAATACAATTAAATAATTAAATATACAGTATTGCCTCGAGATACGAGCGTCTCTACATACGTGTATTCCAAGATACGAGCAAGCCTTCGGGCAGAATTTTGCTTCTAGATACGAGTAAATATTCGAATACTGATGCCGATGCCGTTGCTCGTTCATTTCAGTGTTCACTGGCCATGGAAACGAAGCTTGAAATTGTCGATAAATATGCCCTGTGAGTGATCTAGCAACAGGAGCATCAGGAGGAACTGTGGCCCGAGGAGTTGATCGAACTGCAGAAGATACGCAGGTGTTGCAAGAGCTCAGTATTGAAAAGAAACACCCTGATAAATTGTCTACTGGTTGTGCAAGTTGATTATGTAAGTTATGTAGTGTTCATGTAAATTACGATACGGAATCAAGCGTCTCAACCTCCTTCCTCCCTCCTTCGCACCTGCCGCTACTGTCTGTCTGTAAAAACGTATAATTAAAGCCACATTTTATTTGATATCACACGAATCCTTATATTGTATACATGTACTATAATCATGTGTGAGTGTATGTGTGTGTGTGTGTGTGTGTGTCTATACCAATAAAAAACAATGTTTTCGTCCATTGTTACGGATCTGGAACAAATTAATTTGTTTTCTATTATTTCTTATGGGAAAACATGATTCTAGATAGAGCAATTCGATTTACGAGCTCTGCCCTGGAACGGTTTATACTCGTACCTCGAGGTATTACTCAAATTTTAATTTGTAATTTGTATTTTCCTTAACAAAAATAAAACAAAAGTCATTTGTAATTAAATGAGACTGTATTTTGTATTTAAAATTCAATTATATCATCTTATTCTTGCACATAATAACTCATCTCCAGGCTTAAACATAGGCGGAGGGTGAACCAACTCTAATGCTAAATGTGATTCCTCCTTAAAAATATTTAAATAGAATGTTATTAATTAGTTATGTGTTGCCTATCAACAAACTACACATCCCAGCATAAACTCTTATACTTATTATATATTATATATTGCCTTACCGTTACCTAATGCTGCAAAACATGTTTTCTTCAAATTCTGAACGGATGATTGCCAAGAAAGTGTGCATTAAAGCGCTTCTTTTTAATCACTAAGCTGTCACTCTTAATTAATTGCAATTTCACAAAGTTCTGCTAATTGATTAAGCGGCTGTACAATAAATATCTTATTAAGCCTACAAAATCGACACCTTTTCTGTTACAAGTTAAATTATAATGAGAGGATTTGAGTGTGCAGATCTCAGCACTGCACAAAAACAGCATTTTGATTGGTAAGAGGATTCTCACTTGAACACTCTGATTGGCCATTGTGTTCAAGAAATCATCAGATATGTTTTTGATTGGCCACATTGTTCAACGGTGCAAATTTTAAAAATATTAGTTCCAATGCTCTCAAGACTACAATCACTAAATCTGTTAATGTTTATCAGTGCAGAAAGGAGAGTTCAGTTCATGCATTGAATAAAACTCATGTTTCAGTGAATACAAATTTTAACGCTTCTGATTGGCCATTGGATTCATAAGCTTAACAGTAATATGTGATTAATTATAGTGCGCAACACTGAGAACCACGTAAAAATTATGATTTGATAAATTATTTAAAAAATGAGCAGAACTAAATTTAATGCCACAATCAACACTTTTCATTTCCACTTCAATACTAGATTTAGTTTAAACATTCAGGTTCATTTTTATAAATGAGTAATTTTTCACCTGTGGCCAGAGAAAGGCTAAACCTTCCCCAGCCTTACAAACACTCCAACTGTGGGACCAAAAATATAAAATACAAACAGGATTACCAAATAACCTATTTGTCTGGATGCAAGCAAATCACGTGATCCTACTGAATCCATTCCAATGCTCATTGTGAACAAGATCAGACACAAGTAAAGCTGCTTTAAACGAAAATATCTAATAAAACATACAGAAATTATTAATTGAATATAATTGTAGGACAGAAATGTGTGAAAACAGCTAGAACTTGTGAATTGACTTGCTAGCTAAAGAGTGATTTA